>VXBQ01010799.1:155-57464 GCA_013400175.1 Phainopepla nitens
TCGGTTCCGCACGGCTCGCACCGGCGCCGCTCCGCCGCTCCCCGGCGCCAGCCCGGCCGCCGGATTCCCGTTCCACCCGCGCCATTATTCCCCGGGGAATGGATGCCGGCAGCGCTCCCGCCCGCACAAGGCGCTTGGGGCCGCGGCACGGCCACAAGCGCGCTCCGATGCGGCGGCACCACCCGATTTAAACCCTTCAAATGCTGGAAAACCTGGAATTTCCTTCCATTTAACCCCTGAACTTGAGGCAGCAGGGGGCCTTTACCTCCACTGAAACCAATACAAGGGCAAATAAAGTTCTCCCTGTCAATTTTATCCCCTAAAATAGCAGAAAAAGAGGGATTTTCCTCAAGTCTCTCAAATGATGGGAAAAGGGGGATTTTTACCTCAATGAAACCCTTTAAAAGGAGGAACAGGGCTTCCCCCTCAATGTAAACCTTAGGATTATGAAAATGGTGGGGGCGGAGGGGGGAGAGAGTTAGTCTCAATTCAAACCTATAAAACGACATCACTGCTTTTCCCCTTCCATTTAAAACGGAGCTAGGGGATTCCCTATCAACTGATACCCTAACACCATGGAAAAGGCAGGCTTTCCTTCAATCAGTACCTGGTAAAATCACAGGGGAAGGGGGATTCCCCCCATTTCAAACCCAGCTAATAATGGAAGAGGAGTTGCTTCCCTCTATTTAAACTCCTTTGGTCCTCGTAAGTCTCACTTTTTCTAGGGGCACTTGGGAGGGACTGGCAAGATGAAATCAAAAGGGAAAAGGAGAAAGATTCCCCCCCTGCAAGTCCACCTGCCGGCTCACCTGTTCAGCTGCTGCTGCTGTCCGGCACAAAAGGTTTGTCGCTCGGCACCTTCTCTGAGCGACGCTCCGCACCCCGGTGCATCCAGGTGCTCCCCCAGACCCTGTGAGATGCTCTCACCGCCGTTCCACGGGACGCCCCCGGGAGCCGACATAAACCCCTCTCCTCCAGCAGCTCCGTGCTGAAGTGAGCTGAGAAAACACCTCCTAAGGCAGCCCCCGGCAGGAGCCGCCCCCTCCTCACCTTTACCCTCATAGCTCTCAACTGGGGCTGCTCTGAGTCTTCCTCACCCTCTCGGCTCTCATCTGCGGCTGTTGCCAGTCCGAGTGCAGGGGCAGAAAGGACTCCACGCTCCTTCCCTGGACAGCTCGTTGTCTGCACCTGACACACAGGGGCACCGGGCTTTCCTTTCTATCGATAAGAACCCCTCTTTGCCTCCAGGTGCCCAAGACTCAAACTGGGATTCCACCTCCAAAATTCCGCACGTCTGAGGTTAATAATTTCCAAGGAAATTCCCCACTGATGATAAGCCATCACCTACAAATCTTCCTCTGGAATCATCACTGCCTTGGCTTTCTGTGGAAGTGTTTCAAGCATCTTTTGAGGATTCAGGGGCTTGTTTGGGTTGTTTATAGCTCATCCTGACAGGCCCAGGCCAACTCGAACCATCCTCATCACTGCTACATCCCCAATTTCACGGATATATTGATACTGTTTATAAATATGCCCCCGCCGCTGTCATTCTTCTCAGTCACAGCGCCGCATGGCGGGCACTGCTTTTACCGCCTTCGCTCCGCTCAACCCCGGCCGTGTCCCTTTGCACTCCCGCCTCTCCTTCACGCCTCCCCTCTATTTACAGACATCGGCCCGCTCGGTGCTTGGTCGCGCTCCTCGCCCTTGCCACGCTCGGTAGCCCTGGAGGCCGCCGCTTGCCCGGGTCACCCAGCGGCAGCGGGGCGGCAGGGCGCTGGCTCGGGGGCCGGCAGTACCGCTCTCTGTCCACAAGGCGGCAGCCCTGCCTCCCAGCTCAGCCCGGGGCTCCGACGCGCTTCAGGGGCTCGGAGAGAACTGAGGCTGAAGTTGCCAGACAGCCCTTTCTGTTTCCTTCAGCCCCAGCATCTGTTCTGCCGCCGCCGCTGCTGCCCCCCGGGAGGCTGCAGCACCGGCATCCCGATCTGCGCTCACGGACCCGTCCGGCTGCGGGAGGGGAGCACCAGGGACAGCCGCCGAGAGGCAGAAAAGAGGGAATGGGAGCAGAGAGGACACAGGAAGAAAAGGAAGACCGGAGTGCAGGATGAAATCGGAAAAAAAAACCCAACAAACAATCAAAAAGTGGGATGGGCAACACAACAGAGTGATTAAAAAAGAACAGGGACAAGGAACAGGAACGGGACAGCAAGGATCCCATGAGAAACAACGGCACGGGGAGCACCACAGAGCCACAGAGAATAGAAAAGAACATGAGCGACACGAGGACAGAGAAAAAGACAGAGTGGTGCCAAACACACGGTGAAGACAGAGGGACACAAAGAGGGAAACAAGGACACAGAGAGGCAATGACCACGGCACGTGCCGGTGGGGGGAAGACGGGCAAAGCGCAGCACAGGGATGGAGAAAGAGACACACGGCCAGCAGGACAGAGGCTTATCGAGGGAAGGGTACAATGAGGGTGAAGGACTGGGCAGCAGGTGCAGACAGGTACAGGCAAAAGGACAGCGAGAGGTACAAAGAAATACAGTCACAGTGCAGGACAAAGGAAAAAGGAGAGGAAGAAAGGAGGAGAAATGAAGATGCAGGCAGGGAAGGAGACAGAGAGAGACAAAAAGTGGGACAGAAGAGGGAGAGAGATTGAGTAGTATTTATTAAATAAATATTGAGTATTTATTTCTTGAAAGAAGAACAAGAACAAGAGAGAGCGAAGCAGTGAAAGGGAATGGGAGGGGGAGCGCACAGGATGAAAAAGGAACACAAAGAACACACTGGACAGAGAGAAGAAAAACAGTGGGAAGTTGGATGTAAGGAACAAACCCCAGGACTTATTAGAGAGCGTGGCTGATGCACGTGTCAAAAAACCACCAGCTCAAACAGAACAGGTTACTGTCACCGCTCGGCCTGGGACTCATTAATTAACATCTGTCTCTTGGCAGGGCCATAAATGCCCTGATAAAACACGAGTGAAAGCTAAATGGTTGACGTGCTCCATCTTTCTTGGGCTTGCTAAGAAATTTTTTTTGTTATCAGGTTGAACCACACATACACCAACACCAGAGTATGTTTAAATACAGTCTAAAAACCATCAAGTTTACATATTTCCTTCCAAGAGAACTGCAGAAAAGTTACACTTGGTGACACAGCCACTCCAAATACTAGGAGTGTCTTTCATGAGGAAAAAAGATCTAAGCTGAAAGAACTGCCTCAGTGTAGATCAAACAGTTCATTTAAACTCTGAACAGTAGTTGGCCTGAACAAGCAGGCCAACTTGAAATTTGCAGGAGATATGTCCCTTAAAAAAAGAGTTAAGAAAAAAAACTGGGGGAAGAGCTCAAGCAAATGAATTTAAAGGTCAGAATAAATTTTTTAAGAGTCTCTGCAGTTTTATTGGATATAGCAGAACAGCCAGCACCACCACCACTATGAAAAAGCACGGACAAAACCCCCATGAAATAATAAAAGAAACAGGACCTGGAGTGTAGCTAAAAAAAATTAACTTCTTAAAAGCTAATCTATTTGAGATAGGGTCTACCTACAGACTTGCCCAAGGAAGAAAACGAACATTTATTGCATCAGACACCGATATATAGAACATTGCTCTAAACTGGGGAAAAAAAGTGAATTTTACATTTCAAATGCTTTGCAAGCAACATTAAAAGTTAATGGCAAGAAACATTTTTTCAGCTACCCTCCCCTTCCACAAAAGTCTTTTTATCTATGAGCACTAGTAAATACATTCCACGGTCCCTCCATTTAAGGGGGCACCTGTAAATTACTACAGCGTGATAAACAGAAGCAAATCAAGAAAAATGAGACACTAAAGCTGCTATATGTGGCTGTAGTACATAATCACAAATAGTTCAGTAACTATTTATGATGCTTACTGATTACCCTGACCGCAGTAGTTCTATTCTTGGCAGCTGGCCACTGCCACCTCTACCAATGCAAGCTTGCAAATGAATGGGGAACCTGGACCTTGGCCATGCTTTATATCGGTCATCGCTGCTTGAGAATAACTGGAGTTCAAATACCACCTGCAACCCTTTTTTGGCTCTCAGGAAGAGGCCAACAGACCTCTATACGGTGCCAGTTTTCTCTTTGCACGGGCAACAAGAATTCAAGCCTCACAAAGCACACGATTAGGCAAATTAAGCATTCAGATGACCTACGTATACTCTAATATTAGTTTAATTCCCAAACCCATGTAAAAATACATTCTAAAATAACCTCTTTAAAGGGGATCTTCGAAGTTAAAGACTATAAATAAACAAGAAGCCAACTCCCTGCAGACTCAATTGAGGCTGCCAGTTCCCAAGAGGTTCTTAGTCCTCCCTCCACCATACATTCGATACAATTAGCACACGGTGGGAACATACTGATACATCACTACATTTTTAAATGTTGCACGTGCAGGTTTCTATCCATCTTCCCCTTGACAGACTTGCTGGCAGAGGTCGGTTACTTCCCATAAAATTTCTTATTCAGAAGAAAGATCAGAAGATTGACGTTCACTTTTGCTCTGTCGAACAACTTCATGACAGCAACACCTTCATACTGCAGCTGCAAGAGATCCTGCCAAAGAGAATATCTTAATGAGTGAAGAATCCTCAAGAGCTTACAGAGAATATAAAAGACACTGTAGTACAGTAGGATCTTAAAGAATATCAACGAAAAAGTACACGGCGTAAGATAGAAAAGCGAGAGACTTGTTAAAGAGCTGCCCTCACGATGTAAAAAAGTCATTCTAAGGCATTTAAGATCTTAATTATTTTAAGCAGTGGGTTTAAAAAAACAAATTATGAAAGAGAGCAGAAATAGAAGACCACCCTAAGTAATCCAAATTTCAGATCTAGCCATCTCCAGCCTTGTCATTTGCACAGTAGCCATAAAGCTGGTGTAACATTTAGAACATTTAGCTTCCCACATGTCTAATTTCTATCCTGTACCCATGAAACATTACGACATTCCACAGTGTCCCTTTCTGAAAGCTTTAGTTGCCACTGATCTCAGGGAAGTGGCTTACAGCACTTCAATCTAGGGCACAAAAAGAAATGGCATCTCAGTCACTACGTGTACGATGTCGATTCAGTCTCCGAGGTGTTTACGTAGGCAGTATTTCTAGTTACACTTTGCTTTGTCAGGAAGGCACCTGCACTGATTTTATCTCGCCGACTAAATTCTTTCAGCAAGCCCACTCCTGCAGGTAACAAGATGGGTAGGTGTGGCCATGTGGGTGGACGGGTGTGATGTTGTATCCCTTGCTGCTGTCCTCTGACCACATCTGCTTTATCTGCAAGGCACTGCTACAAAGGCACAGTGGTATGGTACACCATGTGCCTGAGAAGCGAGTGACCTTGGGTAGCCCCATGAAGCAACAAGTTCATGACCAGTTCTGACAGATTAGGACTGGAACCAACGAGGGGAGTCCTCAAAGTGAACAAAAGCTGTGAGAGGCAGCTGTCCATCCCAGCAGCCAGTTAGGTGGTGTGGACTAACTGCAATGCAAGGTGCTCCTGCACACAGTTTGTTTTGAGAGGCCTGAGGCTTCCACAACTAACGAACCTAATGAAGACCAAGATGGACAGTGGATGGGCAAAGAAGTGGAAGAAAGGGACAGAGACATCGGGTGTAACATCACTGGCATGAGAAAAAGAACAGGGAGCCGTTTGGGAAAAGGTCAGTCAGCACACCTGTTCTGGTGGCCTAAGTCAAGGCCGACAGCTAAGGAGGACACCTAAGACCTGGAAAGAAACGGGTAAGTGTAGGGCGGCAGAAAGAATACCAATACATAATGACTGGCTGAAGCCATCCCACACAAGCCCAGGTGACAGCTGCCACAGACTCCCAAGCTCTCTGCTGCAGCAGGAAATTGTTAAAAATGCCAGTGTTTGTTTTGTATATGCATACACATAACTAAGAACACAGACTGACATCGGGCTTTTATTAGCAAAGAAACAAGAAGCAGCTTGGATCCCCTGTATGTATTGCCTCTGTTTTGCCTGCAACAAATGGGTTATTTTTGAGACCATTTTGCAGACTGTTTAGGCCAAAAACATGCCATTGCTATTTTGATGAAGAGCCTGGCAAGGGGAACTTACATGATAGTATTAAATAGGACAGTTCTTACCTGATAATGTAACATAAAGGTTTCCATCTGTACACCCATAAATTTTGCTTTAACCTCAAAATCTCCTACTTCATCTGTTGGACTGATTTCAAAAATCACATTTTTAAACCTATGGAATTTGAAAAATGAAAAATCACAGGGAGGGAATATATGAGATAAAATGTGAAGATAAAATTCTAAGACTTCTATCCTTAACTCTTTATTCTATCATCCCCATTTGAAATGAGCCCGTAAAAGCCAACCAGACTCAATACAACAATGAACGGAAGCCTAACAGATCCTATGTCTGCTAAATCACATCTAAATGCTAAATCACACAAGCGTAGCAGGAAACAGGGTAATTTAATTTAGCTTGTACAATCTAAGCAGTCTACTTCAGTGCTGCACATTCACGCCTCATTTAGTGCGTCGAGTACAAAGTGTGATTCAGAGTTGAAAAAATTCTAATAACAGCCAGCTCCTCTATATTCCACACAAGACATGCCAGCTTCTTAAGGCTAGCAAACTACAGCTGGAGAAACTCAAGCTAGCATTAAGCTGATTTTTCAACAATGAAAGCTATTAACCATCATAACAATTCACCCAAGGAGGCAGACTTCGGTAACTGGGGGGGTGACAGAGAAGGAGTTTGTGGAAAGAGGATGTCATGTTTAAATCACATTACATTTCTCAATCAAAGAATTGCTTTGGTCCAACCAGAAAAAGAGAACTGAAGAGTGATCACTATGCAAGGTTTCTTGGCCCTAGGGATGCCAGCCTAGGTCTTCAAAACAACTTTTTCAGCTTTAATGGCTAAGTCTACCAACAACTCTAAAATTCCAAGAACAAAATAGCAAGACAATGTGACACAGCCTCAAATCGATCTCAAAATTTCTGGTCCTCAACTATCAGCAGCTAGACTGGGTTCTAACAAAAAGACAAGAAATCAGCGTACCTATTTTCCTTTTCCTCCAGAAAGGTTATTTAGCTCTAAAGAGTTTTAAATAGATACTCACTGGTTACCTTGCAGGTCCTCAATCTCTAAAAGCACTCCCTTCTCATGAAGTCGAGCTGCTGTGTATTTCAGAGAAATCTTTTTACTGTTTTTGCCTTTCATCTCTCGAGGTTTCTTGGAGACTCTGGGAAAAAAAGCCAAACAAATTAGAAGGTCACAAACGAGTAAAGACATTTTTGAGCAGTATACTTTCAATCCTATGTGAATGAGGGGATAGAATCACTATAGTTAATGAACTATGACTAATGACAGATAACGATGTACTTCTACTAGTCAGTTTACCTACAAAGCACTTGTAGCCCATATCAGATCTTTAATTTTCTGCTATTTACCAATAACATTTAAGTAGGAAAATAATAATAACAATAAACACAAACAAACAAAACACAAACAAACTAAGAACCAAGCAAACAACAACAAAAACATCCCACCCAAAATGTAATCATATGATACTTCATAAAAATCAATACCATCTCTCATTAGGCAAAATGGGGTCTCTAATGACAACTGACACGGACAAAGCTGAGACTATGCAAAAACTTGCTTGTATTTTCATTCTGCAAATGAAAAGGGTTCACATTCTCACATCTGACTGGAGAAGACAACAATATTTTTTCCCCCCCCCAGAAAATCTGAATTGTCTAGCACTATAACAAGCTGACGTCATCTGGCATAAAAACGAGGACAATTTGTGATCAAGGGTTTACGTGTAGGTAACTACGTCATTTTCATTCTCTGTTCCTAAGAGAGATGATAGGACAGACTGACTGAGTAGCGAGTGCATATATGGACAATAAGCTTCTTACCACCGGACTCTGCGCTCTCTTCTCCCAAAGGGACCAAAAAGTCTTTCAGATTTGTCTTTTTGACCCCATTCATGGCAAGGACCTCTCCCTGTATTTTCTTACTGCTGCTGAGATCCTTTTGTTAAAACTATCACTGTGGGAGAGAGCTTGGACAAGGAGCTTTGAGCAGCTAGCATGGTTCTTCTTAACAACACATGCTTTCTTGTAAGAAGCACCTCTAGGGCCATGGAACCACTCGCTGCAAGTCATCAGGTTCAGGACCATCTAAGGAACTGAAGGTGTGCAAGCCCATGGACCCCGATGAGGTGTGTCTGTGAGTCCTCAGGGAACTGGTGGAGGAAGTGGCTAAGCCACTATCCATCACGTATGAGAAAATGTGGCATCCAGTGAAGCTCCTATCAACTGGAAAAGGAAAATAAGGAAGATGCAGTCTGTCTCACCTCCGTGACTGGCATGATCCTCGTGGAAATTATGCTAAGATACATGGAAAACAGGGAGGTAATTAGCGACAGCCAATATACCTTCACTCAGGTGCCTCCCCAATTTGGTGACCTGCTACAATGGGGTTAAAACACTGTTTCTGGATGAGGGAAAAGCAACTGACAATCATCTACGTGTATTTGTGAAAAGCATTCAACAACGTTCCACACAACATCCTTGTGTCTAAATTGAAGAGACGTGGATTTGATAGATGGACCACTTGATGGATAAGGACTCAATCGGATGGTGGCACTCCAGGAACCGCAGCCAACAGCTTTCCCTGTGAGGTGAGGGTTGTGAGGCCCCAGGACAAGCCGTCCTGGGAAGCTGTGGCTGCCCCATCCCAGAACCGTTCCAGCCCAGGCTGGATGGGGCTTGGAGCAAGCCGATCTAGCGGAAGGTGTCCCTGCCCGTGGCAAGGCAGTGGTAACTAGATGCTCTTTAAAGGTCCCCTCAAATCCAAACCATCCTTTGGTTCTACAGTTCCAAGATACTTACTTGCCCTTGCTGGCCAAGTTATCCAAGCAGGTCTTTATGTAACTTTTGTAATAATCTACTTGTTCTCCATAAAAAGTAGCTTTGGAGTTCAAGGCGCTGTATGTCTGCTGCAGCTTCACTAGCTCCGCCTTTCTTCTCTGACGGTATCTACGCTGATTTCTGATATCCTACATTGCACAGAAAGGCAGAGACTGAACAGTCATTTGAGCTCTCCAGGTGCTCAGTCCCAGAGCCACCGAGTACTTTAAACACACCATTTGATTCGGCTTAGTCTTGCTTCGTGCTACAGGCTTGGGCACTCATTTGCACTTGCCCCAGTAAGAGTGTCACAGCTTTTTCTCTGTGATGCCTTTTTGTGGAACTAACCAACTCTACACAGCAGTACACTTGCACCTTTTGTGGCTTTCTCAAACTTCAGTTCTGTCCTAGTTGCGATGACTAGAGTGGGCACCAAAAGCCCATGATATAAAAGCAGCAATTTTGCCAGCACTGGGTAGGGAAAGTATCTTACAAATCAAGCACTACAACCACAGTGGCACACAGACTTCATTATTTTCCTTTGTTAGTCAGCTTTAAGCGTCACTTGCCTTAATATCTTAACAAGAAAACACTACATACATTGACCATTACTTTAATTTGTGACACATACTATCTATAGTATGATTAATTCTTATCAGATCCCTACAGGCGATTATTTAGTTGGTTTACTTATGTAACATTTTCTGAATAGTTTTTCAGTAAACAACGTGATATAAAATATATTGTCCCTGCAGCAATTTACAACAGTATTGGATCTCTTCTGTAAGTCTTTCTCAGCCACCCCCCTTATCGTTTAGGTATTGTTTCATGGGCACATTTAAATCAAAATAACAGCTAGGATGTCTTAGAGTTATGAGCAAAACTACCTTGTGTGAATAAGCACGTAGAGGCACTGCTTGAATTAGTGAAATGGAGCAATAAAACACATCACGCATCAGGACTTCCCTTCCAAGTTATTAAGTTTTTTCTTAAAGTACCTGAGAACCTGGCAACGCAGTCATTTGAGAGAACAGAAACGTTGTATAAAAATAAAGGACTTCCCACATGCCAAGAGGTGGAAACGCTGCAACAAAAGGATGATTTTTTCTCTATAAGCTACCTACTAAAAATCTTACTCTCCTTCTGAAAACTCATGCCAGTTTCACAAAGCTGCAAACTGGGAAAACTCCACTATGATTACTAGGAAACCATCAAATGGTATACCTTAGCAATGTCATTGATTAGTTCCTGGTACTGATTTTTGGCATTCACTGGCCCCAGTTCTGTCAACTTCTTCAGTCCTGCCTTGATTTTTTCTTTTTTTTCTTGGAGATTCAAGTTGCCATCTTCCTTGACAGAGACAGATTTTTTCATCTTATCAGGAGTTTTAGCATCACGAATGGCCCGTTTCTGCATAGCTCTATGATGCTCTGCTTCCTAGAAGAAGAAAACAAAAAACTGCAAGTTCATAAGCAGATCAATTTTAAGGCGACAAAAAGAAGCAGAAACAGATTGTCTGATCTCTGGCATAACACGGGATAAAGAGTTTTGCTTGGCAATTCCCATACTGACTCGAATTAACGCATTTGGATGAACGCATTCTACACATGGGAACCAGGAGAGACCTCCCTATCATCTAAAATGGTCTTCTACGTCAACAGTTTCTAGCAACTACTGCAGGAGTAAGATTCGCACATACAATTTACTTCCAGTGTACACCCTCCTGATTATCATTACACCGTGCTTCATCATCAGTGGAGACAGCTTTACTGGAATACCTCAACGGAGAGTTCCACATACACCCACATATATCTAGATAGACGATTTCCTAGTCTGAAACCAGCACAGTTAAACAGCATCATACTTGCTCTGAGGTAGCTGAAGTTTCCAAAATTTCAGTCAGCGTCTCCCCTGGCTGGAAGCGGATTACGTCAACAATTAAACGTTTTGTGCTGCGAAGAAATCAAGGAGAATAGGAGAAAAGATTTTAAACACATAGACCTTTAGTACTCTTCCGCTCTGCAACGATACCCATGTTACTGATTTGTTTAAAGTTTAACAGTTTATTTAAAGTTTTATTTCACTTACTGGATGAGCACTCAAGTAGTCATAAAAGGCTAAACTAGACCAGAACCCCGAGAAGCGCTTTTACTTTTCCAACAGTGCATTATTGGAAACCGGTTCCCCAAAAGGTTCCTCTCTGTAACATGCATAATTTGCTCCCCAAAACTCCCTCAAACAGCAAGGATGCTGCCCCATATATTAACAAGGTAGCCCCAGTACTGCCACATGGACCACAGAAACTGCATTCGAGGCGAAAGATAAGCAGGTAGCAGCCACAGCCCTTTGTATAACCAGAACAGTTCTATATTATCCATCCGTAAGCGTGCTTCAGTGATCTGTAACAGGTATCAAAAAACTGTGAAGGATTATTTTCTTATGTGCATCGGAGATAAGGTAGATCTCAACTCCAGTCTGGGGACAGACAGGGTCATTCCTTGATTTGAGCTGAGATTTAATCACAGTCAATGTCCACTCTGAAGCACTTCTGTCCTTAAGCCACACAATGAAACCAGATAGCATCTCTGCAGTCAGGCTGGAATTATTTCTGGAATCGCACAAACTGCATCACATACACACCTTCCTCATCATCGACAACTTAAATGACTACCAGTGCAGCTGGTAAATCTTTACTTTTGAAATCCACATCACCTTCATCTGGTAGGCCGGAAAATACTGAGGTATCTTTTAAGAAGTCTGGTTAAAGTTATTTTTGGAGACAAAATTTTCTTGTGGGACATCACCTGTCTGCCTAGGCCAAGTACGTGCTGACCAAAGATTTTTCAAGTAAACTATCTAGCATCTGAGCAGGAACGCATCAGAGGAGGTAAACACACACCTGAATGTCAGGTCGCTGCTCTGTACATCTCACTAACAAGCATTTGCTTAAAACTAGCCAAGAGTCACTACCAGTAAAAAGTTTTCCAGAATGAAGATTCTGGCAATAACAAAATCCCTGACCATCCACCGCTCTCTTTCCATTAGGGTAGTAAGACCTATGCTTCTCAAAAAGGCTATTAGATTTCATCAACTGAAAGTCATGCCACAGCATGGAAAAGGACATGGTTACAATCTCAGTGCATTTGGAGTAACAGTCCCCCCACATTTCTTTAAATTATGCCTCAATCATCTTATTTTTACATGCAGATTAACTCTTAAAGTTCCAGTTGCTCCTTCTTTTGAGTAACATACCACGTAGCTACCTCCTACTTACTTCAACAGAATTGTTCTTGCATCCATCTCTGCATTCTCATCACCAGGAACGTCAAATTTATTAGTGAGTGTGAGAGAAACCTCAGTCTTTGCTAGCATTTCCCTGTTGGGGTCATTAACGTTGCCAGAACCTTCCCCTGCCAAGCAGAGAGAGTTTATAGATTACATCACATTTCTTACCTTCTTGACTGTGAGGACTTTGTAATTTTTCCCTATGTAACAGATCACAGAAAAACTAGACTGTTTCCTATACTGTCAAAAGGACACTTCAGAATCCAAACCAGCTTTTAAAGACATCATCTTGAATGTATTACAGACTCTTTCATAACAAATCTGAGAGAATGCACTGGCCAGAAAAGCACTGCAAAATCACCACTTCACATGCCTTCAAGATTTAGGTGTAAAACTGATTCCACACTGTATCTCAATAACTCACTGAGAAGAGTGGCTGAACTGCCAAAAGTACTTTAGAAACAAAAATGTGATGATGCCCGTATGTCCATGTCCTCATCAAAATGAATGTTTCGAGCTAAGAGCAAAGCCCTTGTTAGCAACCCAGCTTGTCATCATCTCTTGAACAAAGTAAGCTACCCCATCAAAAATAAATTTTATTGCTCTAATTGCATATGAACTTTCACCAGAACAACTGTTGGTACCTTTCTCCCCATTTTTTAAAAGGCTCCAGAGAGATTTAACTCTGACATATCAGCCACAGTGACACAATGCACACAGGAGAAATGAAATGGGGAAGGAGGGCAAGTTCTAGCTAAACTCATGGTCAATGCTCGCTCAGATAGGGCTTCTTACATTCTGTTCTTTGCCAGTGCTTGGAAGAAAATGTGCTTCCAATCACTCCTTTAGAAGGTTCCAACCCTTCTCATCAAGCAACTTCAAGGTAAGTGTTTGCTGTCAGAGCATCCTCTCCAAAACCTGTGCCTGGTTTGCCTCCCTGCCTTCAAATAACTTCAAATAACTGCAGCATAGAAACCCAATGAAGGAGAAAAATTTGTGCAGTATGTGTTATATCCTGAAACAGTAAACTGTGGCTCGGGTTTCCAGAAGGGTTGCACGGATTAGTAGCGTTAGTTCCTTCTTTCCCCAGCCACAGGAAGATAAAATTCTATTTTGCTTATGGAAAAAACCCTAAAGGAGGGGAAAAATGTTACTTTTCCACATCCCAACAACTCTTCAGGGAACACGTGCATTAATACATTTATTGCCGCATTCTGAAAGGAATACCTAGCGATCTCCAAAAAGGAGGACAGATCTTTGCAAACAAGCTGGAACAGGGACACAAGCACAGAGAAATGGCTCCAGTGTAATGGAACAAAAAAAATACGTCAGTATCCATCTGTCTTCTGGAAACTTCTAGAGTGGGATGAGGTGAGGCGGGTGGGGAGAAGAGAAAGAACCCCTGTTTTTTTCAGGGCAGTGAGTTATGCAGAGAAAACAACCTCCCAAACAATCTGTGATGATTTCTTACTGGTTTTTTACTGCACTTTAAGTCATTTAAGGTAATATCACATATTTCTTTAGCAGAAGAAACTAGACCACCTATTAAGGACTCAATCGTAGGAACCTCTCCGAGATCATCCAGCAGCTCGTGAATTGGATCATTGTGCTCGGGAGCAATTGCATCTTGGTGGTCTAAGAGCAACTAGACGAACAGAAAGAACAATTATGTTTTGACAGCACATCCTTTTCTAGACAGTAGAATGTCGTTACTTTAGGCTGGTATCTTTTAGAAAAAAAAAATCGCTGAACTCCAAAGCAGCGACGTCAACATTCAGAGCTGTGCCAGTATCACATACTCAAATGCTTTCCAAAGAAACTTAGTGAAGCCATACCTAAATTAGATGATTCTAGAAATCAACAAGCTCTCACAAACTACCATTATGATATCATTTCAGCCTTGCATTTGGTACCTTCGCATTTCAGACAGAAGCAGCATTTTCTTCGCAAACACTGCTTAGAAGGAGCAACTGTGACTAATGTATACTTACAGTGTGCGTATTGATGATTTCACCAATAGAAATATAAATTACTGGTTTAGTGAGAGTCACCAAGTCTGAATATTCATCAATATTAAATTTATCCTGCAATTCAGGAACCTCACAGGCAGCCTGAAAAAAACGTCTTCAGAACAAAGAAGGAGATAACAGTCAGTACAACTCTGAGAGTCATGTGATACGTCAAGAGTATTACCTCCCCATGACAATCTCAAGCATAGACTCTCCTCTTTAAACTATGGTACACTATGGCATACTACAGTTTGTCAGCTTTAGTTTAACGCATCAGAAGCAACCTAGTAAATTCAATCATTGATACTGGCCATGTTGACATTTGCTCGTTTTCAGAATTCACGGAACTGGTTTCAGTGACCTCGTTCTCCTGCCCCCACCGCATTACAGTCCTTTGCCCCCAACTACCTCTGGTTACTTTTCCAAAACACAGGAGATATGACAATTCTTGAACAAAAGCTTACTTCAACTACACGACTAGCTAAATGACAACCTGCTTCATTCCTGATCACCACTAGATTTTCCTGTGGAACCAGGGTTCATATAGGACAGAAGAATATATGTCCATTCTGGTTGTCCACGTCCAAAGTACCGTAACAAGTACGTGCAAAAGCAACCTTAATTCTGGACACTCAAAACTCCTGACTTTGTAATCTCATTGACATACAATGCATTGTTCATAAATTGCAGGTACACATTTTATCTGCCATTGTCACTGATGCTTCTGGCAATCTGGAGTGAAATCTCTTTTATTTTTAACAGACTGCATATTTGACAGAGACAGAATTTTCCATATTCTAAATTTACTATTTTCCCTTTCTACTCGCAATGTTACCCTCTGCCAAATCTCCCAGCTTAATTAGCTACGGTCTTCTACCTGAATTTCTGGTATGACTGCAATAGGTATTCATTAATGATGCTCAGATGAGCATTGTCTCCCATGAACATCTTATTGGATGCAGCATGCTGTAACATCTTTGCAATGGAGCCGAGGTTTCTGCGCTGATCTGTCGTCAGCTGACCTCCAGCCGAAAGGTCGATGATGTCAAACGCATCTGGTGCGACAATGGCCGGATTCATGTAGCGATAATAAAGCAAGTTGCCAACAATCTGGGAAAGAGAGAAGAAATGCATTGATAAACAACTGCACAGGACCCAACTGAATTTTATTGAGGCTACTCTGTGTTTTGATAAATTATTTTCTTGTAAGCGTTTTTCCAAGACAAAGGTTCTGCTGTATAGAAGCACATACCATCCCAAAAAAATCTACAGTGTATAAAAAAAAATAAAAAAAGCAATATCATAAAGATGCAATACGGCAGTCAACGCAGAGGAAAGCCTGAGCACTATCGGTCACAGGACAATACAGCAGCAGATAGTCCTATGCGTAAAGACTTAGAAATCCAACTCACAAAAATGTACAGACAGGAGAGACTACAAGTTACCAATGAACTACTGATACGAGCATGAGACAGTCTGTCAGGAGAATTAAATGCAACCGAGTTAGCCTAAGAGAGGGCAGAATGACCACAGTATAGAGGAATCTGATAATGAAGTTTCAGTATGGAACAAGAGCTAATTCTTAAAGAAGCATGCAGCATTGGCTGCCATCTCTGACAAAGCAAATATAGGGAGGAAGAATGGCACACCAAGACGTTAAACTGAGGAAATTTCTTTCCATTTCTGGTCCAAAGCCCTTCTCTCTTTCAGAATAAAAGTTTTCTTCTATAAGCCAGCAACATATTCAGGCACAGACCCCTAATAAGTGAAAAACCATTTAATCCAGAAGTAGGAAAATCAGAAGTACAGAAAACAAATGGCATTTGATGCTTCAAAAATCCAATTTAACTAGTCAAATGTGAGCAGCAGTACATTTCAAAGAACTACAAATAGAGATTATCACGTTATCCATGTGCTCACATTATTCTTCTACCCTGTATTGGGTATTTTGCCAAAAGTAATTCTAGCAATGAAGCGGTATTAACCCATCATGCTGGTTTAAAGCAAAAGCTCTCTCACCACATACTCATTTGCAGAAGGCCAGGTCACTGAATCTTGGCTTCACCTGCTTGCCGTATGACTTAAATGCATGGAAGAGACTGGAGTATGAACAAAGAGTTGAAAACACAGAGAAAAAACTTAGCCATTGCTAAGCAGTCCCAGAAATTATTAACTGGTTTCAGTGAGGTCATGTTTTGACAAGTGTTTTATGCAAGCCTCTGCTGTACTCTCACAAATTATGCCGTGGGATGTTAACAGTCGGCTGACTATTAACAGTCAAACCTTTTACTGCCAGTAAAAAGAAAAAAACATCCATGAAAGCAATTGAATTAACGACATTTGAACTTGCGGGGCAAAAAGAACAGTATATTATATGGGTATGTTCAGTTGCTAAAAAAACCCCTACAAGTAGCTATTGCACGCAACTGCAGTTTTGACTTTCATGTGGACAATTACATTGCTTCCATGAGGATTAACAAAACCTGCAGTTTTCCACCTAAATTTACAGATGGAAGAAATTAATTCACCTGCATAGAAAGAACCGATGTCTCAGAATGGGAAAGCACAGAACTAGAAGAGAGAAGAAAACAGCATTCAGATTGGTAATTATTTTGTAATGAAGCAGAGGCAGAGAAGCTTAAAGAGACGTAGTCAACTAGTCTAGTAACCAAACTATATTGTATAAAATGTAAGGCATTCATGGGCATAAATTCACAATTTACCAAAAGCCATGAAACCAAAGAAATTTCAATGAAAACCCCAACACTGTAGTCATCTAAGAGCAACTAACATTAGGATCCTTTCAGTTCTCCAAACCAACTGAAATGCAAAATACAAAACTGATCAGGCATCATGGGAAGTGACTCTACGTAATCGCTCTCAGAATATCCTAGTGTGTTACAGATGGAGCATTAGGAATATCAAATTTTAGCATACAGACTTTTTAACTTGTCTCTTTAAGGAAGGAGCAGCGGGCTGTGATCACACTAGTTAACCCAGGGTTTACTTTCCAGGAGCAACAGTAAGTCCCATGTCAAGAAACCTAAAGGTCCAAATGCCCAAGATACTAAAAGCAAAACAGAAGCATCAGAATACCTCCTTCTAAACAATGTATTACATCTCAAGTAATGTGTATGAAGTGAATATCAATAGCCTGATGTGAAATATTTACTATCCATAGAGGTAAATGAATAGGTTTACATGCGCTCCTCTCCACACATACACCTAACAAGACAGAAGAATGAGATGTGCTTGTCACAGCCAATTTGGCTGACAATTATGCACAAAGGTGTATAGATCCTCACCTTCAGAAGCTCATCCTCGCCAGCATCAGGAAACTTCTCATGCAGGGAGTCTTTTAGGACCTTGGCAATGAAACGCATTCCATAACTGAGAGAAAGAAAACGTCAAATAAGACTGCTGCAAGCATGAAGACACCGGCAGCTTCTCAGGGATAACACTGGTGCATCAGACTCACGGGATTTTGTCCACTGAACTAATAATGGCAGACAGGAACTTGTCTGTCACTGTCCTCATGTTTCTGATTGAGGCATCTAGGCGTGTCCTCACCTCTTCGTGACTTAGCGCTTGCTCAGGTGTAACATCATACGGCAGCTTGCTGTTTGAAAAAGTCACACATACAAAGGAGAATATTACTCAGGCTAGTACACTACAAGAAGGTATAGCCTGACACAGAAACATGCTTATATTCACTTCACTGCTGAAAGCTATGCGCTGCCTTGAATTAACCTGTTTGGCACCAGCAGAGCTGAAATTCTTTTGCTTTTACTTCCTTCACTTTCCCTTGCAATGGCCACTGAGAGAAAGACCCAGCTAACTCAAAATTGAATCTTCTTTACAGCATCCATGCTAGGCAAAAAAAGCACCATCCATAACACACAGTGGTACTTCAGACTGCAAACTGAAAATGAAAGCTATGCATTTGGGTATTAAGATGACGAAAACTTTGACACAAGCAGAAGCTAGAGCAGCATCCATAAAATCAATATAACACGCTGCTGAAGGAATCGTTATCTTTTTTTCAATCAGCTGAAACTATTGCATGGTATTCCAGTGAATACAGACAGATGAAACTGGTAATTCATAAAGATGTATCCTAAATCTCACACAGAGAGAAGAATCTGAGCACACATCTTCACTTCCATTTTGAACATGTCCAGAATTTTGCATGAAGTGTGCAAAGGTATATGACTGTAGATTGCTTTAGATACAGAGGAACTCATTCATCTGTACGGCTTTTGCCTTTTTTTTTAAGTATGTTAAAAAACCCAAATAACAGAACACAATCCTCAAGTTCTAGCAAATCATGACCACTGGAGAAAAAAAAACAGAATGACACAAAATCATTTATCAGTAGCTCAGCACAATTGTCATCAGTGGCTGATACTAATTAGGAAGATGTTAGGACCAAGAGAACTGCAACGTGCAGCTTTCTGCCAGAAAGAGCGGCTTCATGTGCTTGTGAACAGCACCTGTTTGCACAGGCCATGCATGACATGAACAAGGACTGACATGGAAGTGATTCCCAAATACATTTTCTTACAATACATTCTTTTAGGTTAGAGGGTGTCTCATAGCTAACTATCAAGCTAACACAGGAAAACACCAAAGAGCATTTCTTCTTCCATCATCTAATGACATTCCTGTTCAATACTCTCAGCATCATAACCAGACCATGAACTTCAGAACTCTCAGATGACAGCTGTCTTGATGAGACAATCAGCTGGACAGATGCATGCAGTGGAGCCAAGAATGCTTCTGAATGACTAACTGAGCAACGCAAAGCAGCTAAGCAATGTTTAGAAAAATACAGTATTAACAGGTTCCATACCTGGCCTCTCCCGTTTGAGATTCCATCTGGTTAACCCAAGACTTGTAAATATCCACAGGATCAGTTTTGATATTAAGTGACTTGTCATCAATGATTTCCTTCACAACCGGTGCCAGGATCTGCCTCAGGGCATTCTGACCACGGGCACCACGATTGAAACTTACCACCATTTTAATAACAGTAGGATTCCCAGTCACAATTTCATGTATCTGGTCTACTTTTGATCTGAAGAAGAAAGAATCTATATGAAATTTGAGGTATGCATAACTCTGCCACTGCCTATATTTCACTGGACTACTGTTCCAAGCATGACTTGTGGGGGGAAGGGGGAGGATGACACACGTGTTTTTTAGAAGCTGTTATTTGTTTCAGAGCATATATCATCTTCATGCTTAAACAGCATTCCCAAAAATGTTTATTAAGGGTAGTCCATCAAAAAGTTCATTGCATATTCTTCCTCACAGCAAGTTGTGCCACTCTGCATTGTAAAGAACTGAAGTCACGTAACACTGAGCTCCTAAGGCCTAACCAATCCAACAAAACATGTCTGAGGACAGCCAGAGTTTCTAACACTGACAGGAAATAGAAATGCCAAACAACAGAGATTTCAGACTCCTCATTAACTCTTGGAAATACAGAGAGCTGAGATTTAGCTCTCTTCCTGGCTCGTAAAGGTTGAGTTTGCAGTTTGTTGGACATATTTATAATCAGACACGGGAGAATTGAGATAGACTGAATTTTAGCATGACTTTGCATCAGATCCAAACTAGCTGCCATGCTGAGCAGTGAAATCCTGATTGAAGTGAAAAGTGCTCATCATATTTGATTCTTCTTTTACAGACTACATTAACACATATGAAATGGGAAGAGGATAGTGAAGGGACCGATTAGCATTATCTGCCTATAAGCACTAGACTTAACATGAAAATGGCCTCAATTTCAGAACTGCCAAAACTGATTCAACAGCAAAAATGTGCCGTATGCTACCACATACTTGATCTCTTCCTGCAGTGCTGTTTGGAAAAGTCGCAACAACAGGTATTCCTCTCTTTGATTGGATGCATAGTTATACAGCGTGAAGATGACAGAATCCATGAATTTTGTGGATTTGTTTTGAGGCATCTGAAAAATCAGCTTGGCCAAGTAGGTTGGGTTAGTCTACAACAACAAGAAAAATTACTTAGTGCACGTGTCCTTGCTGGTGTCACTAAAAACTAAGGTGGCTCAAAACAGTTCCTGGTTGGACTTGATCTTAAAGGTCTTTTCCAACATTACTGCTTGTATGACAACTACAGCACATAAACAAAGACTGTGCTAAGACAAAAAACCTTCTATGACAAAAGCTTACCGAGCAGCGTAAGAAGTTGCTTACCTGAAGTAGGTAGAACAAATGCTGATAGGCTTCCAACTTTTCTCTCTTTTCTTTGCTCAGTGCTTTCAAACCTCCCCTTTGTTTGTTCAGCATCATCATGTCAGAGAGCTGTTCCTTGTTCTTCTTGGTAAGTTTTTTGCTATGAGAAACAACATCCTGGAAAGAAAGAACAGGTACAAATTTCACTCTGAGAAGTTTCTACTAAGCAATACTGGAAAACAGCTGCATCTGAGAGCCACTTCTCTCGGGCATGGAAATGCAGGGTCAAGGAATGCCTGGGGCTATTAAAGTGAAGCATTATCTGCTTTGGCAGCAGTTTCTCCAGCTGGAAGTACACGATCTGCTTTGTTCCTGACTTTGTGCATTTGTCTGAAACCCTGGTGTGCTGGTTTTGCATGAATTGACCTTTTGGTGGGGAGGGAAGAGGGCATCCACAAAAGTTCTTTTTTTTTTTTTTTTTTCCCTGAGAACTTGCTCTGTGACTTGATGGGACCAGTCGGAGGCTGGTTTGGGTGTTGACAGCCTGGGAAACCAGATGGAGAACTGGGTCCGCCTCTGTGAATCCACGTTTTGAAGCAAGCAAACCCCAGGAATTTTCCTATTCTCTTCTGGCTTGAGTACGGGTAACAGGGGCTGGCAGGCCCAGGCCTGCTCCACTGCGTGGCTTAAGGCCTGGCAGGGGGCAGGGCCGGGCCGCCTGCCTGGGAAACTGCCTGGGAAACTGCAGGGCATGTCCTGGCAGGGAGGAGGGGCGGCCACGGGCAGTGATGCTGCGGCTGAGGCCCAAGGAGGCTGATGAGATCCTGGCTGCGTCCCCCCTGTCCCCAAACAACGGCCGCTGCTGTTTCTGGCTCAAGCCCGTTATCCCGGTCACAGCCTCTGCATTCCACTGATCTTTCAGTGCACAGATAAAACTTAGAGACCTTCAATCCTCCCTTGAGTGACAGGAAAAAGAAAAGAGAGAAGACATCAAGTCAGTGAAGCAGAAGTCAAGTCCCAGATGGAAGGAAAATGAGGAGATGCCTTATAAAGGCTGAAAATCCTCTTGTAAGCTATAAGAATGGACTGTAATACACTAAACATTCCTATAGATAATGGAAAAACATGGGGAGGTAGAGTGTTCAACTTGTACATCACGAGCAAAGGCATCCATGCTGTAATTTTATCAGAAGTTTGAACAGAGAGAGAGGAGTGATAAAGACCCTCTGCCCTGAGGAGAAGAAGCAGCAGTGGAAGAAGGAAGAAGCAGCGGAAGAAGAAGGAAGAAGCAGCAGAAGAAGAAGGAAGAAGCAGNGAAGAAGGAAGAAGAAGGAAGAAGAAGGAAGAAGAAGGAAGAAGAAGGAAGAAGAAGGAAGAAGAAGGAAGAAGAAGGAAGAAGAAGGAAGAAGAAGGAAGAAGAAGGAAGAAGAAGGAAGAAGAAGGAAGAAGAAGACAACCTCTGTTCCCAGAGATTAAGGTGATTTTAAAGACAGATGAAGAGAACCTTTGCTTTTGAACAGTTCATTCCTGAAAGTAGTACCCCATGAGTTTGACACGGTACAGAAGCACAGCTTTGGGAAAGCTGTGAAGATGGGAGAAGTTTCACCATTGCAGATTCTTGGGCGGCTGCTATTCGTGAGAAGTGAAGCCACGAAGGAACTGTTCTTTCTTTCTTGTGGAGAAGTCCCTATAGCATGACAAGGGGAGGCTCCTCTCCCTGAGTGAACTGAAAAAAAAGACTGTTCCTGAGGTGGTAACTGACTGAAGTGTTTCATGTACGTTGTCAGTGAGAAAGAGAAGAGGGTGTGGGAGAGGGGAGGAAAAGTGGTCTGAAGGTTTTAATCTGATTCTTATTATTCTTTTTAGGCTTATTAATAAAAGCTTTCTTTATACCCTTTTGAAAGTTTGAGCTTGCTTTCACTCTTCTCTCAACCCTATCTCACAGCAGGAAATGAGAAAATTGAAACTGGCAAATCTAAACCACTACATCCAGAAGGGTTAGTCGCTCTTGGCAGCAATTGCTATCAGAGCCGGTAGCATTCTGAAGATGCCTGGAAATGTTTACCTTTTTTAAACTGGCCTTACAGTTTAAAAATACTGTTCCATATTCAGCTAGCTCACTACCTCCACATAGTCTTACAGCAATGGCACTTTTCACTGCAAGCATCAGCCCAACCACTGCAGCTTCCTTTCAACATAAATTTCACTACATCAGTTGAGATTTTGCACTCAGAGAAGCCTACTGTAATGAAACCAAGACCACATGAAAAGCTGACCAGTACTTCAGCTTGAAGAAAAGACAATGCTGTATCAGCAAGAGCTTTTTTCTTTTTTTTGGAAACTAATCACACCAGCCAAGCTTAGACAGAAAGGGCTTCCTTTAGCCAACAAGCAAGCAGGCAGCACAACCGTGTCTCCTGCCTCCAAAATCACCCGCCTGGCTGCAAGCTTGTGGCATGTGACTTATTTCACCACAAAGCAGCAACAAAAAAGAATCTCAAAGCCTTTAAACCTATCGCATTCGTTAGATCAAGATAGTCTTATTGCCTTTTTTAGCTCCAGAACTTGTTTCTTCTCCTCCTACAGTTTTCTTTCTAGGGATACATACTAAATTCGTGGAATGGACTAAGAACATACTGGGAGTAAAAACTAAGTCTGGGGAAACCTTTTCCACCAGGCCTGAGCAACTGACATCTGAGGCCAGGAGCTCTCCATGCTAACTACTACTGGGCTCAATTCAATGTGTAGCTGGTCTCCCAACACCGTACTTCTTACCTGCAATGTAATTTTGTTTTTCACCAGCAAACCAATTTTGATGTCCATGAGATTGAGGTCATTTTCCAGTTGCTGATTGGATCGGATCAAGGTTACAACTTCTTCACGCAGTTTCATTAGCTCAAGCTCCTCTTGAAAATCTTGGTCACTCTGATCGAGCAAGTGGACAAATTTCCGAACTACAGCCATAGGTGGGTTTTCAGCATTAACTAAAAACAGGCAAGAAAATAGACAACACTAGTGGATGGCAAACAGAAATAAATATATGCCTTATCTATATTTAAACAGTACATCAAGGAGCACCCAGAGTCAAACTAGTACTATCATGTCTGAATAGCTTCAGACATTTTGATTTTCCTGTTTTGAGAAAATTGTAAGAGAAGTAAATTAGGAACAAAATCAGTATTAGCATAGGATAGTCCACACTCTCAGAGCTAACTGCAAACCTAAAGTTCTATTTTTCAGCAGGAAAAAAAAAAAAAGAAAAAAAAGAAAAAAAGAAAAGACAGCTAGAATCAAGTTCTCCTTCAGCCTCAAGAACTACCTACTCCCTTCACTGCCCTATCAACTTCATCTCAATTGCTCCTCAAAACTGTCTTGATGTTATAGATCACACAGCCAACATCATCCTGATTGACAAGAAGCTTGACATGACCTAGCAATGTGCACCTGCAGCACAAAAAGCCAACTGCATCCCAGGCTGCATCAAAAGCAGTATGGTCAGGAGGTCAAGACAGGTGATTCTCCTCCTCCACTCCACTCTCATGAGACCCCACCTGGAGTACAGTGTTCAGTTCTGGGGCCCCCAACATAATAAGAAGGATGTGGAGCTGCAGAACCAAGTCCAGAGGAGGGCTACAAAGATCATCAGGGGGCTGGAGCATCTCTCCTATAGAGACAGGCAGAGAGAGCTGGGAAATCTCTTCTATGAATCTATGATCCCTCACAAATAGAGATTCGAGGCACGTAAGTTTTATCCTCTTGGCAATACTTACTGAGGGTTTTGTAGTCTTCTCGGGCTTTGTTTGCTCGGATAAAGGCTTGAATTTTTACAACATCATTTATCTAGGATTTAAGAAACAAAAAAAGTACTTGACATCACTCTGGAAAGAGTACCAAAATCAAGTAGAGAATACATTTGACAAGATAGCCTCTTACGTGGTTTCTGAAATACTGCAGACGATCTCTGTAACGTTTTCTGGCTTGATACATCCTGGTCATTGACTGAATCTGTTGAAGGGTAACCAAAACACTCAGATAGAAACCTTACCTACAAAGTTCACTTACCCCAAAGCTTTACCAAAAAAGTCAGGAGGGAACCTGCACTACCTTTACTACTTGGTCCTTTTGTGCGCGTAGGTAATCCAAACGGCTTTGATATGCCTTCCTTTGCTTGTAGCCACGCCACTGAGACTGGAAACAAAATAGGCACGCTCACTTTGCTTTTCTAATTAAATAGAAGCAATTACTACTCTGAGTTTCTTTGTGTTCCTCAGCTTCCAACTGCCCTTTTGGCTAAATGAAACACGAAGGAGATGGGCTTGTCTTATCAAGAGATACACTGTGTGAAGCATTAACTATTTCCCAACTGTAATCATGAGAGACTTGAAATAACCCTATGAAGAGCCTGGGCCTCCTGAAGCACAGTTAGGGGTCAAGGATACCATGAAACAGTCAAGTTGACAGAAACTGTTCTACATGAGGATCATGTGTCAGCTGCTGCTACTCGTGAGAACAATGATGTAACATTTTAAGCCTGCCAAGTGGACCCATTGCCATTGACACTTGGGGAAGAGAAGTCAAGCAAGGGGTCAGACTACACACAAAGGGAGAGAGTGTTATTTTAATGAGCTGGGAGTGGGTGCAGAGGTTTTGTCAAATATACAGGCAGAGTATGTGCTACAGGCAGAAACAAATAGACATATATTGCTGAAATAATAAAATGGTAATAGGGTGCAAAGCAACTATTTCATTTGCACATATTTCAGTTACAACACCACAGAAAGATTTTTTTTGTTGCTGTCCTGTAAATGCACCCAATTATTTGCTGAATAATCCTACTATCTCCTTCAGGTCCTCGATCCTCCAAATCCCTGGACAAATATGAAGAGAAGCATTTTACTCAAGAATACTGAAAACAATGCTGTTTCTCTTAAATTCATGACAAATCACAGCAGCAATGCATCTCATGGTATTATCACCATCAACACCTACAACACATTTCATATTGCCTTATTCTCGAAACTCTGAAACGTGTAAAAAAAATAATTTGTAAAGCTTCCTCAAATAAGGTTTTCTCTCTCCAATTCTATGTGATTATTGATTATATATGACCCCTAAAAGCAAATAATATACCAAAGCTCACTGGGAGAAGGAAATGTTTTTAGATAATTTACGATGCAAGGCAAAGACGATTGTGTGCTGTAACTACCTGAATTGAACAAAAACTGTCAGTAAGCTTATGTACAGAAAACAACTGCAGAGTACAAGTTCCAAACAGAATTAAAGGGTATCACTACCTGAATGCAAGTGATTGCTGGGACTTGCTTCTTCAGAAAATTCATTCTTGAGTTGAATTCCTGGCGAACAAGATACCCTCGACAACAAGCCTGAAGTTTCATAATCAGGTTCTCATTTGCAAGCCACAACTGTTCTCGGTTGTATGCTGCAGTGACTCCAGATATGGTGCTCTGATCAAACGTTACGATAGGAAGAGAAGCCAGAAAAAGAAAATGGAAATACAAGAAAAAGGATGTTACATCAGCTTTCTACATTGTGTTTACAAGAAACCTCCAAAGTCGCCTTTCAAAATACAATGACATCGTGGTCCTGTACTCTTTTAGTGACAGGATAAATTTTTCTGAAATAGGACAAGGAGTTGTGACACGTACAATCTGATGGGGCCTAGCAAATCAAATGAGTTACTAAGCTTGTTAATATGACTACGGCATTGAAGCATTCTATCTTAGAGCTGCATTAAGAGAGGGAATGGTACGAACATCAACTTTTGAGAGAAAGAGCATGTGTTAATCTACTCAACCTACCTGTATCACCTCCCGCGACAGCTGAGTGTCATTTTGCACAAATTCTGCTGGCTCATCCCATCCTCCCTCTTTGGTCCGCAGGTTATGATAATAATGATAGCCTCCTCTCACCCAGTGTTTCACCCACTCACTGCCATTGCCCCCTAAAAGCAGAAACTGCAGTTAGAAGTTTGTAAATCTGACAAGTGAATTACCCTTCACACACACAAATGTTACAAAAAGGAAATCTACTTTACAGATTCTTCTTCCTCCAAGCAAGGAAAGGAATGTTTCTGAGTCCCTAATGACCTCATATGAGAGCTACCGAAACACAACACATTCTACAAGTGGAGAACATGATACTATTCATACACGTTTTTGAAAAAACAATCCCTTATTTACCAAAGCGTCCACAATTGCAATCTACAACACAAGATTCTTTTCCCGGAGGCTTTTTTACCTCCGGTTCCAATTCCAGGTACAATAATCTTGCATTTATTTCACTAACTAAGGTGTACCTGCTGCCCTTTTCTTGACTTCTGACAGTTCTTGCTGGTATGTCTCAGCACATTCTGGAGTGACTCCATATAGTCCAACATCAGGTGAACGCAAGGCACTCAGGGTCTGGCTAACATCACCATGATCTACTGCTTCGTTAATGGCCAAAATTCCTAAGGAGACTTGGATAACACCAGGAAGCAGGTTAGTTCAAGGGCTCAGTAGCTCACAGCAGGCACAAAATGGCAGAACAGAACAAGGCAACACAAATACACCCTTATAGCTGGGTTATATGCAAGATACGCAAATTTTGAGTGTATATAAACATGAAATATAAATAAGTATCCAATTAGACAGCTTGCTGTATAGAGGCCTCTTCAGTACACAGTGTCCAACCATGTGTGGAACTGCACCTTCCAGCATGTAATTTATGTGCCTAAAGTCCCAGTATGGTGCTGATTTACCACCACAACTTTTCAACACACAAAGTTACAGCTCTCCTCTGACATCTGTTTCTGTTAACACCATTTCTTCCGGCAGAGCCTGTCACAACTCAAAAGAGGCCTTTTCAACAACCAGAGCAGTAATTACTTCATTGTTTCTGTAGACAGAAACAACACCATTATAAAGACCAGGATGCAACTATGGGTGGACCAGTCCACCTGCAAACTGTGTTAAGGAGCAAGGGTGAGAATCACCTATGCGTAGTACCCTCTGTACCTGAAAAACACGTGAGCGTTTGTCTGGTAATACCTAAGAGAACCTAAGACAAGACAACAGTACCTCATGCAAATGAAAGGTAATGCTCACCAGAAAACCCCGTTTCAATTGTGCATGTGAACACTCTCATTTCTAAGTAACCACCCACAAACACGCACAATTAGTCACAAATTACAAACAAATTGATAGAGATTTGTCCCATGAGGTAATGTGGTCTAATGTTCACATGAAAAACTGGAAAAAAATGCATATCCCCCCCAACAGAAGGAATTTAGTATTTGAAGAATCTGACATTCACTCCTCAAAAAAACACATCTGCACCAGAAGCCTGTGAATTCATTTGGTTTCCTTTGCTACATGTACATGACATTCCTAGCCCCCAGCTTTTCCTTAAATAACTGGTATTTGGCTGATAATGAGGATTAATTGCAATACTGTGCGATAATACTTACATCTCTGGGATTCCTCTGTGTCCTTGTTAGCCTTATGAATCCCATCCTGGATTTCATCTAGCCAAAGTACAGCTGTTTCATCCTGTGTGTCCTGAAGAGAGAATACAACAAGAAAAATATACAGTGTGAGGAGAAAAGTATCACTATTTTTGCAAAGTAAGATAACCTATATTCAGAAATAGCCAATAGAGTAGTTTTCCATATCAGAGGGAGTAAGAAGTATTTCAGTCGTCCTAACTGACTCCAGCACAAGGACATCACGTTTGGATTTGTGACTAGCAGAGACTCCTCAATACTTTCTCTCAGACAAAAAATATTTTCAGGAAACAGAACAAACAAGAAGTTCTATCAATGGGAATCACTCTAATAAGCTGAGCGAACACAAGGCCAGGGACTTGCTACCAGCTAGTCCTAAAGCCATACTAGCTAAGAGGATATGATTTCCCAGGAAATTAGTCCTTCAACAGAAGATGACTACACAGAGCTGCTGATGCACATCTGTGTGTAGAAACTAACAAAGCTTTGGGTAACTAACGTCACATCCGGCTGTTAATTTCTGTGCCCACAAAACTTCACAAACCTGTACAAACGAGCAAAGTAAAAAGCATTGTATATATCGTGGATGGGTATACACATTTAACAGTCAAAGCCATGTTTTAAGTCTTTATTTTAACAGATTGCTTGTCAAGGAGCAGTGATCATACAGTACTCTGTATTTTGGCTAGGAAATCCAGCCAAATGATCTAATGTTACACGTAGAAATTTGAGAGGAGGAAAGGGACAAGTGTTTTCAAGTCCCAAAATATACATAAAGAACAATGACACAGCAGTTGCCAAGCGTAAGCCTCTCCCCACCCAGGAGTGCTTCCTGTAGGTAACTACCGAAAGAAATGCTAAGATGCAACTGCCATCCCTCTGACCACTTTCTTCGTACACAGGAAACATGTGGTTCTGGAATGGAATAATAATCACAACTGCACAAAAGAACCACTATTTACAACATTCAAGAGCTTTAAGGCCAGACTTAAAATGAACGTTTCCTTGCATGCTTTCCATATTTTTCCTACTGTTTTGGCAGATCTGAAACTAATCGGCTCAATGATACTTCATTCAAGAGCTCAACATGACCCTCACAGGCCAACTTCATTTGAAAGCCAGACAGTCCCACAAGAGTACCAGGAACAGTAAAATTCCTGTCCAGGATGTGGAGAAGAATCATCACTGTAACTCTACTGTACTGTCTACCCACAGAAGTCAACCTGAAGACTACCAAAACCATCTCGTGCTTCTCTACAGTTTTAACGCTGCAAGGCTTTCTGCAAGGTACACACAGTGTAACATACTACAGTCTACCTTTTTTTTCTCTCTCACCTCATCACATCAGAAACATGCATGATACAGCTCTCCCCATTCAGGTAGGCAACTGAACAACATCTTCAGGTGAACTACAATCACTCTCAGCCCCAAGGTACAAAATCACTAGTTCGTAATAGTTGACTTCAGACTGCACTTATTTTCCCTGCATTCTTTCTTTACAATATGATCTTTCTATTTCTGGAATTCCTCCCATGCTGCTGGGAGAAGCCCTTTATTTATCTTATGCCTAAATAAGGTAAAATTTCATACCCACTCAGAAGTTACCAGCACAGTCTGGCACAAGGATAGGATAAAAAGATTTCATTGTTTCATTCTGACTCAGCAAGAGGAAATGCTTCAGCACAAAATGGATCCTGAGGAACATTAACCCTGTCAAGACCCTTGGGAAAGCTGCTTAATGACTATCATCAGAATTGCATACAGTTTTCAGCTATGGTCATCACACCGGTTTACCTTTAGTCAAAAACAAAATGTTCAACACAGTCTAGACCTTAGCCTCTATACAAAATTGTGCATTGCTATTAGAGCAAAGAGCTCCATAACAGGAAAAAGAAAACAAAACACGCTCAAGCCAGTGAAAGTAGACATCTGCCTACTTCTCTGCAAACAGATAAGAGAAAAAAAAAATCAAGTGTCCTATCCCTACTACCCAAAAATCACTTGCGTACACTCAAGTGCACTCATCATCCTTTCTTACACCTATAAGATGAAATTTGCTCTTCCTCTCTTCAGCTTCACCTTTCACTTAGTGAAAGCTGCAACTATGCACAAGTAGGTAGAAGTCCTTGGCTAATGACAACTTCTGCTCAGAAGAGTCATAAGCTATCAAAGTGTCATCAGGTGAACAACAGCATATATTTTTCTGGTAGCATGTACATTGCTTCACATCTTTTTTTCTAATTTATCACTTTACAGATTTTTCCACTTTCAGAAACTTTTTTTTTGCCGTATATAACTATACCTAAGACTACATTTAATAAAGAACATTAGAAGAAAAGATTTAAGCTTGCAGAAAACGTGCAATCAGAAGTTCAGTATTCCTGGAATGACCATGGTCTCCTCACAAAAACAGATGAATATGATTTCTCCACAAAAAAAGATATGTATACCACTTGGGACCAGAGTTTAGCTGTAGCAAGCCACCATGTGCACTTAATATCCTTATACCGATGTCCACAGTTCATGGATTCACACTGAAATCTCTTTCTCTAGTACAGAAAGATCCAAACTGATTGGCTAAGATCAGCTGAAGGTATGCAGAACGTGCACCTCTCCACTGCCAATTTTGATTCCTGACTTTCAAGACCAGTAGGAATCCAGTAACCACTAATGTAAAGACCTCTCAAGAGGTGTATTTAACTGCACTCACCTGTGCTTTCTCTCTCTTGGCTCGAAGTAGTGTATCCTGGTAATGCTGTGCTACCTTCGGGGCTACACCCTCCAATTTTGCTGCAGGAGTCTGTAAGGCTTGCAGAGTCTTCTTGGTGTCCCCTTCATCCAGAGCTTCATTAATAAGACCAATTGCCAAAATCCCTAGGGAGGAATGCAAAAGGGGAGAAAAACAAAGTTCCATTCTAGGTCAACAATAATCACAAGCATCGCTCAGTAGAAAAGTGCATTTAGTCCTTCCTAAATCAAGTAACAGGTCAGAACCATAATATTTTTAACAGGAAACATAACTTACTAGTACAGAAACCAAGGCTATTTCCCCCCCCCTCAAAGCAGTCATAATTCTTGAGCATTGCAACTAAAAAAAAAACCAAACAAACAACAACAACAACAACAACAAAACAAACAAACAAAACCCCACAAAAACACCACAACAACTCAGGAAGACCACATGCAGGGACAAAACTGAAACCTCAGACACCCAGCTCAGAGCTTCTAGAAAGCCCAAATGTTCAGAGTTCACAATATTCCAAGGTTTTGGCATCCCCAGAAAGAAATCTTCACATGAAACCAAAGACTTGCATGGAATACCATTTAAAAATACAACTTTGTACTTCAGAAAACTCTTTTATTAAGGACATAAGTGGTATCAGTTGTTTATCAGAGAAGGAGATGCTATTCAAGTACAGTAAAATTTACCATTCAGCAAAATAAAGACCGTACAGTTAGCTAAATGCAAACAGAGTCTACATCTACAGCAACTGTGTCCTGAAAATCATGAAATAACTCAGGTTGAGAAGAATCTCAGAGTTGACCCGATTCAATTCCCTGCTTAAAGAAGGATCCAACCACGGTTTGTTCAGTGCAGAACAAAGAAATCTTTTAGATAAAATAAAGGAGCTCAGTGTTGGAATCTGCAGCTTTGGTTATTGTATTCAAATATTGTGACTCTTCAACACAAGACTCACAAAATAGAAGTTCATACAAAAAATAGAACGTCTTGGGGAAGAAATTATATTTGGATGGAGTAGCAATCAGGGAAAAATATATTTGTTGAGGACATTGCAAGAACTGCATCACTAAAATGATGGCATGGTTTCTATCAAAAAACAGATATGATAACTTAAGAAAGGGCACAGAAAAAACATATATATATATATAGAGAGAGAGAGAGAGAGAGAGAGAGAGAGAGAGAGAGCCACAAAGCTTGAGGTCCTTCTCTGACTAATTTAACTTATTCATAGAGAGAAGATAAAACATATTTGCATAAGTGCATACAGGAAGCAGACCAAAGAATGAGGAAATTGCCCAGGAGAACAATTCACCTCATTACAGGATTTTCTGCACCTTTTCTTACAGGACAAGGAGCGTTAAAAGAAACAGGATGTTGCGACTACAGAAACTTTTAGAATTCCACTGTGACCTCTTACATAGAAAAGATACTATGAAACCGGTGTGTGCACCTCTGGCGTGGTGCCCTGTTTGTGAGGTTTCAACAAATCTACTTATGTGACCCAAACAGGAAACACACTGTCTATTTGGAGATGCAGGAAACAAGTTAACCAAGATAGCACACATTTAATTTAAAAGTTAACCCTCTCTAGAGTATAAGCTTTGCAAGGTGAAAGACAACACACCTAGTACACAGCAAGGAGCAGCAGAAGACACCTGCTTGTCTCAGTGAACAACATAAACTTTAGCATCACCTTCACACTTGTGAAAAATCTCTCCTTCTTTATGATGCAAGGCTTTGAGCCTTGCTGAGATATTAATTATTATAAAATTATAAATATTACAAAGATGGCTTCAAAATTAGTGTCAAACCCAGGAGGTTTTCGGTATTGGTCATAGACAAAAATTACAAACCCTTAATGAAAACAAGAAGAAAAAAAAAAAGAAAATTAAACCATATGAAACAGAACATCACAAGGGTCTACTGAAGAATAAATTCATTTAATTGTACTATCTTCAAGGACTCCTCTCTCTCCACTCTGGATTTTAAGTCAATTAATACTGTCTTAGAACAAGAAGAATTACTCTAATTTTCTGTTCTGATTAAGTTTTCATAATGACATTCAGGCCCAGTCTTTTATCACTGCTAAAAGATCATTATTAACATAAATACTATTAAGAAATATGAAGTAAAAAACATGCAGGGCTAGAAGCACAGAAATTACGTTAATACTCATTCATCATTTTCAGCTTGCATCAGTAATCTTTTTCTTCCGTGAGTATTTAATTTTCAGTACTCACACTTGCTGCACAGAGTGATTTGGGTTGGAAGGGATATTAAAGATCACCTAGCTCCAAGTCCCCCTGCCACGGACAAGGCACATCTTCCACTAGACCAAGAAGACTATAGACCAGGCTGCTCCAAGCCCCATAGAACCTGGCAATGTATATGTATCTATATACTATACTTCTTCCTATTCTCTTCAATATAGGACTACTGACCAAATGCCTGTAAGTGAGTGCAATGCATTAGTGGTGATTCCTTGATCACACCTTTTATGTAAGTGTAAAGAAACAGGTTTCCATGCTCCAGGTCAATAAGCCCTCTAGAGAAACACTGAGCAGTGTGATCACAGGGCATAAGACACACAGTACAGCTGAAGGATTAACTTCAGAAGCATGGTGGTGCAAGCTCAAGTACCAGTGTCCCAGCACCCAGGGAGCTGGAGTCTCACCAGCAATCAGTGTTAGACACTTGTAACTTCAGAGGGTTTTTGCACATCTTCCAATTAGGGAGCTAAATACTGGGAAGTAAACCAGGGAATGAAATACTGGGAAGGTAAAAAGACCAATGCAGATCAAAAAAAAAAAAAAAAAAAAGGAATAAAAGAAGACGAAAACCTGAACAGGAAAAAAGTTAAAAAGTTGCNGACGAAAACCTGAACAGGAAAAAAGTTAAAAAGTTGCCATCAAAGAAAGGGTAAGACGTCAAAAAAAAAAATCTTCTACTGAACGCAGAAAATCACTAAGAAGGATGGAGCACTCCAAGACAAGGCTACAACTGAGAAATTTTGTTAATACTAGCTTAAATTTGGGGGATTAAAGCAAAATGAGAAGATTATAGATTAATCCTAGACACTGACACCAGACAATGCATTTTCAATTCAAAAAGGGTTGAAATTTACTGTAAGGATCAATAAACAGTTTTGAAATACTGACATCAATACCACAGATACAACAGACTGCCTGATCTCTCCATCAACAAACAGTCCTGCAATCAAGACTTTCATATTACAGATCACCAAGCCTTGTTCACAACTAAGATCTTCCTAGATATCTAATGTACAACAAAACTACATGTCAATCAATAAATTTTTGTATTGACACACATCTAATTTCAGCACTCCTTATAAGGTACAATTGGCCTAGCACGAATTGAACAGAAAAACTTACTTTCATGCTCTTCATGCACAACTTTATTCACATGATCAATACATGATTGGATATCATTCCATGTGATAAATTCATTTCCTTCTGCACTTCTTTCAGCTTTCAGCTTCACCAAATCATCAATGTATCTGTCAGAAAACAAAACCCAAACCCAGTAAAAATTCACACTGCAGGGAGTTGCTCAGGGAGCACACAACCCAGCACTGAGAACTGCACACAAAATGGGAGAGTTAACATGAGGGTTGAAACTGAAAATGGGGAGAAAGAGAAATGCGCGTGTGTGTGGAGGATGTCAGAAGAAATGTGAAGTAGGTTCAAACAGACAAAATTGCCAAACAGAAAAAAACACTGAAACACTGAGTAAGGGCCCAGGGCAAAGAAAATGGTGGGTGAGCTGGCATTAAGTACTAGGGACAACCGAGTGGTATTACAGCATGGCTTTAACATGAAATTCATGAGAAAGCATTGAGATCCAGTACAGGAATTGGACCAGTAAGAAACAGTAATCGCAAAAACAAGATGCAAGAGACAGCAGAGATTAAATCTATACTGTAACAAATAACGTAGAAAAAATGTAAAACTTAAGAGAAGGAAAAGAAAATTCACATGAATGAAGTCACAGAATATAAGCAACATCAAGGACAGGTATGATCCCTTGAATTAGCCACCTCTGTGAGTTCTCATCCTCAATGTTTGTAAGGCCTGAGACAGGACTGCTCAGTTGTTTCCACACTGTATTCATATCCCCTGAATCCAAAGCCCTGTTAATCAGGGCCACAGAAGACAGCATCTCTACAGCAACAGATAGTTCTGGATGGGTGAGGTGACCCTGCACACAAAGAGGACAACAAATTAATTCTATTCGCTCTGTACAAACTACTGCTGCACACAGAAAACAATGGAATAGCTGTCAGAACAGACATGTAACAAGGCAAAGGGACATCCTTTAAGACAATGAAGTAGAAAGGTGAGTATCGTAAACAAAGCTTGAGCACCAAGTAAGACGCTGAGGTACAGTCTTACAAGGCCAAGGAGATCAAGAATAAGGATTAAATCACATCAGAACAGACGGAATACCAAAGCAGTTCTGTGAAGACTCAAGATAGGTTTGTTCCAGAGAATGCACTTAAGAAAACAGACAGGGTAGATCCAGGACCCATGCCAACTTCCAGAAATAACAGAGGTGGTGATACTTACTTCAGGGCTCTGTTGCTGTAAGGTGGCCAGCTCCCTTTGGTAAAGATCTGCAGCAAATGCATAAACCTCTGGTAACTGGGCCTCTGGATTCATCATTTCTGCCACAGTCTTCTCAGCATCACCCATTCGAATTGCTGAATTGATTTTGGCTACTGCTGCCAGTCCTAGAAATTCAAAGAGCATAAAGAATAAGGAAGGCAGACAGCTGAGACTCCCTTCCTAACAGCACTTTTATTTTACTCAGATATTTAACTAGAGAAAGAATAATACCCGAACTGCAGGGAAAGAGCCGAACTCTCAGATTCACACACGCCCAGCTAGCCTTCCATTACCGAAGACAGTTAAAACACACGATCTTTAATACTAGTTCACCTTTTCCTCTGGTTATCAAGGGACTGTTTTATCATTTCAGTATTCTGATAGTAAGAAGCCTCATTGCAAATTTTTGGACGGGTGAATCACGCCAATTTTCTCTTCCTTTCTAACTCTATTCTGCTCAAGGTAGTAACACAGGCACTCCATAGTGGGTACATGCTGGCTAACTTAAAACACCACAAGTAGGTAAACAAATGTGGACTTCCATGCCTAACAAGTAAGGCACTTCCAATTTAGCTGACTATTTAATTCAGCATTCGCTATTTTTACCTCTTCTACTGTAAATCCTCTCTCCTCAAGTCTCTGGTAGTCTCCTTTCTACCTACCACAAAGTGAATTGCTCCTGCACAGTAAGAGAACTCTGTGTGGTTTCAAAGCATCTATCAAAAAACAATCAGCAAATTATCTGCATTTTATTTGCTACCTGATATTCAGAAACAGTAAAGGTTCTGTAACTCAGTGCAAACCACCATGACCAGCAGATAAACCTATCTTTCACATCCCTTGGAGCAATCCAGATTTTCTTCACAGATCTACAGCACAAAAAATTATAAAAGTATTCTATAAAAAGAGGTTATTTAGGGTGGATGCAAAAATCCTATGTTTCTGAATTCAAATTATATGGTATTGTCTCCAGCCGCATTGTAAGAGCTGGATAAAAGACACTGCAAATAATTAGGGCAACCAACTCTCTTTAATGTTCTTAGCAGGGGTAAAGTACTTCAAGAACATTCATAATGACCATTCATAATAGACCCAAATACTGTGCTGTCTCATTTTCTTGATCACATCCATGGTGACTTTGCTGCAATGATTTCTGCTGATCCTTACTTTGCTGGTACTGTTGTGCTGCACTGTTAGCAGCCTCCACTCCCAACTGCAACTCTTCCTTCTGCAGAGGACCTGTAAGGCCAGCCTAAAGAAAAAACAGAAACAAGAGTGAAAGTAAGAGTGAAACAATGCCAAGTTAATCTCAATTACCTCAATAAAAATACTCCACTTGAACTTAAAACAGAAAGAATGCCACATACATAAGGAAATCAGAAATTACTCACCAGATTCTAAGTTCAGGTGCAGAAAGATTTTATGTGCACAACCTGATCTTGTTTATATGAGAACTGAAGTCCCATGAACATAGCAATTAAAGGCTTCCAAAATGATAAAATATTTAAGACAAAAGGCAAAATTTTGTGGGAAAGGACTCCCTGTACATGAGCTGCATGCTGGAGTGAGATTAGCAATTGTGCAGTTTGGCATGAAACAATCCATTATGCAATGTTGCATTTTACCTCTGAGCAACCGTAGAGTTAGCAGAACATCAAAATGGACAACACGCAGCTTTGGCTTATACATACACGCTTTCTGGACTATATGATACTACACAAATACACACAGAAAATGAGACTGAGTAACTAGGGAGGCAGGAGGGCTTTAATAACTCAGGTAGTATCACAGAATCACTGAAGCTGAAAAAGACCCTTAGGATCATTGAGTCCCACCATACACCTAATACTGCCAAGTCCACTGCTAAGCATGTCCCTAAGCACCATGCCTTCAAGTGGTCTATCACAGTATTCTCCACAATGAAAGTAGTTCACGCTTATCTGACAGGTGTTTATAAAAACACATATATTCATGTTATTTGGACACTGACAATAGCAAAATAAGGGAGGACACACCTGAATTTTAATAGTTCTATACACATACAAGTTGATAGTTTAAGGTTTGGTCAATTATATGTACACCTACATACAAACATTATACTGGCCTTTCACATGCAGAGATAAAACCTAAATAATGGACTGGCTTACTGAATGCTTCCATCTCTTAACGCTAACTTTTTCTAGCCAACGCTGAACTGCAATGCAGGTATACACCAAGTGATTAGTACACAGTTGTATGGTGAAAGGTGGGAGCAGGCGAAAAACCTCATAAATCAGGGTAATCTACACTTTTCCATACCTCCCGTTTCTGTTGCCTATCACTCAAAAACTGCTTGAAATACCAGTCGCAATTTTCTCGTAGCAATCCTCGGAGTCCCAGGGCTGGTGTTGCCAAAGCTTCATAGAGTGCTAATGCATCCCCTCGTTCCAGAGCCAGGTCAATCTTTGATATGGCTGCATGTGCTAGCAACAGTGAAAGAGAGTTTGGAGAAAGCCCCATGGTTTACACAGCATACCGCTCAGAAGGAAATACTCTTAGACCTGATAGATAGCAAGTTAGGTATGTAATCCAAAAGGAACACTTCCAGAGTCAATTATGAAGTCAATTATGAATTATTAGCCTGAAAAACAGGCTAATGGTTGGAAATGGCTTGCACTATTCAAGACAAAGAATTGAAGAGCCCAGCAACACAGACAACCCATTTCCAAAAGGAAGGGTAACAGAAGTCGTAGGGAATTAAGCTTACAGCTACATACTAATAATGACTAAGAAACCAAAACAAGATCAAAACCAACTAACAACAAAAAAACCACACACCTGAAGAAAACCAAAACACCCCACCACTAAAACAACCCACAAAAACAGGGGAGCTGCCTTTAAATTTTGTCAGCATTAGAGAAAAAGAGGAGCACAGGTATCATTTTGAAGTACTCTTTTACTTAAGACCATGACTATAACATGATACTTACTGTTCACTTTATTGATGTTTCCCTGAATCTCAGCTTGAGTCAGAAGTTCTTCATACACATCTCTCTCTCTATCTGAACTTTCTGAGGCAATCTGAAGATGAAATAAAAACTAATCAGAGTTTCTACAGCTCCCTTCTCCCTTACAGACCTTCTAACAGAAAAGGTCAGGATGGGTAACTGTTTACCCATATAAAGCTGTGATAGGCCATACACACACTACCTCTACACACGCCAAAAAGAAGCCCTAGACATAAATACATTTAGAGAAACTATAGTCAAATTCTGATACAGACAGCTTAGAAAAATCTTATTTCAATGTAATGGCACTACTGAACACACAGTAGAGCTCCAGAACACATCAAGCAGTACACAGAGCTAGGCATGTGTTATATAGTGTTCTAAAGCAACATGGACCACTTCCAGCATCAGTCAGTGCTGCTCATCATTTCATTGCTAGGAAAACATATCTATGAAAACAGAAGGATGCATTCCCAACATAAAAACGTTGGCAGGAATTCTGTATTTATGTGGTCCATATTTCAGACAGCTAAACAGACTAACACAGCTAACTACTGCCTGTTTTCTGCAAGAAGATAGGTTACTGGGGAACATAACAGAATGCCACGAGGACTAAATCCACCTAAGACTACACATACAGGACCTTAGCACATATTCAGCAAATTCCCCACAGTTTACACTGCAATACAAAACAGCAACGCATGCAAATGGTTTGAAAGAAGAACTAAGCTACCCTATTTTTAGCGTTCTCCATCTTGTCTTGCTTTGCTCTGTAGAGTGTGGCTTGGTAAGTGGATTCCAGTTGATCATCCAGATTTATTAGCATGGCATTAGGGTTCTTCATTGCTGTAAGAGTGTCAGCTGGAACCTGACGGTCAATTGCTTCATTAATGGCAATGACAGCAGCATGCACTGAAAAACAAGCCACAGTCCGCCAGTCAGTCCCAAACAAAACAGCACTGTTAAAAATCAAGAAATCAAGAATCCCTTACTTGAAAAAAGCAGAAAAATTATCTGAAAATTAACTGGAAAGCAAAAGAATTATCAAAGTATCCCTCATTCCATCATGGCTTTGTGTTGTTGAAAAAATAGCAGCCTACTTTCTAGTTACAATATTTTAAGTAGTCAAATCATCACGCTCCAGAAAAAAGAGAAATACACAAGGGAAAGAATAAAAACATCTTCCCAGTCTTCCAAAAGGCCTATCAGAAAGATTGTACTAGGCTTAAAACCTGCAGCATTAAAACCAACACTTAACTGATCTGCTGATTTGAATAAGCAAACAAAATGCCATTTTTCCTTACATGCAGCTTCATCCACAGAAAGTTCATTTGCAAGAATTCCTCCAATCTTGCTGAAAGCAGGCATCTGAATACCATACTTCTCCAGTTCAAGCCTCATATTACTGATCTCCTCCTCTGAAACATGCATTAAAAGTGTCACATGGGTTTAAACACATTAGCACTGCTATACTAACTGCTGCTAAAAAAAAAATATAGGGCAGCTACAATAGATGACATTATTTAAATAATACTTCAAATATAACTCAGTAAGTGAAACAAAAGAAATGAAAATGCTAAAGACATTTTGCACACTTTCCTAAAATCTACATTTCTCCCAGAAACTCATACAGGAGTATTCTGTAGTTTTTCTTACTAGAAAACAATGCAAGAACTCTCATGAGGAGCTGGAAACAGACTCCATTCTGAGGTACCTCAGTTGTGGTTGCCAACAGGTCAGGAAAATGCACAAGCAGTAGTTTAAGATTTTCTTTTTCCCCACAAACAGACTACACTGAGAGAAGTGAATGCAGTTCGTCAACACAATACCATACAACTTTAAAAGCAAGTTAATAGTTTAGCATTTTATAAGTATAATCAACAGCCAATTTGCAGGCAAATAAAGTTTAGACACATTTTAAACCAGATGCATGCCCTCAGGCAAGAGCCTCACTAATGCAAAACACAGAATTTTACACTTGTGCAAAATTAAGGAAGTGAAACTTTGAGGAGGTGTGCTGGACTTTGTGCTGGCATCCGTGCAGCAGATCATCTGTCAAACACTTCTTCAGCTGATGGCACCTCTAAACTGTCACAGGTGGTCCAGAAAGATGTACTAAGCTCCAAACTGAAAACTCTCCCGAGGAGATGGATGCAAGGTTTAAGCATCTTACAAGAGTGACAAAAGAGTTAAGACATTGTTATTTGTGAAAGTAAATGATTACAGAACTGTTGACTGTCTAACTGCCTGGCTCAGAAGCCAGCAAATGAAGTCTCTTTTTCTTAAATTACTACAACTCCTCACAGCCATTAATTTATAATTCTATCTGCATTTAGGATATTGACAGTAACAATCCCTTAACTGACCTAAACAAGCGTTCAACAACTGATCTAGAAGGGTAGGAGATAAAAGCAGAATACATGAGTGTTGGGTTCTTTTTTACCTGTGAAGTCTACCTTGCCATATAAATCCTGAATCTGGGGGGCAAGACCCAGTTTAAAAAGGTACAGGCTAGAAAAGAAAAAAAGCAAAAAATTAGAACTAGTCATTTTTCCTTGTGGTTCTGACAATGATACAATTTTAGGAGATACAGATCCAAGGAGAGGTAAGCCAATATGAGAGCCGATAATCACCAAGAGAGTGAGCTGACTCTTCTCTTCCCCCCTTAGCTGAACGTAACTGACCCACCACTATGAAGTCTTCACTGAATTACAGAATGGTTGAGGCTAGAAGGGCACTCAAGTTTGTCTTGTTCAAACTCCCTTTTCAAACCAGGTCACAGAGGATCAAGCTCCCCAGGATCATATCCAGATGGCTTTTGAGGATCAAAACAGTGGAGACCCCACATTTCAGAGCAATCTGTGCCACTCCTTGGTCACTCTCACAGGTAAATGAAGCATTTCCTGACGTTAAGAGGGACCCTCCTGTGGTTCAGATTATGCCATTTGCCTCTTGTCACGTCACAGGACATCGCTGAGAAGAGCCTGGCTCCACATCTCCTTTGCATCCTCCCTTCCGACAGCTGCACACATTGTTGAGACTCCCATAATGTTATATAGGCTGAATAGTCCCAACTGTCTCAGCCTGTCCTGATAGGAAAGATCCTCTACTCCAATAATCATCTCAGTGACCCTTCCTTCAACTCCCTCCAGCATGTTTGTGTCTCTCTAATGCTGGGGAGTCCAGAACTGGACACAGGATCGCAGGTGTGGCATCTCCAATAGTGAAGTATTCTCTAGGCCGACTTGGCTTACTAAAATGGGGTTAACGTATTCACCTGCGACCTGATGAGAAATGGAATTGCTACAAAGGAGGCATGAACCCATGCAGCTGTGTACAGATGGGTCTGGGAAAAGAAAAGCAACTCCTACTTTTTGCCTGTCATGCTAGCACAACATGAGAGATCACAGAATCACAAAAAGGCTTGAGTTGGAAGGGACCTCAAAGATCACTAGTTTCAACCCTCTCTGCTGCCACAGGCAGGGACACCTTCCACAGGCTGCTCCAAGCCCCGTCCAACCTGGCCTTCAACGCTTCCAGGGATGGACAGCCAAAGCTTCTCTGGGTAATCTGTGCCAGTGCCTTACTATCTCCCTGGTTAAACAATGTCTAGCTCTGCCTCAGAAAGCAGAGAGGGTGGGAAGCGGAATGAAAAGGTAGTAATCTCAACATACTTGACCATTTTTTTCCTTCAGAGTCTGATCTGGCCACTGCCCAAGGCAAAATATTGGCTTCACAGGTCTTTGCTAACCTGAAGAGATTGTTCTGCTAGAAAATTTGCCCTCATTCAGGCTTCAGCTCAGCTCTCTCTCCTTTCAGTTTTGCAGGAAGATTTCAGAATCAATTAGATTTCTGTCTAGTATTCCTTACCTGAGCGCGTGAATACAATAGATACAGCGTGGCATGTTCTTGCGATCATAGATATCTGTTGTTTCTGGGTAGAATATCTAAAGATAAAACAAAGGTAGCAGCCTGAATGATGTTCACCCTATACAGCCAAATCACATCAGCTCAATTCGTCCACATTACACTAGAGAAACAGCTCATGGAACAAAACTCTTCAAGCTTCTCTGCCCTGGACCAATGTTTCTCCTACTCAAAGTGTCAATGCTTCCTTTTGTTTCTAATACCCGAATCAGAGCTTCCCTTTGCCTGCCAAGTTCTACATATGTGAATGGGTAGAACCTTTCTTTTGTGTGTACACCAAGATACTGGGTCATGACATATTAACAATGACTTTGGTGAAAGCCAAAGGATGAAAAAAAAAAGACTTACAGGAGAAGAGAGAAAAGCAAATTTTGTTTGGATTAAATGCGGCCGAGAAACAAGGAGAGACAGTTTCAAAGGGAAACCCAGACCAGCACTGAGGTGCTCTGCATACTGTATTTTCAGTTAGCTGGACCCAAAAGCTTTCAGACAGTCTCAAACACAAAGCTCTTCAAAGTTTAACAAAAGAGGTTGATATTGAAGTTTCAACTATTTCAGAAGTCCTGACTTATTACAACATAATAAAATATGTTATTTTCCAGTTATTTGAAGGTTCCTCGCTGTTGCCTATGAGGACAACATAGCATTGCTCTTTCTGTAAAGGCAAGAGCAACTGAATGATCCTCAATTCCACAGCATCAGTTTCCTGGCTGTTCCGCATGGGAAAATACTTAAAGTACCAATATATCTCTTGTAAATGTACTGAACCACAGCCCAGTTTCTTCAACGTCTTCTCACACATTTACTTCCACCCAAAGTCTACTTGCATCTGAAAATCTTACCTCATACCTGGCACTTAACATCTCGCTGTCTAAATCCCTCCTCATTTCTTTTCACCTAACCACCCTAACAGCATATTTCAGTATTTCCTAATCCCAAATGTGTTTCTGTAAGATCATCACAGATCCCAGGAAAGCTCAACTAGTAAAATACAACAAGTTATTTAAGAATCTTTGCCAAAATTGAAGTGTTCAATTTGCAAGCACACATGCAAAGAAAACACACATCAGGATTGAACTACACAATGCCAGTTTTGGTGAGACTATACATAACATGGCTACAAAAAAATTTGACTATCAGCCGAACACTACCACAGTTCGATATATTTTCGGCGACTTTACTAGCTCTGAGAAGTTTGTCTCGCCATTTCTCTAGTCAAGTCAATAATTTATATTTGATTAAGCTACACCAGGAACATTTCAACTCGACATGAAAATTTCATAGGAAAATCTGAAGAAACAGAGTATTTTCTGTCCTGCTGCTACATTTAGCCCTGATTTTTAAAAAAACTTCCACACTCAAACTGTAGCTGGGATACTGCTCAAAAGAATGCATGGCAAGAACGATGTAATGCAAATATTATGCAAGGTAAGTAATATCAGGGATATGGTACACAAGGACATATTATTTTGCTCCTAGTCATTCTCACACACGTAGCAGAATGAAATCTCCAGCAAGTTTTAGGAGACAGTTTCTACAGGGACACAAATCGAGAAATTTAATAATTAACCAGACCACGTGTGATGATTTTTTTTTTTGTAACAGCAAATGCTTCCACAGAATGCAAAGCTTTTCTGAGATTATTTATTTATTTATTTGGATGTACAAGACAGGAGTTACCTTCGGGAGACCAATCTCAGACATGGCATTCAGCCACTGGATTACATTATCGGTGTGCCGGAAGTGGAGACCAGTTGCCTGAAATAAAAACCAGTAGAAACAAGAGGGAGGGCAGTAACAAACAAAATATCACAGCTGTCAAGAACAGCAGTGAGTTTCATTAACACAGATAGTAAAAACACCACTTTTGCAGGAAAGAAGTCTGAAGTCTTCTATATACGCTTATATTGACCATTTATGATAAATTATTTCACCTAAGTGCAAGCTTAGATATAAAGCTAAGAGTCAACCCACCCCCTCATTTTACCACTGTTCTAGAGTGCAGGCACAGTTTCTCATTTAAGACTAATACAAATTAGCTTTCTGCTTATTTTCTCATGGTCCCTCCACGTGTACATATTCTCATTTTGATGTCTACCAAAAGAAGTATCCATGGCCAACAGCACTCACCTTATACCTAGTCTGTTCCCTGTCATAGATTTTCTTCACAGAAACCACTTTAGGGGAGAAAAAATTTCCAAGTTTTGCCAGGTAGACTCCATTTCGCAATCCTTCTTCCAGCTCTGTTGTGGCAGGCAGCTCCTCATTTAAACAGGCCTCCATCCATCTCGAAGTACAAGAACAACAAAGTTGGTCACATGAGTATATTTCCAATTTGTAAACAAAGCCCCATGACAAACAAGTCTCACGCTGCTTCTGCTCTCATCCTCAAGCATACTATTCACTTAGCACTAGGGATTGAAAATGGATATAACTCTAACATAGGGTCTGCATCATTAAAATGCTAGTCAGTAACACTTCAGAGAAAATAAGGAGAAGTATAGAGTTCATCAAGCCTGAGTTTCAAAAGTAATTAAGACATCATCTCATCTTCATGTTTCTCCTTCAGCCCACAACGTAGTTTGTACTGGTCTACATATAGTGGCCATCCTGTCCTTTTAACTAACTTAAATCTTCCCCTTGTACAGGTTTATCTCCCAAGCAACTCTTTACTCTCATTAAGTAATTGCTAGTTATTTCACGGCTTTGTGCCACTTACTCAAGCTCTTTTAAATGATCTCACAGAGAGGCCCTTCAATGCTCACAGAATCATAGCATGGTTTGACTCAGAAAGGTTCTCAAAGTCTATCTCATTCCAGCCCTCTGCCACGAGCAGGGACACCTTCCACTAGCCCAAGTTGCTCAGAACTCCGTTCAAGACTGGCCCTGAACACTTACAGGGATAGGGCAAGTCACATTTTCTCTGGGCTAGCTGCTCCAGGTGCCTCAACACCCACACGGTAAAGAATTTTTCCCTAATATCTAATCTAAACCTACCCTCTTTCAGTTTGATGATGATGTTCTCAAGTCTATCTTCCTATATATCTTCTCCCACCTTACTATACATTTCAAGAACAGGGGAAAAAACACAGAACAGGCATTCCTCTCCTCCTTACATTGGTGCCTTCCATCTCATTTAATGGTATTACAGACCTCATGACAAAAATAAGGACTACAGCAAAGCATTTTGAAAAAAGCACTGTTCTCAAAACAGAGGTGTACCCTGATATTTCCTCTGAACAAGCTATTGGAGGCCGTAAACTGCAAGCTCAGCTACAGTTTCTCCTAAAGATGACATGCTATCTGACTGCTCTGCTCTCTAAAAAAGGGACCTGCACAACCACAGGCCACTTTCTAAAGTGTCTTACTTAGATCATGCCTCACTTGCAGCTGAACTCTAGAGCTCTTACAGGAGAGATGAGCCTTGGACCAATTAAGATCACAGAAAGGTGGCTTTCAAGACTATAGGGGTCCAAAATAGCAACAGTCCATACTATAAACAGTATGGAGCTGACAGTATAACATAAACAAGGTTAATAATTTGGCTCACAGGGATGATAAACCCACATTCCTGGCACTGATCTGAAACACAAGCAAGTAGATGATCCTGCTTCAACCCAGTACACTTTAAATCTCAAATGAGACACCACTACACCACTGCACTGTGGACTGCAGCCCGAGCCCAGGAAAAGGAGGGGGGCTTGCAACCCAAAGCAGGACCTGGAAAAGCAGCAAGTAGTAGTGTTTACCAGGAAGAAAAGGTTTCTGGAAACACCTGGCCAACATCTGTATGTAAGATACAAAAAGAAACTCTGTTCTTCTTAAAACTACTGTTTTCCCAGGTTTTGCTGCTATCCTCTCAAAACTTAATTGCTCTTGAATATTAAGTTCTAGAAAAATGCACATACTAACTGAATAGGTGATAAACCTGACATAAGTTTAAAAATCCCAGGCCATTATCAAAAAGATACTGTCACTTGCATGCCACAGACCATTACAACCAAAGATTCCTGAGAGAACACAGAGCTACTCAGATGCTGGAAGAGCCCAAATCATAGCAACAGTTTTCACAATACCTTCCCAACTACCTTACTGGGAAAACAAAACCAAAAAAACCACCAAAAACCACCCACTTCCTTCAGACTAGAAGACCTAAAATGGAAGTAGAAGGGACATGTGACCAAACCACTTAATTAGTACCTTATGGAAGGACACAGAGGCAGTGAGTTTTGTCTGTCTCCATAATGAAAGATAAATGGTCCATAATTAGAACATAAGACATCTCAATGTACTCATACCTGTTTCAACAGGTTCCTAAGTGGGTGTTAATATAACTACAAAACCAGAGCAATTTACATACAGTAATGCTTCTGCTTGGTGTGGCTCTGCTTAACCATTTACTAAGCCAGAGGACAAAGCTACGTTTTCAGAAAACATCATCCAGTACCTTTTATATTTAAAAGCTCACATACTTGTATTAAAATTAACACCTGTCATCCTTAAAAGGCAGAAATACATATGGAATTTCCAGATCAACAAGACAAATACATTTCTTAATGAGCAGGGTACCTAGGCTGATGGGCAACAACCTCTGCTCCTTTTCGACATTAGGCATTAGAACAATGGGCCATCAATAAGCTTTTCCCAGAAACTTTCAGTTCTTTTCTGCTACTTCGGTTGTTTGCACTATGCTCCCTCCCTCCCACCAATAAAGAAAACAATGCTTAACCCAGAATTATTTTTTCAATCAAGTTTCATCACGCGACTGCATAGATAACACTGGACTCACAATTTTACTGAAACTAGCTCTAATTAAAGTAGTAAGGGCACCTTTCCAATCAGTTAGTCATACTGTTACAAACTCCCCCTCCTAGAAAAAGATTCTTGAATACCTACATGCAGCTGCTACCATCACCCGCAATTTAGAGCCAGGCTTTCCTGACAAGACATAACAATAAAAATGTAACATCAGGTATTGGTGGGCAGCCAGTCTCTCAAGTTGTCTTCAAGCTTTCAATGGAAACATAGCTCCATTACCAAGGACTGGAAAAAAAAGAACATCATCATCTCAACTAACAACTTTTTTATTCTCCCACAATACAGCATTACTGAAGGTTGTGACAAGTTTACACAAACGTGTCCTGATGTTTGAAAAGTATCATAGGCATATTTCAACCAGACCCGGAGTTTAGACACAGCAAAAACTTAACACTGATCATATGGCATACCTTTTGCTCTTTCACTTGTGAAAATGTTGAGTCTGGCTAACCCTGAGACAGTGGAAATCGTGTGGAAAAGAAATAAGTCATTAAAGAATGACTCTCAGATTGATTATAGACAAGCCTGAGGAAGTAGAACTAGAAACCATCTCTCCAGAGAATGTTGCAAGAATATCAAATTGAATAAACAAAAATACTCGAGCAGAAAATTTTAAAAATGGACAAAGCCTCTAAGGAAGGTATGCTCATTTCATGACAGGACTACCATGCAGTATGTTCCAGCATACAAAGAAAACAGAAGGCATGGCATGCAAAATACAAAGCCATCAAAAGTTGGAAAAAAGTGATTTTATCCACCAATAAGGAAAGCTCACTTCTTGGTCATCATTAGGTAGCAATAATTTCCAAGTAAAACTAATTATTTGAGGGGTCCGGAAATATAAATAACATTTTCTAACCTTCAACTGTCCTACAGTTCCAAAAAAACAGACTTTTCTTTTTCACACAGACCTAGCCAGTGACATTTTTCAACTCTGAGATAATGCAGTGGCCCAACACACTATCTAAGTCTGCACTGGGTGGTCACTTGGACCGTGCAGGCCTCAAGAGTGACATTACAATACTTCTAGCAAATAAGAACTCTAAGAAGATACAGTGTGTAACCTTGACACATCACACTGAAGAATAACTGGTACAATTTGTATCCAGGTCTGGTGCCAACACTGTTGGTTGAAGCTCAGTTCCACATCCCATTCTGCTTCCTGCATACCTCACCAGTTCCATGGGTGGGAAAGCTGCAAAGAAAACCTCCACGAAAACTTCTGAGCCACTAGTTTGAGAGCACTGGCCACAGAGTTCATGTTCTTTGGTCAGAATCACGCGAGTACTCTCTTTTGTAAGCGTGTCAGCGCCACAGCAGCGCTTCTTTGCTTCTTGCGTTCCCCAACCAACTACGTTTCAGAAGGTTGTTGTCTTCTTCAAGAAGCATTTGCTCTGTTTCCTCCTGAATGAGGCCTGGAGATAAGACTGGAGGGGCACAGAGCTTAACTCTCTTTCCAGACTATTTGTCTCCAATCTTTGCAACACTGTCTGTATACCGTACCAACGTATTTTAATCAGGAAAACCAGCCTACCTAAACCTGTGCTTTATCAACACAGTTAGACTGCCTTAAACATCTCCACCTCACAACCATGAAACAGGCAGGCTGTTTGTTCAAAATCACATTCTTCAAACACATCTTCAACATGTGATTTCCATGTGTGTGCTCACACTGTGGGTACAAATTCTTGAAATGAGGTCATTTTTGTGCACTTTTAAAGAGCCTGGAGCATCAAGAAAATCAACACTGGATATGTTTGTGATATAACTCTGTCAAATATCACAGTGCTGACGAAAAAGTTCCTAAAGTTGTCCACTCTGGGCTAAAAAAAAAAACACCAACCAACCAACCAAATAAACAAATAAAAAAACAAAAAAGACAAAACATATAATAGTAGTTTTGTCCACAAGAAAATAAATGGAAAATTTGCTCTTGATCCGCCAAAGTCAGTATGAAAACCTGCAGCAGTAAAGATCCAAAAATAATCACATACTTCAGTTTTTGATAGTTAATTAGCTAGTTTCACAATTCCAGGACAACTACATTTTGAACAAGAAGGACCCGTAACATGACCAACCCGTCCCTGTGTTGAAAACTATGTTTATTTATGCGGCAAGTAGTTTGTTTCAAAGAATTTCTGATGTACAGTAAATAATATAAACCTCCTTAGGTAATACTTTGTGATAGCATCTTATTTATGTGGCTGCTGTAACAGGAGAATTTGGCAAGAATAGTACAGATGGCAGAAAACACACAAGAAGTCAGAACTCTCTGACAAACAGAATTTCAGTGATCACAGTTATAACCATCAGTCAGAAGCTGGAAATGAGACAGTGAATAATGCCTGCCATTTAATTCCTACTACAAAAATGACAAATTATGTCACACGACGACTTACAGAATACTAAGCATTCCACTCAGAACAACAAAACCTCAAGAAAGAAAAATTGTCTCCCTTTCCCTAAGTCCCCAATGGATTTGCTCACCCTCAGGGTCCATATTTGCATAACACATCTATTTTTTTTTTGCTCATCTGGTCTAGCACAATTCAAAGAGTTACCATCTTTTGCCTGAGAACTCATCCCACAGAAAAAAGGCTCACAAAGGAAGACTAAGGGACACCAGCACATTCCAGACAACAGGTGTCCAATCTAAAGGAAGGTACCAACAATACTTATTTAGAATTCCACTCTCCAAAGATCATAATCACATCCCAGGGAAGGGTGAGCGGAAGAGGAGCACAGGAAGGCATTCACAGTGGTGTAACAATCAACATCCTGGGAAACGAGATCATCATCATCAAGAGATACAATGTTCAAGATCAGTCCCTTAAAATCTTCCAAAGTAGGTAAACCTGAAATCACACCTGTTAACACTCAGGACTTTGCTCATATCAGCGTGACACATTGTCAGGTACCTTTAAAACTGTTAAAATTACAACAGTAATTACCGTAAAACTATCAGGATTGTAATTTTAATTATTCTATTGAGCAAGATGTGTTTACTAAAACACATTTTGACTGCTCATCGGTCTATAATCCTCTATTTCTCTACCAAAAGCATCATTCTTAATTTCACTTCCAACTCAAATAGTTTTGAAAAATCTAACAAGCTGAAATAGAACTTTAAATCTTTGTCACTCACCCCAGAAAAGAAAAAGCTCTTGCCTTCAACTTAGGTTTAAAGCCAATATCTATTGATATAGATATTGGCCTATTGAACCTATATGTGGCAGACAGTCAGGAAATGTAGTTACACTCGTGTACCAACGCCATAGCAAAATCTGCCACACCTTGTCAAAGAGAGAAGCTGATCTGCATTTGGATGTAAAAACTGAAACACCCATCCAAGGTTTCACTCGACCTTATACTCAAAAGCATCAGAATGTAACTAGTGCCTACAAAGTCTGTCCTGCAATCAGTCAAGCAGGAAAAGGATGTTCAAGCTATCCATCCAGGAGAGGGCCATTACACCTGGCCCAACAAGCACCAGGAGGTCCAGCACCCGTGCCCTGACACGGAGGGTGACCAGTCATCAAGTTCTCCTCACACCTCCTGGGCACCTTCTCAGCTGGCAACCACATGCAGAATTTACAGGTTACAGATAGGGATAAGCCTTTTCATACCCTTTGATAGTAAACAGCGATGACTATCTCTGTCCAGGACCATCTCCATGATTCACCAACATTTGTTCACTGTGCTCTGCCTCCAAAGGGGGTCTAGTGAAATGGAATGCAAACATGCTGGGATCTGGATGACTAGCAGCAAATCCAGGCATTTTTTTAAGACAAGTCATTCCAACTGTTGGACGTGGTGCCTTCACATCTAGATGCTTCTGTTCGTGATCATTTAGCCCTTCCTCTAGTGCAATTCCCCAGAGTTGTAACAAGGAAAGGATGCATGGTCGCTGAAGCATCACAGCAGAGGAAAAAGTGGTGAGAGCAAAAGGGCAGCACCATTTCCACCTCCTCTCCCCCCCAACAGTGTCTGCATAAACCATCCAAAAGAATGTACGAAACTATGGCTTAAAAGCTTTTTCACCGCTCATTACCGCCGACATCACGGGTATCGCATTTTTTGGACTAACTATACTATTAATTTTATTGAAAGATGAGAATTCCCATACTCCAACAGATCATTCAGATGTAGAGGCAATCTCAAATATTTTTAGTGCAGTGTAGACTACAAGTGTGGACTTGGCAGGCACTCTCACAGATGGTTAAGAAGAGAAAACTTGGAAGACAGCCTCAGCTCTTCATCCAGTTCACCTGAACAAGGGCATTAGACAGCCATGGAAAAAGCCCCAACAAAAACTTCTCTTCAAAATAACTCATTCTACCAACTCTAAACAAATCAAGGAGTCACCTCAGAAGATGAAAGATCTCTCAGAGAGTTAACAACAGCAAAGTAAAATAAATTTATCACATCAGGATTTTCTCCTCTAGAAAAGTAGGTGGATATTTAAATGCCTTTCAGTATAAGGTTTGTACAGATGGAGAGCAAGGAAAATAAGTACTGCCCAGAGCTAAAAGGTCTCAGAACATTCTCATTATCCACACAGGCATTTTCAGTTCAAAGATACAAAAGAGCAAGAAATTAATGAGTAACACAGGCCAGATTTTTCCCAGTCATTGATGTACTCTTCCCAGTAACATGCAGCTGAACCAAAGACAATACTGATACTCTGGCAGTAAAATCTTTCCCTCTACCACTCCCCGTCTCATGAGAAGTAAATTGAGGTTCCTCTTTACTCCCCTGCAAACACTGCCATCAACCTGTAAAAACTCCCTTAGGGGCTCTTGCTGATGAGGATACTACTGCATTTGCTATATTTGCCAAAAAGATTTGTCATTTGTCCTGGAGAACTTTCAGATGAGTACCAAGCCCACAGTCAAGAGGAACATAATTATCAAATACACAGAAATCTTTTTCAAGCTAATTGCCTTGATCACTTAGCATTAGAAACTAAATAGGTCTAAACCTTTGGAAGCTACATCACTGAAGTTATCACACCTCAAGACCAACTTGATTTCTTGTCAATAAGGGTTATTAAGAAGCACTCCACAGTACTCGGCAGCCAAGTACTGTTAGCACATCTATTTGCTTTGGTTATTTTGGGCTGCTCTCTTCTTACATTACACACAATATTCCTTCAGAAACCACTGCCCAAAAAGAAAAATCCTGGTATCTGAACAAACAGTTGTTTCTTTCCTCCTGGCCTGCCTTTCATTACTATTTCCAGTGAGTCATAAAAGAAGTATCCAAAGTGAGGCAAAGATGGTGGTATTCTACTGCTGTCCTTTCCGTACCTCTCTCCACCCACTTCTCAGAAAAATACAGTTCTGAAAGTGCATTCCAAGCCACTTCCAGTCCAGACAGCCACTCCCTGCCAACTGCATGAGGTCATACGAAACAGTACAGGATCTGTAGAGAAATATCTCAAGTCGAAACAGGAGCTGATAAAAGCCCAAATAAAGTGGTAAGAGCTAAACAGAAGTTACTTCAACTTACAACTAGTGATAATAAAATATTATCTATGAATACTCCTGGATTACCATCTAACACAGCACTTGCATTGTACCTGAAAGAAGCAGAAAATGAAAAAAAAAAACTCACCACAAAACAACATATATGAAAAACCAATCCAAACAATCAACCCAAAACCAGCACCTGACCCAATCTGCAAGTGGAAATACCGATGAAGGATATTATAGTAAAACATCCTGACTTCTGGATAAGGACCACAAAAATCAGGTCTCAGGCTGCTTCTATTAGGGATAAATATACCCTTACCCTTCTGTGAGCATGAGCTGGCAACAGAATAGAGTATATTCTTACTGTTTTATCTGCACTGCCACAGCTTTTCTATTTGTCTACTGTGATTTGGAGACAGGGAAAAAAAAAAAAAAAAGCAGAGCAATCTAAACAAATAAACAAAAAAGAGAACACAAAAAAGAAACCTTGAAGTACTAAACAACACTTATTAATAAAGCCATTTTTCTTCAAGAATGAGGCATCTGGTTCACACAGAGCAGAGGAATCCCTCTATTCACAATCTTCTTTTTAACTCCAAATTTCATTTCAGTCTTTCACAATCTTGAGCAACTTAGTTACACTCTCCTTCCCTTTCACCAACTAGCAAGAATTAATTCCTGTTTCACAAGACCATTGCACACTGTTAACGGAAATAAAAAACTACTAAATAACAATAGAACAACAATGACAGTGAAAAAAACCAGCCAAACAACATGCTGGAATACCATTAAATAAGTACAAATTATTCCTCTAATAATGCTTCAAGTGTATGCTCATTAGCAGACGAGTCCTGCACACAGCTATAAATTGCCATAAATTGAGTACAGAAGTACTCAAAGTTACTGCACATGGGCCATCACATCAGACAGTTCAGAAACTCAAACTTTTGTAACTTTTTTATTTCAGTACCAAATTAGGTGCTAGCCAATTTTCATCTCTACGTTCTTCTAACATTTTAAAAAACTCCACTTTGCTTCCAATTCCATATCTGTTGCTCGGTTAAAGGGATAGCAAGGCTCTGACAATGCTGATGCAATGCAAATCAGCATGTTGCTAATCACACAATTTTAAGTGCCTTTACGTTCCCGAAAAAAAATTAATACAAACTATGCAATATTATACTGTAATAATATAACATGATTACAGGGAAGAGGAGAGGAGTCACCAAGTGCTGTTCTTCAGCTGCCTCCCACCCTGTCTTGGCTACCATCAACTTTACAATGTTCACCTTTTCAGCTTCTGAGTGTGACACAGAGTACACCAGCTTCCTTTCTCTGCTCTTCAGTCCTCCTCTTCTTCTTAGAGTTATAACTTCCAATCTGACATTCTCTCACCATGAAGAAAGATTATTAGCCCCTTCACAGCTCAGATGGACTGTAATCAATAGCACAAGCAAAATGCCACAGTGTCTAATTCAGATGCTATGCCTCCGTTACACTACTGGCAAAGAAGTCAAATATAGAATATCTCAGATCAAGGGCATTCATTTCAAACACACTCATCTCTGACAGTTCTTGTTTAATTGTTTCTGTTAAATAAACTCCTTACCAACAAAGCAGCCAAAAGCCCTCTTCTAGACTGTACTAGTAGTAATAAATTAAACTCGAAGGGCAGTTTACAAAATAACTTCTCAGGAAGGAAAAAAAATTCCTGGACGCAGACAGTGAACTCAAGCCTTTGCTCTCCCTTGTATATCTTAATTATTAAACTCAGAAGCCTGCTCCCCTCCTGGTCATTTAATCTTTAACTCTTATGTTAAGTGATACAGCCTCAACTATAGGAATCAGGAACTCCCACTCACATATACATAAATAGGCTGCCTGCCACGAAGCAAGCATGGGTTAGGGGTTGGATAAGGGTTGAGGCTCTCCAAGCAGACTTTCTACTTGAAAAGAAGTGCTCCAGCTGCCAAGGTGGATACAAGGAAGGCTGTACACCACTACTTGCATTTTGAGCCATATAGCTGTTGCTCTCTTTTTTACAAAACATACTGGCAACCACCAGGCATTATCTGAAACATCTCAAGGCCCACCCTGAGACAAGAGTGAAAACTTCTTTTTTTCTGACAAGGTGTGGCAAAAATCAAATGCCCAGCTTCTAAACATCATCAATATCAAGACAACACTCAGAAGCAGAGACTAAGAACTTCAGAGTCAAAGCTGATTTATTTAAAGAGTAAGTCCCCACGATTAAGCAAGAGCTTGACAAAAATATTAAAGCTGTTACTGTGGAACATATTTTTCCCTGAGGTTTTGTTGGTTTGTTTTTTGTTTGGTTGGTTTTTTTTTTTTTGCAGATCTGGGCATGGAATTCAAGAGAGAATCAGCACCTCCTCAAGCATTTACTCCAAGGCTGATGACAGGAAGAGTCCATGAGTGAAGGATCTGGGGCTCCTTCAAGCTTGGCCAGTTAACACAGTGCAACTCATCTCTCCCTGTTTGCCCAGCATTTGCTGCTAAAGACTTTGGATTCAAAGGGAAAGAGTTATTTTGAAACACAGTCAGATCTTACTTACTATTTCAAACTTCATTCAAGTCTGCATGGAAGGAAAATTATTACGTACCAGTAACTCTGGCAGTCTCTGTGAACTTAGAGTAGTGATAATTGTCATAAAGCACCTAAAGGACTACTGCATAAATTGCATGCTCCTCGTCCCTTCAAAAATATAATATACACTCTTAGTAAAATGAAAGTCCTGGAATTAAATCCTCTACGTTCTGACAGCAGTGAACTTGTACAAACTCAGTACTTCCTCCTCATTAAAGTCACTACAGCTAAACATGTCTGACTTGCTAAGGAAGAATTACAGATTTATACAAAATTCATCACCAATCCAGGGAAAATTTTCTGCCTCTTAACCCATATTATCTTTTGAAGGACAAAGGAAGACTTAAGCATTCAGTGAGCCATGACAAAACATGCTCTCAGCTATGTTGAACGTGTGTTTACGTATGTCACATTCCTATTTTTCACATACAGCATATAGGATTTAATGTCTGCAAAGCATTTTTAAAAATAGCAACAACAGGACTTCATGCATTCATTTTTAATACCAGTTCTTTTTCCTTCATGGCATGTACTGTGTTCTGATCATATTTTCAATTAATTGTCTGAATCAAGATATACAGTATGTTTATATGCTGATTAAACGCGGAGATTACACGCATGATGTAAGACAAGAATAAGATAAAAGCTATTCCACCCAGTGCTAGGAATAACGGAGCAATGCAGCTACAGAGTCCTCGTCACGAAGTCTTTGAGAAGGTCAGATACATACATCAGAGGTCGGTTGCTTTTTTCAAGGAGGAAGGGAGATTCTTTTGTTTTTTGGCTGGTTGTTTTTTCTAGTGAAACTACATAGCCACTAAGAAACCGAGACAAGAGGTAAGATGCATCCAAATTATTCCCTACACCAAAGGTCACATTTTCTCTTAAAGCACCAGCAGTTTCAAAATCAAATATTCTCACCTCTTTGCTTCCTCCAGATGACAAAGGTATTCATAGGCTACATTCTGGCGTCGCCTTTCATCCATTTCCTCTGCTGTTAATCTCTCATTATCCAAGACAGCTGAAAATAAACAAAGCACAGCCCTCAGATGGTTGAAGATCAAATGTAACGGAACAGGCACATCAAAAATCAGATCCAACTTCTCCCACAGAATTCATCACAGGTGTTTTTTGATTCAGAAAACTAAGGATCTAATGACTTGTTCTTTACTAGCAATAGAAGACGCCCTGTTTCCTTACCCTTGTCAATAAATTTGCCAGCTTCCGTCCTCCTGATTTCTCAAATTGATTGCATCCCTCTTACAATTTCTTAGCAACAATCCTCCATTTTCTTATTTTCTTCTAGCTTTGCCTCTGTCTTCCTCAAAAGCACATCAGTGACCACTTGTTCCCTCACCTAGCCTCTGATTTTGATAGCAAAAGATCAAGGAAGGACACAAATACATAATCACATAATATAATCCCTTCTATATCTTTGCAGTCCTCTAAAAAAAGGTGGAAATGTTACTCACACCCCCTATATGGAAGGGAATCATTCAGATTCACAACGTGCATGCCGTCTTCAGATCACACTGAAGACCTACATAGGGGTAATCTGCCTAAATCATCCAGACTCTGTGTGTTCAAAGCCTCAGTGAAAAAGCCTTCTCTTCCCGCACTTACAGCTAAGTACATCTCATGTCCAAAAAAAAAAAAAAAAAACCCACAGCTTTTTTAGGTTTTATGGACCAATTTGACAAATAGGAAATGTCTCATACTGTTATTCAACAACGATCTACTGGGCACTTGGGAGACCCCAGCAGGAACACTGCATCCAGGTCTGGCGTCTTCAGCACAAAACTTGTCAGAGCAGGTCCAGAGGAGGACAACAAAGATGCTCTGGGGGCTGGAACAGCTCTCCCACAAAGGCAGGCTGAGACAGCTGGGGTTGTTCAGCCTGGACAAGAGAAGGCTCCAGGGATACTTCATTGTGGCCTTTCAGTACTTAAAAGGGGGCATATAAAAAGAAGAGGGAGATACTGATGGGACAAGGGGGAACAGTTTTAAACTAGAAGTGGAGAGATTTAGACCAGATGATAGGGATAAATTCTTGAACCAAGAAGATAGTGAGGCATTGACACAAGCTGCCCAGAGAAGCTGTGGCGGCCCCAACCCTGGGAGTGTTAAAGGCCAAGTCGGACCGAATGCCGCTTAGAGCATCACCCCTCCACAGCCCCACGTCTTC
>VXBQ01010799.1:58333-100446 GCA_013400175.1 Phainopepla nitens
CCCGTCTAGCTCGGCCCGTCCCATAGACCTGAAGGTCCCGGCTTGGCCGCCCTGTCTCTCTCCCCGAGGTCCCTCCCTCTTACCGGGCCAGCGCCCTGGCCCTGAATCTTCCTGTTAGCCTCATTCCTAACACCCAGCTAAGCTCTGACCTAAACTCTGCCAGTTTATTATGCGGGAGCCCAGGTCAACCTGGTCATGACCCACAGCTTACTCCCTCAGCCCTCCCAGCCCAGCCATGCCAGCCCCACTGTGTGTAGCGCAGCCTCCACAGCCCGGCTGCCTCCCACCTGCTGCTTTGCCTAGGCCCTCTTGTCCTGCCAGGTTCCCCAGCTGCATCGCCTTTCCCACTAGCAAAACCTGGCCTTGCTGGATGCAGCCGTGCCCTTCCATCTAAACAGATTTGCTGACCAAACCTCAGTAACTTACCTGAAATGTCAGCCACAAGTTGTAGCAGGGTGCCCCAAAACAACAGCAACATCCAGCAGCAGTGCCACAGAAGAATCATGCCCTGAAAGTTTCCTTCTCCTCAGTACATATTACTGTTGCTTTGCCTATTTCTTGTTCAAGGGTCAGAGCACTGACAATGCCAGCCACCATGTGTCCATTTTAATTAGTCCCATGAATTTCATTGCCACGGCATACATTTACTACCTAAGCAGGTACAAATTACAAATTAAGTAATTTGGAAGACCGATAGCCTCTGTTTGGAAAAGCATCACCAGCAGGAAAGGGAGTCAATCATTCTCATCTTCCCAGCAGTGGATTCAGTTTCAGCTTCTCCAGTACAATGAAGATATGAACATAATGGAACAAGTACAGTGAAACTGATTAAGGGCTTGGAGCATCTGAGGAAAGCATGAGAGAACATGCCAAGAAGCAGTGGGCAATGGACTAAAAAACATAAAAGTCCCACCTCAACAAAATAAGAAATATTTCTATTCTGAAGGTGATCCAGCACTGGAACAAGTCACCTGGAGAAGTTGTGGAGTCTCTGCCCTTGGAGATCGTCCAAGCCTAACTAGGTATAGTCCTAGACAAGCCTGCTCAAGTTCACTTGGCATTGAGGAAACAAGGTGGGACTAGAGATGTCCAGAGGTCACTTCCAAACTCAATGATTCCATGAGCCCATCATAAAATAGATTTACTTACTATATATACATACACAGCACGCAGTAGACAAGAAGACACAGTCTTAAGCTGTGCCAGGGCAGGTTTAGGTTGGACATTAAGGAAGAGTTTCTTCACAGGAAGGGTGATTAGATATAGGAATGGGCTGCCCAGGTGGAGTCAGCATTGCTGGAAGTGTTTAAGGAAAGACTGGACGTGGCATTTGTTGCTTTGGCCTACTTGAGAAGGTGGTGTTTGGTCATTGGTTGGACTCAGTAATCTTAGAGAACCTAATTGATTAAAGGAAGACATAGTTCAATGGTTACAGAAATAACTGCATTGGGGAATGCCAGACATAAAATGTTTTACAATGCAGTTAGGGTTCTAATTATTAACATTTGCATTACTTCACATGTGGCACTTGGAAGTTATGCAGTCAGAAGACATTTAAAATAATGTTTATATGTAGACTGTGGAGTGCAGAACTCCAAAAAATCTCCTAATATTTTTTGCACAGTGCCACAGTCCTCTGTCAAAAACATGTTATTCTGGTAAGAAAAATAAAATACGATTCTGGCATATCATCAAAGAACCTATCTGAACCTCTCCAAGGTTGTATTCAATGGTATGTATAACAGCTCCCGTGATTTAAGATTTCTGGTGTTTGTTATTGACTCTGCAAAATGTTTTTGTTAGGAGTTCTGTATCTACGTGTCTAATTTATTGCCTTTTCTGTTTCTTGTCTTTTTTTTCCCTTAATGTTGAATGCGCACTAGTCAGATGGCCTTGCAAATATTATAGATACCTATTTTTCTCTCATTTCAAAATTTGAGCAATCAATTCTGTAAAAAAAAATTCTTTAAAGTCTTTGGCCTGAATGGCCAATCACTAGGCTTCCCAGAGAAAATGAGCACTAAAATCCTTTACATAAACTACTGTTATCTGTTCTTTTGTAGGGGTTTCCAGACCAATTGTATACTGTCATATTTATGTCAAGGATGCATAACAAATGCCTAGCCAAACTCCTCAGTCTTTATTATGACACTAGAAGTTTTGTCAGTAGAAAGAGGATAGTTTTATTATACTCACACATGATAATAATGTTGGGGCTCCCAAGGTACACATAAAGCTTTACAGCTATAGATAGCACATGCCCATATTCTTCCTACATTTCAGACCTTATTGTGGAAAGCTGAATCAAATACATATTAGACAGCCCTTAACGCTAAACACTAATTTCTTCTAAATGAAGAAGAGTAAAAATGCATATAGAGAAAAACACTGTCAAAAATAGGAAGGGAAATGAAAAAGCGACTGCTAAAAACCACTTTATTAAATAACTTCATGGTTTTCAAACTAGACAGTTTTGATGAAAAGACTAGCCGGATTACGACAGAAGCGAAGAAAAGCAGTACATAACCAATGGAGAAAGGTAAAACTAACCGATAAAGAAACCTAGTGGGGCATACCGAAACCAAGTCTACCTAGAAGGCTGCACATTTGCTACTGTTCTGGATGAGGCTCCCCGAACGGGCACTGGCCATCACAGCCGCCCACGTTGTTACTGCACCGTCCTCGTCCTGCCGCGAGCCAAGGCCAACGCGCCTCTGGAGCGGTCGGGACGCGAGCGGGGACGCGNTGGCGCTCAGCGGCTACCCGGGGGCGGCCTTCACCTGGAGCAAGCGCGGCGGCCTCCAGGTGTGCCCCGGCCAAAGCCCACCCCGGCCCCCCTGTCCCTCCGTCCGTCCGTCCGTCCGTCCGTCACCACTGTTTCCCTTTCCAGGTGTCTCAGGAGCTGCCGTTTCTGCACCCCAGCGAGACCAGCGTCCTGAACCGGCTCTGCCGCCTCGGCACCGACTACATCCGCTTCGCCGAATTCGTGGAGCAGTACACGGGACACGTACAGCAGCAGGTGGGGCCGCCGGGCCGCGGTAGTTCCCGGGAAGAGCGCGGCAGGTGCCAGTAAGGCCAAGCTGCCCAGGACGCAGGAGTGGCCCGTGGCCGGCGGCCCAAACCCGCGCTCGCACTAGCACCGAGCAGAGCTCCAGTAAACTCTCTGAGATGCATGTAAGGGAGGGTGGAGAGCAGTGAAGGATAAATCAAATGTGAAGTCTTATTCTTGGGGAAGTCTTGTAATAATTTCTGACCACAGCAGACTGGCCAGGATTTGTGAATTGAGCCGGAGGCTCATGACTATCTCCTCGTGATTTGCGAAGAGTCTTGAAATGCAAGAGGCATGCTAAAGTGAAAAGAAGCACTGGTACCGGTGGCTCCAAACACTTGCATAGGTCCACAAAAGAGCTAAATATAGATCTCTTCGAGTAACTTTCATTGTGACAAGATTGTATTTGTTTTTCTGATCACTTTATGGCGAGCTAATGTTCAGAGCACTGACTGCTGCTGTGACACTGCACAGATACTACATTACTCTTCAGACTTCCACTAGGATGCTGACGCAGATTTTATTGTTTGGTTTCAGGATCACCATCCATCTCAGCAAAACCAGAGTGGATTGCATGGCATTTATTTGAGAGCTTTCTGCACAGGTCTTGATTCAGTGCTGCAGCCTTATCGACAGGCACTACTTGACCTAGAACAAGAGGTAAAGGAGAGAGACCAGAACAAGAGGCTGTAGTGCTGCTGACAGATTGTGGAAACTTGTAATTACTGCAATAAACATACTGCTAGTAGTTTCTAAGATGAAACAAGGTATTTTCCTTAGAGATGGCTTCCAAATGATTCCTGTGAGATGCCATTGTAAATTACTTTTCATCCTGATAAGTGTTGTCCCCTCTTCCTTCCATTCAGTAAGGGCTCCATCTTTGTCAGAGCCCAGTGCTGGCTCAGACTATTGTGGCTTCTGTTTTCAGTTTTAGAGGTTTTGATTAATTTCTGCTAGACTAATAGCTGTCATATCTTGGGTAGTGTCACCATCCAGTGGCTATGATAATTAATCTTCATTATTTGCTTTATCTTTATAGTTTCTGGCTGACCCACATCTTTCCATCTCACATGTTAATTACTCCTTGGACCAGGTATGTGATGTTATTAAAGACGTAGTGTTCTTTGCTTGCTCTTATCCCTCATTGAGTCTAATAAGAAAGCGGGTGGGATAAGTGAGGTTTACTCCATCATATCATGCCATTTCTGTCTAATGCCACTACATCTGTAGTCCCTTAATCATGCTCAGAGGATCACCTGCGCTTCAACACAAAGCTGAGGTCTTCCACCTTGACCCTCACACATTCCTCACTGGCTGTGTTTAGCCTGAACTACTGCTGGAACATAGTAACTTCATGCATCTTGGTCCACTGGAGGGAAGACATACTTTCTAGAGATTTGCATGTCATGTTTCTCATTTTTGGGGGCAGATAATAGTTTTATCAAATTATTGTGCTCAGCTGCTGTTCACAGTTACTCAAGTATAGTTTTTTTTTTTCTCTCTTCTTTACATAACAACCTAAATCAATATTTCACTTCTTGTTCTGCAGTTTCAGTTACTCTTCCCCTCTGTGATGGTCATGGTGGAACAGATCAAAACTCAGAAGGTACAGTAAAATTGCAGCTAGTTTCTCTTAACAGGTTTCCTCTTTAACTGATAAAAGTCATTTCTGCCTCCATCCCAGACTTCTAATACTAGAAAATAATGTAGTTTCAGTAATGGATGCCCTATTACTAGTTCTGCTGTAAGTACTGAGACTATTTTACAGATTCATTTACACTGTATTTGACTTTTTCCCTTATCCTGTAATCTTTGATGTCTTGAATTTTATAAGACAGGATGCTGATGGTTGGAATTTTTCTTTCCTGGGTCTGTTTTCTCTGACTGTTGCCTGAAATAAAAAAGGCAGAGGCTAATGTTTTCAGAATCCAGAGATTCTTACCTTTTTTAGGGGCAAGTATTGAGTGAAGCTTGAGTGTAGAGCCACACATAGAAGGCCTTTTTCATCGCTACATGGAACATGTTACACCTTTATTTCTGTAAGAGTTGTTCAGCTTGTGAAGGCAATTTTTTGTTAGCTGAAAGTGTAATGTTTAAACATATAAAAAGTTCAGTACAGATCCGAATAACAGACCTAGTCTAACCTTTTCTTTCTGCAGATTCATGGATGCCAGATATTGGAGACAGTCCACAAACATAGCTGTGGGGGGTTGCCTCCTGTTCGCAGTGCTCTTGAAAAGTATGGAGATACAGTAAAACTATTGCTTCATTCTTCTGGAGTTAGTGTCAAAGTGTTTCTTACCTGTTGAAACAGGACATGCAAAACAGCCCTGCATGGTATGGTAGAAGTACCACGCAGGGGAAAACTTTCACCATCCCCATTATTTATCTAAAGCAGGTGGGAATTAAGGCTTTGTCCATACTTGGGGTTAAGGGCTCAGAAAACTTCAGACACGGGGTTTTTTTCTTCTTTTGAGATCTATGTGAATTGTTTTGCATATGGTAGACCTGTTATTGATCTTTGATCCTTCAGAATGATGTGACTATGTGAGTGTTGTGATGTTTGTATGTCCTTGTGGTGGAAGTCAAACTACTTAAAATGTCATTTGAGTAGAAGCAGCAGCCATTGCAGGCTTTTACCTCTGGTATACTAGCAGATTTCTGCGGAGAAGCCACAGGCTCAGAAAATATGTTAGCTCAGTTCTGCACCTTCTAGTCTTGTCCACCTTTCTCTGTTAAAAAAAAATAAGATATGAAATACCACATTAGCCATTTAGTACTTGCCATACTGCCTGACTGACCAACTGGACCTTCTGGAATGACAAACAATGAGGTTTTGATTATTGTGTGCAAAGGCCTGACTGACTGTTTCTCTTGACCTCAGGATTCTGGCTGTGTGTCATGGAGTCATGTATAAGCAGCTCTCTGCCTGGATGCTGCATGGATTGCTACTAGACCAACATGAAGAGTTCTTTATCAAACAGGGCCCCTCTTCTGGAAATGTCCCTAGCCAACCTGAAGAAGATGACGATGACTTAGGAATTGGGGGACTTACAGGAAAACAGCTACGAGAACTGCAAGACCTGGTAAGATCTACAAGTCATAACTTGGCATCTTTTGTCTTTAAGGAGCTAAAGAAGAAGTGTATTTGTATGCTGTTTCAGTGCGAGCTATGCTAGACTAGACATACTGAAACCTGCTAGAATGGTAAATCAAAATAATACTATAATAGGTTGCTGCTAGGCATAAGTGATAGACACCTGTTGTTTGGCACAGATGGATAACCCCAGAGTGGAAAGCCCTATGGATGGAATCTTGGTAGATGCTGATGTCAAGTAATGGGAACTGCTGCATGCCCACTGCTCTTGACTGACTGGTTTCTTATTCCTTATGGTCAGTACTGTGATCTGTTTAACACAGGCATTGGTGGTAGTGTGAGCAATTGCAAGGAACAGGATGTGGGGAACTTGGCTGTTGACTTGATCTGCACACTGCCTATGGGCAGCTGGGTCAGGTGCCTTTCTTGCACAACCATTAGTTGTGCAAATGTTACCTAACAGGTTAATGCTACTGACATTACTGGAAGAAAATGTGTAATGTGAGAGTCAAGGGACTGCTAAGTAAGAGAGCAGCCTGCGAGCACACTGGTGAAATGTGGCAACTCTTCCTGTAGATGCTACACCATTCGAGTGCCCTTTTGCAAAGCAGCTTTCTCGGTGGAGTAGTCTTCTACACTGAGCATTTGAATAGTGTCCCAATAGGGAACAGTGTGGAGCAAGTCCAACTCTAAATTCACCCTCTAATTTATGGTGAGAAAACGTTTCATGGGCACTTTTGGAGTTAGTGTGGTGCATGCAGCTTGGCTGTGACCACACAGGGTCATACTATTAAGTGCCCTGTGGCAACAGTCTCTGCTGAAAACAGACTATACCCAGAGCAAAACAAGGGAAAACTTTAAAAGGCACTTAGTGAAAAAATCTATTATTTCACTATATCGGATAAAGAAAGTGAAAATTGTTGAGTCTTCTAGGTCCATGGTGGAAACTGTAGACTAAGCAACTTCTTTCTTCAGTATTATCGACTAGCAGTGTTGGCAGTTCTTCAGTCAAAGAATAAAATAAGAACTCTTGAGTTTCAGTGGGATAGATCAATAAAATACTTGGGTATTGCCTCATCTAAAAGTGTCTCTAGAATCTTAAGAAAATAATTGCCAACCTGTTAACATCAGTATACAAATTTGTACTGCACTCCTCTATTAAAATGAAGAATCTTGTAGATGTAACTTTGTTTGAATGATTTTTTCTGGATTCTGGACCACTGAAATGAATTCTCCAGTAACAAGAAAGCCAGATGAAATTATCAATATTATGTTCCTGAAGGAAGATCTTGTCTCCATACTTGAAATTCCTTGTTAACAATCAGAAAAAAAAAAAATTAATAACTTGCTATATTGTAATTGTTCTAAAACAGCTTTCACAGGAACTGAGAAAATTGCCTTATCTTTGCTAGCAAGCCTTTGGATCTTTATCCTATTTGCCCACTAGTGGAGATGTTTATATTTGGCCTGTGTTCTAACAGTGTTAAAACATAGGAATGGGTGTAGGGGAGGATTATTTTGGTAATGCTAATTAACATTGTTATGGCAGCAAAAGACGGATGTAATGCATTTGCAATAAAACTCCTTTTGCTTATGTAACATAATCCTTTAATACAGCCAATTTGTTGCTCTTCCACAAAGGTTTAGCTTCTTTTTCCCCTTCTGCTCCACTCTGATGGAAGCAATATCTCTAGGGAGATCTGCTAGTTTACCAGAAGCATAAGGACATTTACTGGCTTACTTAAATGATACAAATCAGTTCTGCTACCATTCTGTTTACTTCCAGTGGTCTTAGATGCCCCCTCACACACACACTCCTTTATACCCTTTTTCTGTCTGGTTTTCTGACACTGTTTTGCACTTGATTTCTTTTCCCTGGTATCTCTGGCAGCGCTTGATTGAGGAGGAGAACATGTTAGCTCCATCTCTAAAGCAGTTTTCTTTGAGAGTAGAAATGCTGCCTTCATACATTCCTGTACGGGTTGCTGAGAAAATCCTCTTTGTGGGAGAATCTGTTCAGATGTTTGAGAATCAGAACGTTAACCTGACCAGAAAAGGTAAGGAACATCTTTCTTGCAACCTTTGCTCAGTTATAAGTGACTGACACGTAGTTTCCAAAATGCCACAGTAATGAATTCCTCAACAGTCACTGACTATTGGCTGTTATTCTTCAGACTATATGGATAGTTGTGCCAGGACAGAGCAGTAGCCCCAGTGCTCTGCTTCTGATTGATTCTAAGGGAGAGGTGTAAGAACAGGATGAGTAAATAACACTTTCCAAACACAGTCTCCAAGTTTCCAGCAGCAAGTCACTATGTGATTTGCTCTGGATAAAGTGATTGCAAAGGCATTGTTTTCTTTTCAGTTTGCATCCCTCTCCCTAAAGGCTGTGGACAGACACAAAGGCACATCTTGCTCTGAGTGTATATGTTGCAGAATGATGTCATGGGATTAACTTGCATCCACAGACATCAGAGATTCACTTGCAAGGTGGTCCCGAAGTTGCTATGAAAGACAAATTATGTGGAGCCTTAAGGACAGCCAGGAAGAGAAAATTCTAACTGATGGTTCACTTTGAGAGCTTGAAAAGTTTACATTGGGGGTGGTTTGGGAAATATATTCCTACACCAGTGGGGGAGGACTGCTCTGGTGGCTCTACCTTGAGCATGTCTATGCAAAAGTACTGAAATTACTTGAGTGGCATTACGGAAAACAAAGGACCAATTCAGTTGGACTGTTTTCTTGCAGTAGCAGAAGCAAGGGGAAAAGAAATTGGTCTTCTAGCTCAGTTGGTTAAAAAAAAAAAAAATCCCCAAGTTCAAGCAGTAGGATAGATTTGAAAGGGGCAGGGGTATGGGGAGACCCAAACCAACTGGTTAATTTGGCAGAAAAGTTTGTGGGGTCAAAGATCTAGCTCAGTCCTAGAAAAAGGGCTCATAGTGGCAATCATTTATGTAGAAAATATTTGGGGGTTTTACTGATACCACAGCACTGCCATGGCAAGTGTCTATAATGCATAGTCTGTACATGCAATAGTAATCTTATACCGTGGTACTTGTACTTCAAAGCCTCTTCACATTCCTTGGCAGATGTGAGACTGTGCTGCCTGGACAGCCTTTCTGTTCCACTGTGCTGGAAGGGGTCTGCACATCGCCAAACAGCATCCGTTTTTACTCTCTGAAACTCTTCTCCTTGCTGCACAGGCTCCATCCTGAAAAACCAGGAGGACACTTTTGCAGCAGAGCTACATCGACTCAAGCAGCAACCACTTTTTAGTTTGGTGGACTTTGAATCAGTGGTTGACTGGATACGGAGCACTGTTGCTGAGGTGAGCATCCTAGGGTAACTACTGTGCAGGTTTAGAAGCTCTCAAGTTTTGCAAAGGACTTGGAAAAACAGGGTTCCTCACTACCAGTGATTGAACAAACATGAACGGTGCAGCTGTTCTAACTAGTCTCAGGGCTTCATGTAAACCCAACTTCTAATGACAAAAGGACAGTAACAAATACTATGCTCTTTCATGAGGGAAAGAAGGCAATTTTTGTCATTTTTTTCATTTCACTTGAAATTACTTCAGAACTTTTCATTTGCTTTCAGCATAATAGATGGCATCTCGCTGGGCACATGCTTTGGCAATTTTTAATCTTTTTTTCACTTGGGGCAGGGAGGAGAACCTAAGAAAATGGGGAGGTTAGAGAGGCGAGAACAAAGCTGGGGTAGAACTGATTTCATAGGAATTTGCACTTTTTTGTCACAGATCTTAGGCAGTTTTTTGCTGGTAGGTATCAAGAATTTTAACTGGTAGCCTGGGCTGCTGCACAGGACTCTCACTGTCTTCTCTTGTACTTTATATAGCATTTTGTATAGGTTCTCTTCTTGTGTGCATCACAAGTATTTTAAGACAGCAGCTACTCTTCTCTCTGAATGTGTGAGATAATTCTGAGGGGAGGTTTCTGTTGTTTCATTTGATTTTTGTTTCTTCACTAGCATCTTTGGAAACTGATGGTGGAGGAATCAGATCTTCTAGGACAACTGAAGGTAATGCAACTGCTAGTTTGTTTTTGCTAAAGCAGCTCTTTCTTACCTTCTTTCTACCTACTAAATACTTTACTGCTTTACATTCTGAGCTTTCTTCATTTAGGTAAAGCTGTTCTCATTTTCCAGTCTCAAGAAGGAGCATACACTGATAGAACTTGGTCAGAGACAGGGTTAGAGGCGTATGTGTACGTGGTTTTGTAGTTTGCATCTTGAAGCAAAGGCAGTGTAGACTTTTTGGTCTGTGAATGAAATTCAGAGCTCTCCAGCTGTGTTTAGAAAGAGCAGTTGTCCAAATAATAAAAATGGGTGCTATCAGCTAGGATGCTTAAAATTTCTGCTCAGTTTTTGGCATGTTAGGTATAAAAATTTTATCTCCACAGATTATAAAAGACTTTTACCTTTTGGGAAGAGGTGAGCTGTTTCAGGCCTTCATTGACACTGCACAGCACATGTTAAAGACACCACCTACGGCTGTAACTGAACATGGTGAGTGTTGCTTATTTGCTTACCAAACTGTCCTCATTGTGGTATAGCAGGAAAGTGGTGTAAGCCATGTCCAGTACAGAAGAATTCTATCTTAACTCTCTACATGATATCATTAGTTTTGAAACTACAGCACTTGTGTATTAGAATGTCTAATTCACAGACATTGTGAATTGAATGTCTCACAGAGTGAAAACAATCTCTCAGAAACCTTCTGATGGCAGGTATTTGAAACTGGAATTAAAAGAAAAGAGTGTCAATAGTTCATCAGTGTTGTCTTTTAGGATCAAGAGTAAATAATTAATGGGTGCAAAATTAGCACTAGCTGCATCATCTTGTGCTGATATGTGTTCTCTTGTTATCAGATGTCAACATTGCATTTCAGCAGTCTGCTCATAAGGTGCTGTTAGATGATGACAACCTTCTTCCTCTTCTTCATTTAACAATTGAGTATCATGGAAAGGAACATAAAGGTATCTACTTGCATTTGTAGAAGTAAATTAAGAGGAGAGATGATAACCTTGTTTTCAAATCGATTACTTACCCTTCTCTTAAGTTAAAGAAATGCTAATTTGGTTCTCTTTACTGTCCTCTGCGATGGCCTACAGTACTTTGGCTCTTCTTAATTCTATTCTTTCCCTTTTCCCTTTTCTTTCTTGCCACGGTTACACTGATTGAGAAGATAATATAATTCAGCACCTTACTTGTTTTTAGATACTTCTCAGATTCGTGAAGGGCCTTCACGGGAATTATCTCCACGTGAAGCCCCTACATCTGGATGGGCAGCTCTGGGCCTTTCTTACAAAGTTCAATGGCCATTGCACATTCTTTTTACTCCTGCTGTTCTCGAGAAGTAAGTAGTAGGTATGGTCTTCCTATATTCATCTGTATGTTCCCTGATGTCAGGCAATCACTAGTGTGTTGGGGGTTTTTTCCTCTCTATGGAGAGAAAGGTAGAGCTATTGCTCCCTGAACCTTAAAACGGCTCATTCCACTTACTCATATTGAAAGTACTTGTAATGACAGTAAGACCTGCAAGATACTGACTGATCTGCAGTTATTTACAAACAGTGCTACTTTAACAAACAGTGTTTCCACTGACAGCTCCCCTCCTTACACTGAAACTAACTTGGTATTTTTTAGGTCACTAACCCATACAAGCAGAAATCTTACTCTGCAAGATGTGCCCCATGACCTGATTGGCCCTAACTATTGGCAGTCACCTCCTGTTTTTTTTTTTTCCAGCCTTGCATTGTTACATTCTCCAGTAACTGCAGCAGAGGAAGATTTTAGTCTTAAACAACTTGGTATTTTTTGATTGTAGGTACAATGTTGTGTTCAAATACCTGCTGAGTGTGCGGCGAGTCCAGGCTGAGCTACAGCACTGCTGGGCTCTCCAGATGCAACGGAAACACCTGAAATCTAACAGAACAGATGCCATCAAGTGGCGTCTGAGGGATCACATGGCTTTCCTTGTGGACAATCTTCAGTATTACCTGCAGGTGAGTATTATAGAGAAAGATAAACTGTATCAGTTAATCAGAAACTGGCAGAAATGCGTGGAGGGAACACCGAAGACCTGTCTCAGGTTTCTGATTCCTTGTGCCTTAAGGAAATCGGGATTTCCTTTGCAAGTCTAGAGCTTCCTCCAAGTTTTCAGACTATTGCTACAATTACAAAGTTTTTGGACTTGTGAATCAGTGAAATGGAGGAATTCTTTAGTTGCTCTCTAGTGCCACTAAATGTTTGTGAGAAACCACTCATCTCTGAAGGCACATCATTAAGGTACCATCCTGGTTCCTTCTCTGGCCTCTTTAAGTGAACTCTACTGTGAGTTAAGTTTTGGGCTTTTTTGTTTGGTTGATTTGGTTTTTAAAGAATTGAGAGGGGGGCTGGATTTCTAAATTCTCCACAGTAATCTGGCTGAGCTTTTGTACTGCAGCCTTTGCCCTAAGATTCCAAATAGCATCTCCCAGTGTAAAATTCAGAAATTACTACAATCAAATACCTTTGTTTACATGCTAGCTATAGACCTTTTTGATACTTAAAGAAAATGACCATTTCCCTTTCTACTTAGATAATACTTAGGCATCAAAAATTGTTGCATGCCCCACATTATGTACTGCTCTTGTATATAATTTCCCAATCAACCAGAGAGAAGGGGATCCCTCAGCCTCCAACATAAGAGTAGCAATACAGAAAGTAAGTTTCTTATTCAAAACTTCTGGCTGGTCTGAAGCAGTCAGTTCCTCAAATCACTAATGAAGTATCTTCACATATTCATCAGGTAGATGTGCTGGAGTCTCAGTTCTCACAGCTTCTGCAGCAGATAAACGCCACAAGAGATTTTGAGAGTATACGATTGGCTCACGATCATTTCCTAAGTAATTTGTTGGCTCAGTCTTTCATCCTCCTAAAACCTGTAAGTAGGTCTTGTTTTCACCTTTTTCTACCAATTCTCCAAGTGCCCTAAGAAAAACACACCTTTTTGAACAGATACAACAAATCACATCTTTTAAAACAGATCAGTGATAATCTGTGGCAGACCGCAGTCTATAATTCTAGGAGTAAGGCAGGTATAAGCTATCACTGATAATTGAATTAAGGTCATCTAATTTACAGTTGGCGAGTGTGAATGCTGTATTCCTGGCAATTCTAAGTCAAGCTTACTTCAGTGTTCAGTTAACCTTAATAACTTGTATTTTATCACTATGTTTTTATCGCAGGCTATTTTATAAAAGAAGAACTAATGAGCATAGTGCTGAAATTGTATTCCTGAGGGACTTGTACTGATAAGCATTAGACTAGGAAAAATTCCCTCTTCTACTCAAGAGAAAAAAAATAGTTGAGATGTTCCCAAGTGGACTTAGGGTCTTTTCAATTTCTCAATAAAATATTGAAGTCTTTTTATAAACAGCCTCACAAAAACATTTGCAAAGAAGGTTTGTTTCAATGAAACACAATGTCTCTGTGCTCATCTATGAGGTTATTGTAGAATAAAGGTGTCAGAATAGTAATTACCCAGTCAGATCAAATGATACAAAAGAAATTCCAGGTTTAGTGACCAGTGAAACCAAAGCCTTGAACCATAGCTCTTTTTGGTCTTTATCTTTTTGGCCTTCTTAATCCCAAAGCTGCAGTGATGACCTGCTGGTTGGATAGAGAAGACAGTGTGCAACTCCTGTGCCTATCTGGATGGTTCATGCCAATTGCTGTTTTCCCAGAAATGTCTGCAAAAGGATGTGGGAGGGGCAGAGGGGAGATGCAGCATAACATTTAAATCCTTTTTCCATAGAAAACCTTTAAGAAAATGCTACATCAATATCTTCCTTCCTGACTAAAAAAATACAGTATCAGCAACATCTTTGTTATGAATGCTACAACTTTTCAGGTACCTGCTTTCTCTCTCTGTTTGAACTCTGTTTCAACTACTAATTTGTCTTTTTTATCCCATCTAGGTTTTCCACTGCTTAAATGAAATTCTGGATCTTTGTCATAGCTTTTGTTCTCTGGTCAGTCAGAATCTGGGTCCATTAGATGAACGGGGAGCTGCACAACTCAGTATTTTGGTGAAGGTGAATCTATGTTTCTGTGGATCTGTTCTCCTCCCATGCAAACATTTGCCTAAGCAGTTAGCTTGGCTTTAACAGCTGTAGAACAAGAGTGAGTCTAAGCCAACTGACTTCTATGTAAGTGCTTGTAATTATTTTAACTAATCAACTCTTCCTGAGTTGGAAATTCTGCATGCACAGAGAGGCAGAACGGGGGCAGATACTGGAATAGAAAGGAGGCAGAGGTTGGTGCCTCTACCCCTCTTTCTGGATAGCTAACATCTTGGAGTTCTTGTGGCTCACAACTTACCTTATCCTGGACCACAAGCATCACATCTCTTGCAGTGATTCTTTTCTTCAGGCTGTTAAAGGACGGGGTAGGCAGAAACAGAATTGAGATACTTTTGTTTTCCTTCTCTTCTGAGAAGGCCCAGAACTGACATCTTCAAATTTGTAGGGATTCAGTCGTCAGTCATCACTTCTCTTCAAGATCCTCTCTAGTGTTCGCAATCATCAGATAAACTCTGACTTAGCTCAACTGCTGCTACGCTTGGATTATAACAAATACTACACCCAGGCTGGAGGAACCTTGGGCAGGTAGGAATATCTTGAGGGTTGCTTGTAGCATTATCCTGAGGTACTTGAAGTACAAAGCCATTTATTATTGATTGCTTCTAATTATTTTGGCTTACACTAAGTATTGATAAATACTACAGCAGAAAAGTAACAAATCAGCATACAGTCATTTTTGGGTTTCATATGCTTTCTCCCCATTGAGTTTCTTTTGGCAGAAAGTTGAACAAGCTGCTACCTCATATTAGCCAAAAAATGCTGCTGTGGGTTAGTAAAGGGAGTTACTTTCAACATGTAATACTGTGTTAATGTTAATACTGTACCTTTCTTTTGCAGTTTTGGCGTTTAAGCACTAAAGGCCTTTCCTTCACGCTGTGACTAGTGATGTGTCAAGCACTGGAGGCTGGTGCTCTTGGGCCGTTGGAGAGTTTACACTCAAATGAATTTTTCATTGTAGCTGGCTTTTGCCTGGTGAACGGCTGTTTCAGAAGGAATTGGCAGGAATTGCCACTTACATGAGGCTGCCCAGTGATTACAGAAAGCTATTCTGTTTCTTCTGAACTCATGAAAATATGCTTTCTGCAGCCCTGCATATATTTATAAGTGCTTCCAGGGAGGCAATCTGAACCTCTTCAGAAAGTGAAAAAAATAGAATGATGATGTCTGGACTCTTCAGCTGGACTATGTTCCACTTCAAGTTCAAGTATGGAGGAAGTAATCTTGCTCTTGGACTATGAATGAAGTTTTGGCTGTATTCAGAAGTACCACTTGTATAGTAAGCTGATTTACAGTACATGTCTCCTAATCGAATACCACCAGGTGAATGAAACAGCAGCAGCAATTTTCAATTGAGGTGAAGGGGGAGACAAGAAGAAATAGATTTTTTTAAATCTCTTTTCATGCAGTGCACTAGTCTAGTATATGTGTACAGGTCATGGAGACACTATTGATATCACATGCTTTCTCTGTACAATTTAATAGAGTTTATGTGCTAAAATTACACTTGTCAAGACGGGAGCTTTGCCCTATTCGAGTAGAAAGGGCCCTCTGCTGGCAGAAAAATGGTAAGGAGATGCTTACCTAGGATTTAAAATGCTACTAGTGACTACCCTACTGAACCCAAATAAAAATATCTTGTCATGCAATTATATGGAGTATTGTCAATGTCTGCACCCCAGTGCAAAGGGAATAGCATGGCACAGCCTCATCTCATTAAAAAGTGATATCTGGCAGGAACTTCTTGCCTGTTACTAAGATTTCCTAGCCTTGCTATAACAAACACCATCTTGATGCAAGTTTGTTTGAATGACTGGCAAAAGAGAACCCTCTAGTCCATCACTGGGGTGTTGTATCAGGTTTCCCAGTTTGAACACAAATGCTGCCAGGAAGCCAGCCTTCCCCTCAAGGGGTTGGTACTTGCACACAGCTGCAGCTCACACTGAAGTTACATGTCCTTGGGGGAAAAGAATCCCCTCTGCTCACTCATAAAGACACAGTAACAACAGCCAGCAAGTGTAAGACCTAGCCCCTTCCACGCATTACAGCTGTTTATGGGGACTGTGCCTGATGCAAAGTTTAAAAGCCCTTGACCATGGAAAAAGCTAGAAAGCTGAGAAAGTGTTGAAGTTTGGATGTGAGATTTACAGACCAACACAGTCAAATGTCTGAACCATGACATGATAGAGGAAAAAATACACATTGAGAAAAACGTCACACCTTTGAAGCAAGGGACTAAAGACTGTATGAGGATGGAGGGAAGCCTTCAGCCTATAGCACTGTCCAAGTGAAGAGCTTTTGCCTTTATGCCAGCTGACCACTAAGATGTGAATGCAGAAGCTCAAAAGCAGATGATTTATCCCATTACTCTTTAAAGATACACAGCACTTACATACTCTTTGTACCTCAGTCTCCCAGCAGTTTAGTTGTCCAAGGTTCTTGTGTCTATCTCTAGTTAGGTAGAGCCCATCTCCACTAATACAGGTTAATACCTATACAGTCATGACAGGGAAAAAAAGAGGTAGCCAAAACAAAATTCTACTTGTCCAAGAAATTCTTAGTGCTTATTTCAGCAGCATCTTAATGAAATCAATGGAAAATAACAACAACAAACTGGAGGAATACACAACGTGGTATTCTTCCAGCAAACAGAAATGCCACTGCCCTGAACTTCTGCCAATGGAGAACACTCCTGCCTCTGTACTTGACTTTGTGTTGAGCTCAGGCTTTACTCAAAGCAGAATATTAGTGATACTCAGCTCAGAGAAATGTAAGCATTTCTTTTTTCTCTGCACTCCTTTCCTGAAGGCATTGCCCCGGAATAAGTTTAGATAAATGAGGAGTACCAGCAGATACCACAAGAGGTCAAACATTTATTTAATCATAAAAGTCCAGCAGATAAAACTATATACAACAATCCATGCATACTGCCCAATTCACAAACATTAAAACCCTGTTTAAAACACAGTCTGCACGACAGTTGGACAGCAGGGCAGAGTTTCATTCCGTGAGGGACCTATAGTCATGTTTATATTTTGGATGCTGCTTGTAGCCTACTCTCTCCCCAGCAATAAGGCTCTGGATCACCCACTCTTGCGAGACAACAGGCAGCCGTAAAGCTTCTGCACACTTCAAGACACCAGCTGGGCAGGAAAAATCAGTCACCACCACATCATAAACACCCAAAGCAATATCTGTACAGGAGGAAAGACAGGCATCTGTCAGGTGAAGAGGTTTCTGCTCTGCAGCAGAACATCACAGAAGCATGTAATGCTAAATTATTTGGTTTGAGAGGGACCTTAAAGCTCATCTCATTCCACCCCCTACCAAGAATGGAGACAACTTCCACTGGACCAGGTTGTTTAAAGCCCCATCCAACCTAGCAGATCAGTGTGTTTAACCACTGTAAATCACTCTTATGTCTTCTCTTTCCTAGGCAGTGAATTCTCATTGTGAAAGTTAAGACACCTACAGCAACCCTGCACCTCACCTGCAAGAAAATATTTATTTTAGTCTAGATAAAGATTAGGAGAAAACCAGTAGCCAACAGTACAGGCATGACCCTGAGTCCTCATCTCAGGCTGTGAGTGCTACGGCCTACATCACATACGGAGAGGGAGAGACAGCCAAATACAGAAGGTCAAGGGAAGCACAATTTGAGAGACCAATAGAAGGTCCAGGAGCACCTCTTGCCTATTTCCCCCTTTCAACATAGGCTGGAAGGTGATGGCTTGTATTCTGAATTGCTGCAGCGTCTCCTCTGCAAGACAGGTCTCCTAGATGTAATCTATATACAGATTAAATTCGAGTAGCAAGCATCTGCCTTCTGCCTTCCTTTCTGCTTACAGACAATCTTGTAAATCATCCCACATGGTTTTAAACCATACTAAAGACCACAATGGCATAGGATTCCCTGAGAAACTGGCCAGTGAATACCTTTGTTGTGAGCATTTGAATAATGCTGTTTAACAGATGCTGCTCCCCCTGTCATGAGAATTTCAGACCACAGATCCAGGAAGTTCTCTTGCTGGTCTGACACCAGGAGAAACTTCAGGTTATGGAATGGGTTTTCTCGTGGGTGCCTATAAAGTAAAGAGAAATGCATACTAGTAAGAATATCTAGTAATCCAGTCACCTGATTTGCTCCCATATATGTTTTTTGAGTGTCTTGCATACAAAGACCCACTCTCTTACCACCCTTCCTGAAGTACTTGGAGTGACTATCCTTTGTTTATAGAGTAACACAGAGCTAGACAGTGTTGGCAGGGTGTGTGTGCAGCAGCCTATATCCAAAGTTAAGCTCAACTCTTCCCTAATCCTGAACCACCTTTTTTGTGCACATCCAAATTGCTTCCCACTTTGACAGGGCTGAGCAGGAAGACATCAATCTCTTGCCCAAAAAAGTACAGCTATCTACAAATTTGTGTCTGCCCCTCAGCTTGCCTATGGAGTCTGACGTCCTCTGCCACCTCAGAACAGTCTGACTGGATTTGACTCTGGATAGAAAATGCAGAAGCTAGCTTCAAAATGTATCAAGGGAAAAGGAAATTAACATGGTATTGCTCTCCTTTATCCATTTCTAAGCAATTAAAGATATTAGCTGAGGGTGTGGGAAGCCTTGTCTGAAGTCTGTCTTCCTCATTAGAAGACTGACACCCTCCTTACTTCCAAGGAGACTCTTGTTTTTGTGTATAGGGCACCCAAATGTACCTTGGCATTACAGGTCATTGTAAATCCCAGGAAAGAGATGGAAGTTTCCTATTCCTGGAAAGGAAAGTATAGGGAGCACTACTTGGGTCACCTTCAGTATTTGTAGCTATTCAAGAGCCTCCCAAGTGTAACAGGTCTTTCCAAGAGTCTGCAGACTCAGAAAATGGTTATTTGGCACTCACCATTCTAACAATTTTTGCTCCTGGAGGCTATATCCAGCTGGCAAAAGGTAATTCCGGTAATTTTGAAGCTGGTTAGCATGACAGCTGTCATGGACCCAGATATGAGACACACAAGGGATCCCTCTGGCAAGGCACAGCAAGTATTTCCGAGTTTGACAATGCTGGTCCGCAATTAAAAGACACTGGTATGCCACGTTACACTTCAGGGAAGAAAAAAAGGCATATAAACAGGAGACAATGCTTGCAAAAAAAATCCCCAAAATTATCTTGCTGCTAAACAGTTTAAAGACGAAAACAACTGAAACCCTGTTTTTCACAGCCATAATATGTGAAAGGTGAATTAGATAAATGTAGTACTGATTTCAGAATCTGTATCTGAATATCCTATTCCAAGCTCTGTGCTTTTCACAGGCAAAAACTCTGCCTAGTAGTTTTTGTATCATAGCATTCTTCCAGTTCAGACAAAAGAGATGATTTACTTTTTAGTCTGAGACTCACTAAGTCACTAGACAAGATTGCTTCCTCAAGCAAGATGTTCCAAAAGCAATTTAACCTTTTCATTAAAAAAAAAAAAAATAAGTGAAAGATGCACTGAATTACAGTAGGTGTCCAAGTAGATCTGGTAAGTGAAGAGCTCTACCTCTTAAGTGTTTCAAGGCACACACCTGTGGTGGGACCACATCTGCAGTATTTCATCCACTCCCAGATCCTGCAGTACACCAAAAACAGCAGACATGCTGGAGCAGGTCCAGCCAAAGACCACTAAGAGGCCTGGGCATTGGAGTACCTGACATATCAGAAGAGGCTGAGAGAACTGAGCTTGTTAAAGATCAAAAGGGAAGGCTTGGATGGTCTTTTTAATGCACATTCATGACTGATATGAGGGTGTACAAAAGATGCAGCTAGACTCTTCTCAGTCCTATCGACTCAAAGGACAAGAAGCAACAGTTTTAAACTGAAATACAAGAAATTCCTTTTTTTTTTTTTTCCTAATTGGATCAAGCTGCCCAGAGAGGCTCTGGTGTTTCCATCCTTGACTACACTCAAAACAACTGGACAAGGACCTAAGCTGCTCTATTTGAACCCACTTTCAGCAGAGCAGGTGGACAAGATAAGCTGTAGAAATTTCTTTTCATCTCAACTATTCTGTGACTGTTGTTCTAGATTAGTAAGTGAACCCTTACCTGGGTTTCATTGAAGTCTTCCAGGATATAGCCAGCTCCTGCTCGCAGCTGTTGTGCTATGTAATGTTTATCATATGGAGTCATCTCTAAAAAATCTACAGCAGAAAGTTCAATTTTTAACTACAATCTATCTGCTTATGTTCCTACACTTCAGTCTACAAAGCCCTCATCCATTCTAGTAAGGGATCCCAGCCATTCTCCCAAGATATCTAGAGAAAATAATTGAAAGAGTCAGAAAAAAAACAAAAAAAATCACAACAAAACAAGGGCAGAAGCACACCACTAGTCAGGTGAGCACCTTGTCACTTCTTCGACTGCATGAAACATGACACCAGCAAAGGCTAACTGGAGCAATCCACACATGCTTTCAAGTTCTATGCTTGCCAGCACTATCCCTTATTTCTCAAAACCTTCCTTCTTACATTATACTATTCTGACACTGAATCCTCCCACTGCTCATCTCACTAATTTTCACACCTTTCTTAGCTTGCTGAACAGGCCTATGAGCATCATTGAGGTTTGTCACATCTTAGGCTGCAAGTTGGCTAAGTCAGAGACTGAGTCTTAGGTCCTTTCTGCAAAGGATTAAAGAGCAAAAGGGTAAACAAGTACTCACACAATGTCTAATCAGACAGTATCCAGCATTTTTCCTAAAGACATGGCATTTCACTTGAAAATGCAATGGGGTAAGATTTTCCTCACCTTCTTCCTCCTCGCTGCTCTCAGTGGGACCATCTGATGCCTTCGGGTGATTGACCGATTTGTCACTTGGTGTTGCCATGGTGAGAAGAAAGGCATAGCCCAAAAAGAGGGTCTTATTGTGGGGCAAGGGTCCGTGGTCGCCCTCGAGTACTGGGGGATCTGCAGCATCTACACCTTCACAGGTATGTACAAATTCTCCACCTCTCACAGTCCCTGTAGAGAGACAGAAGCACCGTAAGTCTTCAAAGATATGTCTTATGTGGGGAATCTGTTCAACTCAGATATTTTACTGCAAGAGACAAAGAGAGGCAGGATTGGGCTACAGTTACACTAGGCTAGGTAGGGATCTTTTCTTTTTCTGGTTCAAAATATGAAGGACTAATGGGACAAGTTTGCAAGTCTTATTAACATCCTGAAACACATTGACTGCTATAAGGGGTCCCTTTAACAGCTTTCAGGACTGACTAAGGAGATAAGAAAGGAGAGAGATAAATCACAGTATTAAAGTCAAAGCATTTCTAAATGGCAGAACTGAAAAGATGGCAAGTCAATACTCAGACTATGCTAAAAATGTCTCTGGCTGCTGAATGCATCCAGGGAGAATCAGTCTCAAACCATGCAGAACAAAAAAAAACAAAAAAAACCAAAAAAACAAAACCAAAAAAGCAATCTCATCTACTTTTTAGTTAAGGAAAGTGGAATGATCAGTTACAGAAAAAGCAGTTAGGAAAAAACCAGATGAGTGCAAGTTCTCACCAGGCTTTATCATTGCTGACTTGCGACCACGTTTAGCTGGGGATCGTTCATCTTCAGAAGGAATAAGTTTCCTTTTCCCAGACAGTGAGACTGATGGGACACGTGGACTCTCCTGCCCTTTACGAGTGGGAGTCGTGCTGATGCTGGAAGTGCTGGGAGAGCCAAGGTTACTTCGTCGCTTTCTCTTCCCCTCCACCAGATTATCTACAACATAGTATCCAGGGATTAGTCATGGGCTGTCACCAAACTCCTCAGGTTTTCACCCTACCTACTGGTACAGAAGTGGCTAAACTCAACACTACCTAGAAGATCCACGCCACCACCCTCTGACAGAGGAAAGCAAGAAAAAAAAATGCATTTTTCTTCTCAAGCCTTGTACCCTGCTTGTCTATTTCCTCCAAGTACTGCTGAGACTTTGTATCAAAGCAGCCATCCGCCAAGTGTATGTAAGTACAGCAAGCATCACTGTCCTTGAAGCAGACCACTTTCCACAAGCCAGTCAATACCAGTAAGTCTTTTGATGCTGAACAATAAAAGGATCTCAAAGATCTCACTATGAAGTACATCACTGAACACCCAGAAACATTTAAACATTAGCCATTCAGATCAGGTACGAGAGTTACCTCAAAGGCACAAGACACAGAACAGCAGTCAGCAGCTCAATAGCACCTTTTCTTACCAAGACTGATGTCAGCTGCTTTGGTCAGGGGGGTGACAGGTTCATAAGGACCTAGCCCAAACTGCTCCCGGAGCTTATTTCCTTGTTCCAGAGACAGGATAACAGCCATTCGTTTATACCATTTCCTCTGGCCTTCCTTTTCAATGCAGTAGTACAGTTCTCCAGACTCCTTCCGGTGTCCCTTCACCACACCTGACAAGACAGCAAGTAACAAGTTAGCCAACCACACGCAGGCTTCTCATCCTCCTGGAACAAGCACCCATTTCCCACTACATTCAGTAACTCAGAAAACCAAGGATGAAACTCAAGCACTACTCTTACCTGCACTGAAGTAGTCGTCCTCAGAGAGTGCGGTCACCTCTGTCTCCAGTGGGATAGGATCACAGAGCAAAATATCTTTTCCTAGCACATCACACTCATATCCGTCATCAAAGAGCAGCTTGTACTTTCCAGCTCCAACATCGCAGGTAATAGTCCCAGAATAAAAGTACCCGTTTGAGGACCACTTTGCTACAACCCTGAGGCCCACAAAGCTGCTCCCAGTGGATGAGTCTGCACAGTCGGAAGGACCAGTCACCACTTGCAATGGGATTTCTGGAGAGTCACTTCGACGTAAGGCACAGAAGCCAGAAGTGTCAGATTTCTCTCCTCCATCTGGCAGGCGAACTGAACGAGTAAATGATTTCTCCTCAGGTGATGCTGTGGTTGAGAGATCCTCCATACCTGGCAGTCCAGCTAAATCTCTGCAGAAAAAAGCAGACCCAAAGAGGGGAGGAAAAAAAATACAGAAAGCATTCCCAGAAGGATCTGAAAAAACAATTACTAAGTCTAAAATACTTGGGCGAGGTGCTTGCAGCTGCTACATGATATCAGTAAAAACTAACTTCTGAACTACTCAGTACTCCTTTTCCTCTAGGACATTAAGACAGAAGTTCCCCATTCTTTTTCTTGCAATAAATTAAAGTTACAGTCTCCTTTTTCCAGGGTACCTTGCTCCTGTTGTTCGAGATGGTGGGCGTCCTCTTCTTCCTCGTCCACGAAGTGTCACAGGTGCTCTGCCAGCCTGACGAGTGCCAGGCATAGAGTCCTCCTCTTCCTCACAAGGCAGTGCTCCTGTCTGGCTGACTCTGAGTGGCGATGCAGGCTGCCCAGCTCCTTTCCTAGGGCTAGAGAGTTTATGAAGAAGAGAAAAGAAGTCTGCTCACTAGGATTCTCCCATTTTCTTGATCATCTCACATGATATCCAGAAGTTTGCCTCTTTGCTGATAAATTGCAAAGCAATGGCTCACAAGGAAAGAAGCTACTTGTTTAGGAAGAACAGATGCAAAAGGAAATACTACCTCCTTATTTCTGTTCATCAAGCCAGATCTTTTTCAGAAAACCTTTGATTTAGGTCTACCCTGCTTCACACTCACAAGCTAGATGCTCGTTTCTGCAAAACATCTCTTCCTCTTTTCCCAAGACTTTGCATTTACCTCAACTTTCCTAAGATGCCTCTGCCAATGGGTAAAGCAAATCCTCCGGTTTGTGTCCCACACACTTTCCCTTTGACAGCTCCAGTTCCTCGCCCTGAGCTGCTGCTGCTGTGCATGGCAGAGTGACCACTGCTTCCTCCACTGGATGTACGGTGGAGACTTGAGGCCTTAGATGAGAAGGAGCTGACATCACCAAGGTCCCCTGAGGTCAGCGATGAGCCCCCTGCAGTTCTAGAGGACGACATGCTGGTCTCACACTCCTGGCACTCCACTACAGGCTCCTCAGTTTCCTTAAAAGAAACAAAAAGAGGTTTGTCTAAGATGATGCAAGTGCTAGATGCTTTACAATCACCAGTCCTAAGTGCAGACAAGCTGAGACCACGTTCATGAAGCTGATGACAGCCACACAGACTTCAGTCTGGGCTAATCCATGGTAGTGCATCTCTCACTACAGGCCTGCAGCTGCGCTGTATCAAGAAGTCACATTAAGAACTCAGTCAGCAGTGTTGAGGAATACATTCAGTGCAGGTAGCACAGGGCAAGCACGAGCTGCATGTTGAGCTCTGGGGGGCGAGAGCCCCAGGCAAAAGGCCATAGGACCTGGATATTTGGAAGCACAGCAGGAACAGAAGACCCCCACACTTTCTCACAGTTTTCCAGCTTAGCCTGTAAGGGTATAAAAGCCCAGGGTGCCCTTTGTTCGAGGTCTCTCCTTGGAGGCACCAGCTCAAGCTGTTATTTTGTTATTTAGCTTTGGAACAAGATTTAATTATTTTAGGGATCCAGATGTCTGAGACTGTGCCATGGGAAACCTGGGGTCCAGCCGGTGAGGAAACCTGATATGACCACCTGAGTGTGGGGCGTGTAGGGAGACAAGCAGGGCACCCATCAGCTCACTGGAGCTGTCCACTGTGAAAGGGCCTCAGTCCCAGCTCAGGTGGTACAGCTGTTGACTGCCAGAGTGGCTCCTGGATGGTTGGACAGGGAAGTTTCCTTAGCAACAGGGCAGAGCTTGGCTTGGTATCCAATTGGTCTGGCTTTGAATAATTCCCACCCTTCTGTAGTGTGAGACTGCAACAAATACATGAGACATCAGGAGCCTTTGGTTGCTTATAATACAAGATCAGTTTCAGACAGCTTGTCAACTGGAGTTATTAAAGCTTCATGGGTATACAAATATGCATCTACAAAATAGCGATATCAAGTGCTGGTATATAAAGTGGAAATGGTTATATGATTGTGATTACACAAACTATGTAAGCATGTTTCAAGACACTTAAATCTCCATTTTTATGTTACAATAAGGAATTTCATGTGTAGTATCAGTTGCAAAAGTATTGAACTAGTTTATCCTTTTGTGTCATTACTCACTGTGACTACACAGCACAAGACTCTCAGGTTATTTACCTTTATAGAATAGCAGTAACATTTTACTGCTAGCAGGTTGATGTGATTACAGTGCCCATCAAATCAGAATTTCTCGGCTATCTTTCATGATTCTCTAAAGACTTTCCAATTAATGAATGTACATACTACAATACAAGTGTACTAATAAAAGGCTGGTTTGTTCCTCAGTTTTAACTTGATTTTTGAAGACCTTTTACAGAATCTGGTACACAGGACTCGAAACACTGTGGTTAAAAATTACATTGAACTGTGAAACAGGCTAAACTATCTTACATAGTTCAATTTTACAGGCAGAAGTGATTTTTGCTTACTAATAGAATTTCTGCTCATTCTGAAATATCTCTATTCTGCCAAAACTCCAAGACTTTTAAAATAATTGGATGCACATAGTTAAGTCTTTTGTTGAGTTCTTTGGGACTTGAATGTGTCTTCAGAACACATGGCATGAAATATACCAACATCAAAACCACAGCTTTTGCCATTCATTAAATGGCCTGCAAGTTTGCTCATGAAGAAAACCTTGTCATCACAGCACACAGATTTGTTCATTCAACTTGTTTTCTGCAGTCGTAACGCATGCTCACTTTAACTATTTCTATTTTTCAGGCAATATCTCATTCCATTTAACCAGGAAAACAGGAACTTACCTCAACTACCTTTCGTTCCACCTCTGCACCATTGATGTAGTAAACATCCGTTATAACACGCGTAACAACAGTGCGCACCTCTCGAATGGTTCGCACATGGCGACGCTGAACTCGGCCTTTGGGTGGGTGAAGAAGGTTAAATTCCTCCTCTCCCTGTAATAAAGAGGATACAGTAAAAACAAAACAGACCACAACAAAAAGCAAACTGTTTCTGAGTAAGGCTACCTCTACAGTACAGTTTGTTAATGCCATGTTAAAGTACAGGAGAAGGGAATCTTTAAGCATCTTGTCACAAATTAATGCAACAATACAAGAGATCCTAAACAAAGAAGAACTGAACACATTTTTGTGGTTGCACAAAGGTTAAGACAGCCTGAGAGGCCTGCAGCTCTTCCCAGGCTTGGCCTGGCGGGGTTTGCAGAGGCCTGAGAAAGGCAACTTCTCTCAAGACTGTGTTGTGTGGGAGAACTTCCAAAGGAATGTAAAACAATGTCAACAAAAATTTGCACCTGCAGTTTGTGTTCAGCTCTACGTGAGCTCCGTGATGTTTCTCTTTCAGAGAATTGTTTTCTTCCTCTCACCAATCAGTTATTTGTTTATTCTCATGGACCAATGCAATTCATCTTTGCTATCCTCTCTATAAAAAGACGCAACTCTTTCTTAATAAAGCCTTTTCTAGTTCATCAAGCCTTCTGTTATGAGCCTCCTTATGCCGCTGTGTGGACTCAGCAGTGACACATTTTGCTGACAAGCAGAGGAAGAGAAAATGCAACAGTCCAAGGAGGAAAGAGCAAACTTGTTTAGTGTGGCTTCTGATACTCTTCGATTGAGTAGACTCTCAGACACATCACATCAATCTTGCACTGTCTTTTTATGGCCCTGTTAATCTCCTATTTTCCACAGGACACATTAGCCTTAAATCAGGTTTAGTAAAAAATAATTTTTCTAGTCATTCTGTTGATTAAAAAATATACAAACTGTAACAGCCAAGCAGTAGGGGTTTTTGAGCCTGCAGTACTTTCTGAAATACTAATTTGAAGTTATTCATCTTGTTAAAATGTTTCTCTGGAGTAGTTTCCCCCTCATGTGTTTACCCACTGATATCAGATGGAATGAGAGAACAAGCCATCAGAAGCTGGCTGATGCAAAACAGAAAGTATCAAACCCTTCACTCAAAATTTCATGCAACTCCTATCTCCAGCCAACAAAATGTGAAAGAATTTTTATAGTGTTAACTATATCTGCACCCAAAAAAACCCCAATTCCAAACAAAAACAATCAACCAACCAATCAAAACTTGTCACATTTCTCCAGAAAATATATATGGAGACATTTACATCCCAGATTTATGCCGCCCAGTGAGTACTGCTACCTTAGCAGTTGATTCAGGACGGCTTGTGACATTAACATTTTAAAGTGGTCTTTGGCCTTTTTTCAACAGTGAACCAACTGTTATTGAATTTACTGGTTGAAGGGATACTTTACTGTCCTAAAGCAGTTAAATACAGGCAGCCCTCATCCCACCTGACTGCGCAAAGAGTCCGTGTCATCTCCAGAGGTGTTGACAAGCTTTTCCCCACTCTCGTCGGTTTGAATGTTCACATCCTGTTGCCCAGGTCTTTGCCCAGACATACTGGTTCCCATTTCCACCTGTCTACAGATTTCTTCTGATGTTTGTGTTGCTGTTGTAACAGTTGTTGGGGTAAAAAGAAAGTCTGCTGTAGTTTGGATCCCTTTATTCTTGGTGTTTTCCCACCTCTCTTGACTTGGATCAATTTTAACAGCCTTACTTTGTTTTCTCTGCATTCTTCTTCCGTCTTCTGCTTGAGTGCTTACAACATTGATCTCCATAGACTCTCCATCCTCTGCACCAGAAGATTGCTGATGGCAGTCCTGCTGCATCCTCTGAGGAATTAGGATCTGTCCACCACTGCCATCTGCCTTCTGTTGCTGATACTGCCAATCACTGGGATTTGTAGGTAATTCAGCATCTTCTTGTGTGCCAGGAAAAATGAACGGTTTCCCCCTGCAAACCAGTTACACACAGATCAAAACTATTGATTAAGAAAACAAGATAACCAATATGCTGCCACTCAGGTGAAAGCAACATTAAAAAGCCCCCACCAATTGCACAGAACTCAGAGAGTTCAAATAATAAAAAAACCTTTCAACACTTCTCAAGTGATACACAGGGTAGTAAAATGTATGGCTGACACTGTACAGAACTAAGTGCTTTTTGAAATACAAAATTTCTTGCTACACTCCACACATTAGGCACCAACTACGCAACTTTCCAGAAGCACGTCATCTTGAAGTTACTTCAGGCTGCTCTAGTGCTTGATTGGCTTGAAACTGATAATCACATGTAGCAAGAAGACCCAGCAGCATAAACCCAAATGCTGCCTAATGTTTTCATTTGAATTTGTCTGCTCTGCCAAAAGTAGTGCCTCTGCCAGGTACTACACAGGACACTATACTGAGCCCAACTAGAAGTATGTATTTGGCTTCCCTCGGGTACTTGAGGATTTTGAGGAGTGACTGTCTTCCCTTCTGGCTGTGCCTCACCCAGCACTGGAACTCCCTATTTGTTATGGCCTTTAATGTAAGTGTTGAAACTTAGGTCACTCTTGCTACATAGACCAAGACCTCACTGTCCCATCAAAAGACAGAATAAAAAACACTGAAGAAGCAGATTTCTACTTCTAATTCTCCAGGCAGCACCCTGATCACCGTAACACTGTGATGTTACAGTGTACAGTCCTTTGGAAGGGGGACAATAGCAGCAGCAACAAACAAAACTGGTCAGAAGATCTTATAAGAGGAGACAGAAAAGGTATTTAAACAGCCTGAAATATGATCTCAATTTTCTCAAACCCAAGACTTCACTGAAGCCTTCTGGAATCACATGGCTGCTCAGTTGAAAGGTAAGCCTGATAACCATGTGAAACACAAACATACAGATTTAGTATACTTACCCCACTGTGCCCAACCTTCTAAGTCACCCAAAGAAAATGGCTTAGAGCAATTTCTTTGATGTAGAAAATGCACATATGGATATAAATCCAACCAGGGCTGGCAGGTAAAGACTGTGAGGAGTTACCTAAATGGAGAAGTGGAAAGACCATGACCTCTGGCCTCATCCTCTCGACGAACTTCACAGACACGACTAAACACAGATGATGCTTTCTGGGAGCTAGCAGTGCAGATTTAAAACAAACAAACAAACAAACAAACAAACAAAAATGCATCAGGAAGTGAGAAAAACCCTCATCCAGCAAAACAAGAATTCTCTAGCTCCTTGTGAGAACAACAAAGAGTATTGAGTTCGTTGATCTACACAGCCACAGAATGAGTGAGATGATCTGCCTCAAAGATCAAGAAAAAAGCTGCAACTGCACAAGTATTTCTGTCATTTCTCAGACACCCTAACAGCCAAGAGCAATGGAACAATTCTGGAAAGCGTTGTGTGGAAAACTATAGCACCATCAGGAGTTTCAGAATCTATTGCCTCTGGTACCCACCAGGAGACAGTTAGACCCTTTATGGCTTACTTCTCAGGAATTTCATGACACTGCAAAAATACTGGGAACAACAGTCATAAAGCAGACCCTGAGAGTTCATGTTCATCCCATATCTACAAAGGTAACCCACCCTCAACCAGTGAGAAATGACTACGACTCATCCTCAGCAATGAGGCATGATTACCATAAAGCAAGCAATCCTGTTACAAGAGATACTGAGTTTATTCCAAAGTTTTCTCACTACATCAAACCACTATTCTTCACTCCGATGACTACAGGTCACTGTCTTCCTACTGAGATTCCTGTCAGCACTTACAAACATTACTTCCTGCAAGCTAAATCAAGCAACATTAAATGTGAGGTAAGATAAATACATACAAATCAAAAGACCAAAGGAATAACTCAATGTTTTGGTCAACATGTCAACCTGTGATTTCTGTATATCCATGCACTGATTACGTTTCTATCAGCTTTATACCAAAAAGACAATCCTCTTTCAGAACTTCTCAGAGATTCTTTGCAGAAAATGGTACCATGAAAGAAAGCAGAAACCCATATATTCGAAATTTAGGAGATGGATAAGGCAGACTTGCATTCTGGACTGCACAAGACATGAATTTCCAGCTTTGACTATGATCAGATGCAGACAAAATAGTGACACTAGTAGGAACCACAGAGCCCATAATGAATAAACAAGTGGGGTTCCCACTTTACCTATGTAATTAAAACCTGCTGCAAGAGCTAAAGAGTTAATGTCATGTCTACTGCTAGAATGTTCCTTGCTTCTGTGTCTCGTTCTAATTTTTTTTTTCCCTGCGGCTGATAATGTGTGGAAAAAAGATCTAACCAGACCTTCGTATTAACTGTGCCCAGCAAGAATCCGAGTTACCTGGCAGCAGCCTCAGCAGCAGCAGAGGATCCATCTTTCCTGTCACTGGCTGCAGGCTCTGAAACAAGAAAGAAAGGAAGGATGATTTTGGCATCATCCAAAAAGACTCTCCTGACCTTTCGCAGCTCCATAGACTCAGTGAAGAGAGGCTGAGTAACACTGGACAAAGGGTGCCCAAGCTTCTCTGACTTCTCAGAACAGATCTAACTTTCTGCAAGTTTTAGACTATTTGACTGAATGCCATTGCTCTGATTAAAATCCTGACAAACTTTTTTTTTGTCCAGATTATGGACATGTCCAGAGGAAGCAACAAAGATGATAAGAGCACTGGAGAATCCCTCCTACAGAGATAGGTTGAAAAAGCTGGGCTTGTTCAGTCTGGAGAAGAGAAGGCTCCAGAGACACCTCATTGTGGCCTTTCAGTACTTAAAAGGGGGCTTATTATTAAAAAAAAGAAAAAGAAAAAAAGAGACATTTTCTATGGGCAGACAGTAATAGGACAAGGGGAAACAGTTTAAATTAAAAGACAAGAGATTTAGATTAGATGTTAGAGAGAAATTCTTCCCTGTGAAGGTGGTGATGCACTTTCACAGGCTGCCTGGAGAAGCTGTGACTGCCCCAACTCTGGAAGTGTCAAAGGCCAGGGTGGATGGGCTTGGAGCAACCTGGCCCCATGGCAGGGGGTGTTGGGACTAGAGGATCTCTAAGGTCCCTTCCAACCCAAACCATTCTATGATTATACTTTCTTATATATATATACACATATTTTCCCTCCCAACACAATCAAACTTCACTTCCAGTCCTGTGTACCACTGCCACTATACATCACAATTTGTGGTCTGCTGAAAATACCTTTCCTCACAACAGAGGCCTCGCCTCTCACTTCATCCTTGCTTAGAGCAGAAACAGAGAAACAAATTTAAGTGATACTGCCCAAAAAGAAAAATGAGAAAAATTACAGGGACTCAGAGACCGTCTTGGGGGAAGCCACAGAGAGGTTTTGAGTTAGGGGTGAGATCCAGTAGGACCCATACACTCCAGGTTTCATCCTCTTACTTTCCAAGCTGAATGGCAAGGATTCCTCACTCCCATCATTCACAGGAGTAACAGGGTTCATTCGCAGAGAAAGTTTTGCATCCGACTCAGGAACCACACCAGACTCTCCTTTGTCACACACTTCTGACACATCTGCTGATACCACTGCACTTTCCACAGTGACATTGTTGGTCCCCATTGTGCCCTCTGCTGTAACATCACTGGTTGCTATTGTGCTGTCTGGGCAAGTATCATCCACTGAAAACAGAAAAACAAACACAAGAAACAAGAAGTAGCTGCTGTCATTCACATTGCTGGGGTTGAGGTCCTAATTTTGGTTTGAAGACACTTCACTGTATGCAATATTAGTAATCCTACAGTAGGGGAAATTCCTTTCAAGAGATCTGAAGCATGAAAATTCTGTAGTACAGTATTACCCTTAGTTTGTCCAGAATAATTTACTACTACCCAAGCAGAACAGACTTCTTTTCATCTAGCACTTGCAAGGCGCTGTTTTGTGAACCTCGCAGAGAAAGTCCTGACAACAGATGATGAAAACTGGAAGCAATCTTCTCGTAGTCTAAGCTCTTCTGGTACTCAGAAGGCTGTTTTACATTTTTTAATGGAGTTGTATGCAGGACCACAGTGAGTGCAAGGAAGACATGCTCCATACCACCCTGTACTCAGGGAGCAAACTAGTCTCTTTGCTAGAGACTGAGAAAACATAACAAGGAACTGTGGGGAAAGGATAAGCCCTTCCCATAGAATGGGAATGCAGCATTGTTTTTTGCCAAGGTAGGTTTGAGTTATCCTATTAGATCCTGCACCAAGAATCAAAAGCTTCCAGGCTTTCATAGGAGAACAGAGCCATTTGGGTCAAACTCACCAATTGGTGTGCTGTGTCTCCTGGGTCCCATTTTGAGATGGCCAGTAAGAGGTGGTGTTATGCTAGTTAAGGACTGAATGACATCACCCTCCTTCGCCAAAGAAAAATGAAACAGGGTTCCTAAAAGACACAGAACACCAGAATTAGTAATTTCAAGGGTCTAGTTTAGTTCAAGTATCAAAAGCACATGTTCACTGTGCTGTGGAAACAGGGAAAAGCATAACACTGGTGCTGTACAAAACCCCTTTGAACAGCTGCCCTAACTGATATTCCTCACATTTTATGTGGAAAATCTCTCTCATTGAAAATCTGGACTGTGGTCAACTAACACCGATCAGCCCTTTACTGTAATACAAATGCATAAATCACAAACAAGCATTAATTTTTTAATTCATGTTCTTTAAACAATAGTTTATAGTTCTCTTTCAAAAGTAAACCCAGGCAACTGTGATGCAATTAAATTGCATTTAGATTTGTCCAAGAAAAAAAAAAACCAAATCATTTTGAGTACAGTATGAGAGGCGAAATACTACCTAAAGTCAAAGACAATTTTGTTTATGCCCTCTTAAAAAGGAAGTTTTGGATTGTGAATATTGTGGAAGACCATACTGAAGTGGAGCCTGACGATAAACCTCGTTATGTCATTTATCTTTATCATCATTTCAGCAGTGTACTGCCAAACTTACTGTATTTAATAAAATCTATACTGTTCTTAAGTTCGAAGACCACTACTGTTCTCCTGACTATGCCAAATTCTCTTAAAAAACATGCAGTCCCAAAAGCCATGGACTTGTTTATAGAAAAGTTCATCTTAGATCACAAAAGGCAATGGAGTCAGAATACCTTTGAACTTCCTGACCAGAATTTTGACTAGATCCCCTCAAAGCATTATTTTCTCTACAGCAAACCTATTTTTTTCTTCTTTCACTTAACGGAAATTAAAAATATTGTAGCAAAAACTTCATCATTCAACTTAACATTAAATAACATTTGAGGTCCTACAGTCTTTCCCTTTTCCTAATAGACTTCATAGAGGTGAAATACACATTGTAAAAGTCACACTAAAATCATCCTTTGTTCATTCTCATTTAAGGACTAGAGAACTGTTTTTTAAAATGAATACTAGCTAAGAGGAGCAAGCTCCACAAAACAGGTGTAGTATCCCACATCCTGTATAATGACACGCAGCATGTTAAATGATTTCAATGGGTCATGACAATACCAGCTGAGCCACAGCTTGCATGCAAGTGTAAAGCCATTCTACTTTAAAAAAATCTCAAGAAAAAAATTGCTATATTAGTTTCTAGCTCAAAGTTGCTCTGTACCACCCCACAAAGAAAATACCCCTCTGAGAATGAAGAAAAGGAAAAAGAAAACAAGGAGACCTACAAGAGGGAAAGTACTGACTACCACACACCCTCTTCCTTTCAAGGACCCTGCTGTTGTTGATTCATGAGTGGGGGAGAAGCCACAAAAATCCTTGAATATTGCCAAGGTCACAATGTTTTAAATTCTTCAAGCTGCTCTGCATTTCTACCGTAAAGTAGTGAGTCAGGAACAAGAATTACACCACAGGGGAAAACAGCAAATGTTCTGCATGTAACACAGTATGGTGCAGTGCTGCTGTTACGTGAGACTGCTCAACTTGCATCCAACAGCAGTGCTCCCTGAAAACACTGAGGATTGTATAAAGTTGTCCTTGACATTATTCAAAATATACACCTAGGAACTACTAACCTAAATTCACTTACCACTGGAAGGACTGGGGGATTTAGAAGGTGCCTTCTCCTGTGGCTGCATGTGCTCTTGTTGCTCCAGATTCCTTGTCATAACAGTATTCTCCATATTCTTTGGCACCTGATTCTCCTGCTGAACCACTGCTGTTTCAACCTCTCTCTCTTGAAGTGATGGCTGATTGCTTATTATCATTACCGGTCCCAATTCTGAACAATCGGGATGGTTTTTGGCACACAATGCCACTTCTGATTGGACATCACTCTCTAACTTTGGAAGTAAATTGTCCTGCTCCAGTAACTCCCCTACAGAAGGCTTCGTTAAAACTTCATTGAGCTTTGCCATGTTTTCTGCAACAGCCTTAAAAGACAGTTTATCCATGTTCTTTGCGTCCCCAGCATCAAAAGTATAACCTCCCAAAGCTTCTTTTCCCTGACATTCTGGTCCAATCTTTTCTAATTCCTGGGCTACATTTTTGCTATTTTTACAAGAATCATTCACTTCTGTATCTTCATGACACTGTCCTTCCCTTTCAAGAATAAACCTCTGAGAAAGTGTTATATTAACAAGAGACCTATCTTCCTTTATTTTCTTCTCTTTTACTTGCAGTTCTTCTTCTTCTTCTTCTTCACACTGAGTGTCAGGAACTGCCTCAGGTTTGGAAGTCTCTTGAGCATATGACAAAATCTCAGGCAGACCAGACTGATCTGCAGCAGCCTGACTTCCAGAAATACACTCGCTCTCCCGATGAACTGTAGGGGCTAATGGCCCATCTCCTGCAATACCTGCACTAACAAACTGTCCCACCGGCATTCCTGTAGTCTCTACATCCTCCTTGTTTGCTTTTTCACAGTTTTCAGAGGGTGCCTGATCATCTGCATTCACTTTCAGTTTTATTTTATCATTCTCCACAGAACAGAGCCTTGAGGATGAGGCCTTGCATTCAGAAATCCTCTCTACCTGTGTGGTCTCACTGTCCTGGCCTGTGTTCAGAGAGCCTGAACTGATGTCTGTATTCGTCAGTTCAGGCTGGCTACATGCACTTTCAGAAAGCATCAGTTTACAGGACTCAGGAGGCTGTGACACAGAGTCATCTGTAGATATCTTTGACAAAGCATGTGTGGATCCAGAGAGATCTCCTGGTATGCAAAAAGGGGTTAAAGCAGCAGTTTTTACTTCTCCTTCATGCTTCTTCTCTGGACTCTGAGTTGGAACAAAGATATCCTAAAATGAAAAAAGTGGGACATGGAGTATTAGGGCACCCCAAGTAGGACTGTTTGTTTATTATTCCTAAAAAAAATCCCTCTGGATTATGGATCAGAACAAGTTTAGCACAAAACCACAGATTAAAAAACAACCAAGGAAACAAAAACATCCAAAACCTTTTTCTCCACATATTTATATAAGCCATGATTGACCTGTTTTTGCTGAGAAAAATTATCATCACACATTACTATTTAATACATCTGTGGCAAAGTCAGACACAATCCTTGGTATCTTTCACCACCGAAGCACAAAATACAGGGCAAATACAGCAAATTAGCATCTATTTTTACTCAAACAACCAAGGGTTCTGAAAAGATTCTCTGTGATATCTTTTATATCAAGACAAATTGTTGCTTTCAGCTAAGGAGAAGCACTGATTCAACTAGTGAAATTTCTAGCAAGCTCACGACATTCATAATATTAAGGTATAAACCCACAAACTGTCTGTAAAACCCTTTTGAACAGCTACAATTTCCAGAATCAAAATGCACAAAGGAAACAAGATAACAAGAATAAGCAACCTGAAAAATGCAGTAGGAGAATAAAAATGCTTTATTATGGAACAGCTTCTCCTTCTCCATGAAAAATGATGCTAAGGTCTTGCCCGATAAAAAAACTAATTTATGATGCAGTTTGAGATGCAGGATGCCTAGTTCAGGATAAGAAGGCAGCACAGTCTAGGACAACACCTTCTATGTTCTGTAACTCAGTATGCCCTCTTAAGATGTTCTGCATTTTCTCTGCAGCAAAAACTGCCAGACAGTATGACTAATATATAACTGCAACTGTTGGGAACAGGGAGGCTCATGAGAACCAGCTTAGTAGGGAAGCTCAACACAAAACAATAGAGGTTGATGCAAACACATCTTCTGCATCAGCCAGATAAAAACCTCAGAAAAGCTATATACGTGAACCCTTACATGAGAGAACTCTGGTTGTGATGGTATAGGCAAAGATCCAGGAAAGAAGGTTGGGGCACTCTGGGACACTGGAGTTGAAGCCTGGGGCTGAACAAGGGGTCTTGGAGGGATACAAGGGGGGGCCATCTCCACCAGCATATCTCCTCTCTGCTTTTGCATCAGTTCTCTTCCTTCTGCAGGGATAGATATATCCATCTGTTCATCTGGTTTGAAAGAGCAGAAAAGATATTAGCACTAAATTCTTGTGTTACACCTAAGTTTCCAACATTCTATTAAAAGATTTGTCTTCAGTGTATTCAACTCGGTAAAATTTTGTCTCCAGGGGCATTCTTTTGGGGAAAAAAAAAGATCAACAAAAACATCTGCCTTCTTACTTTCAAAGGGGGAAGCAAGTGTTTAGCTACAAATTCATATGACTATTTTTTGCTATATGTCTATTGTCTTCTACAATTAGAAAAAAGTGTCTGAGATTTATAAAAAAAACATTTTTCTGAGGTATTTCTTTTCCTTTTGCTATCTTTATTAAAATGCAACTAAATTCAGGCCCCAGCTAACAAAATATCTGTTCTAACAGTATTTCACATTCTGTGACAGGAATCTCTCAGAAAGGAATACTTGATTTTGTATCATACTAAAAGCCTGCACAGATGGATATCTTATCCCTGATGGTAAATGCGTGCTTAGAGAAAATAGTTAACAACCAACGTATCATATAGAATAATTTCTCTTTAGGCATCACAACTTGGGATACACACTTATAGCATATGAAAGGTTTTACAAATATTGTGGAAGTTGTCTATATCAAGGTAAAATAACTTACATGACGTAGTTCTTATCAGTCCTTCCTATTGCCCTAACAATATAGACTTAATACAGGTTTCTGCCTGTAGCAAGAATGGCTTGTCCCTAAAGAAGGAAGATCATTGCCAGCAAAAATCTGTATGCCATACAAAGCATTTCCCATCTTTCAAGTGAAGGGGTACTTGTCAACAGTACTAATTTTATTATGATAGCTGTGCAGGAAATATCAATAGCAGATGGAGAATATAGAGAATCATAAGCAACAGTCACAAATACAGATCTCCCTTCATCTACCCCTTCACTGTTCTCAGTCCTGCTTTACTCTTTAAACATTTAAAAATGTTAACAGATTTTAAAAAGGCTGCGAGCTCCGACTAAACCAGTGCACAGAAACACGACCACAGACAGTATGCAGAAAAATGTTACCTCCTGCTTGCTCCTGTTCAGTAGGACTGCTGGGGACAAGGGCATTGGGCCCAAAGGAAACAGGAGGAGGAATAACTAGGCCTGAAGAGACACTGCAGATCAAAAGGAAACATGGAAATGAAAACCACACCTCACTAAAAAATGCATTAAGCTCTCCACCTATCAAGATCCAGCTTGTCACAATACAACTCTTCTCATGACTCGTGAAAGGCGAGTGCCAGGTGCTCCCCAGTAAGAGACTAGCGACAGTCAGGGATCACATGGCCACTGCTAGTTCATTTCATTGAAAAATAACGCCACGCTCTTCTCACAGTGCAAAATTAAAATGCTGATTGCTTAAAATCAAGCACAAGTCCTTGAATAATGAAGAGAGTAGGGGGAATGCACCACTGCAATGAAGCTCTTGAAAGAGTTGGGGGATTTTTTGCTTACGTGGAATGATCCTCCTGTACAAGGAACCCCTGTCCAGAGAGCTGCAGGACTTGCAGACTGCGGGCAGGGGTGCACGCCAGAGAACTTCCCTCTTCCACCGTGGTTATTGGACAGCCACTCCCCGCAGTGGCTTTGGACAAAACGAAATAAAGTTAGAAATATGGTTAAAAACCACAGTGATCCAAAATTTCTGAGGAATTAAACTCATGCTATTGCAGCTCCTTCTCAGACAAGTGGATTTTCAGAGCTAGTGAAGGACTCCACATGACAGTTACGTACGTGAAATGTGAGCACAGAATAGTTCAGGTGAAAAAAGAAAAATTTGAACAGATTTTAGACTGTACAAATCTTCCTACCTGGGAATTTTTAAAAAATCCCCAATGGCTCCAATATTGGCATACCTGATCCAGCACTAGAATGCAAATATAGTCAAGGTTCTTGTAAGAAAAGACACCTTGCACTGACCACTGACTCAGCGTGACGAGAAGGTTGTTATTGAATCTTCTGGATACAGAAGGTTCATTCACAAGATCAGACCAGAACAGACACCACTGGGCAGAAGTTTGCCTACACTACTTATCCACGCTGGTGTGTTTTACAAAGGCAGAGCATTACTAGCTTCAGAAGAGGGTAAAAGTTAGGGTTTGGTTTTGCTCTTCAAGGGCCACAGTAGGAAAGGAAATTAAATGTATTTAACAAGCTAGTAACCATTCTAACAGGAAGTGACATTTAGACATTGTTCCATACTATAGTGAATGAGGCTGTGGCCTTTCATTTCCAAAGTGTTCTCAATTTTAGCTGAGATTACATGAAGAATACTCATGGCGCTCTACTCTAAAACACTACATGTCTATAAAGATCAAGTACATATGATGTTTATAACTATCTCTGGGATGGACATTTTGGTTCTGCTTGTCTATTGTTACCTGTTGCATGATTCTCAGGAAACATCTCTTCCTGAGTTGACAAGATATCTGACTCCTCATGACCAGAGCCAAGGGATTCCTCAGTTTTACTGGCATCACTGACAGGTGTTTTCTTTCTGGTATGCTCTTCTCCTTCCTGTAGAGTTCTGGAAACGCAAGACACATTTGAATTTCTCAATCTTTGACCTGAGAAATTCAAAATATGAAGTAAAACCACAACATTGTAAAGAAAATAGATCTGTAACAGATATAAGGCATTCACTCACGTATAACACAGGAAAAAGGGAGAAGAAGGAAGACCAACTTCTCCTGACAAGTAACATTTACATCCTTGATAAGTTATACTTTCAGAATTGTTTTTATGTTTTCTACCAATCTAAGCGATGCTTAAATGGAATGCAGATTGTTCAACTGACTTCTATTCAATGCAGATTCCAGGAATTTCATTTCACCTCTTTAACATTATTTTGCAGCAGAATACGATAGTACAAGATGACCTAAATATATAAATTTTACTCTAGATAGAATAAACACTATTCAACAAACTGCAATTTCACACTTAAAACCAGTTAAAACCACAAAGCAACCACCACTTAGCCTCCAGATTTCTCCGGCGCTGCCAAAGCCCACGCTACAGTGATTAAGTTATTGCAAGATAATTTCTGTGTCTTAAAACGAATTATCACTTCTAGTATATTCCAGTCATATCATTTTAAGAAAAATTACTAGCATATTTTATTACGCAGTGACCTCGCCTTTAAAAAAACAAACCTATGAATATCTTTGTGTTTAGGAGTTTGACATCACATCTTTTCTCACCAAGGAATGCTGAGAGCAGTCCTTAGTCAGTACTGCTGCAATAAGATCTCAGCAGTACATCACCTTTACCTTCTCTTCTGCCTTGAACCCTCTCTCACATCTAAGTAAAAAAAGACATAAATCAGCTTCCAGAATGTTCACAAAAGACCTACAGAGAAGACAAACTTTTACCCTTCACACTTCTCTGCCTGGCTTTCCAAAGCACTGTGTGCTTCTGTGCTGGTGTCAGTTTCTCTGTTGTCCCCACAAAGTTCTAGGAAGAGAGAGAAAAAAGAAAAATGTTTGTTACTCATGTCACCTGGATTAATACACAAATAAGAAAATGTAGGTATGTAATTTACATAAATACCAAGGCAAGCCTTCTGTGAAAAAAAAAATAATTTTGAACTATCTATGATAATGAAAAGGAAAAAAAAAAAAAAAAGACAGGATGAGGTTTTTACCAGGAGGGAATTCAGTATCAGATTGTCTAAATATTATGGAAACAAATTAGGAAAGAGAAGTGAAAGAATCAATGATAGCACTTCGACAGGTACAAGAAAACAAATGAATGAGCCCAAAGGAAAGAGGGGGCAAAATTCTTTACAACTATCAGTGAGCTAATTTTTGAAAACTACTAAAACAGTATTTCCTGTCAAAAAAAGTAACATTTATAATTTAAAGAAACCAGATAGAATCTACACAGCAGCAAGAAGACATCTATGATCACTTTCACTTACCAGATTTAGACTCGTTCTTCACAAGACTGGAAGAAAGGACAGCAGGTCCAGAGTGAGGCTGATGCCTAGCATCTCCCTCATTGGGCACAAAGTCACTCTCAAAGTCCTGGCTCTGCGACAGCTCTAGAACTCCAAACTGCAGCTGTGACATGCCTGTATCTAACACCAGAAATCCATTACAAACACATATACCAAAAAAAAAAAAAAATCAAGAGCCATCTATCACTTTTACAACAACAAAAGACATACCCTCTAACAAGCAAAGTATTTAGGCTATTGCTGAAACTCTGAATAAACTAACTGATCTGATCTCAGCTGTACTAATTAAAATACGGTAATAGAACAGGGACAGGGGCCATTAACTCAGAAACCTGTATTAATCAGCGAGGGCTTATGTAATGCCATTAGGAACTGCAGCAGACTTTCATTCCATGAAGAGAATATAATCTTGATAATACACAGCCTGTGTCTGAAAATCCTCTGATGAAAACTGCTGTAATATAGATAGATAAATTATACAGAAAGTCCTTATAAAATCAGGCCTTGCTATGCCAAATAATAGCTGGCTTGTCACTTCTATGTGCAAGCTAAGCTGGCTTGCAAGTTCCCATGTGAAAACAATCCTGAGAATGAAAGACTGTTAGACAGCTATTTCTGCATGAAAAACAACTGCACTTGCCATAAACAGGAGATCTGCCTCATGAAAACCAGCGAATAAAATATGTAAAATATGTATTCTTGGTTCTCCTCTAACCAAGAATAAAGAGATTTGAGGGACAAATAAGATACCTGTTACTAACCAATAGAATAATTGACAAGGAAACAACCAACCAATTGAGGTTGCACATGAGACGTATGAAAACTATATACAAATAAGTTGTGTAAATAATTAAATAGCTTCAGCATATTCATATTGGTTCATTGTTCTGGAGCCCTGAGCTTCCGCAGACAACAACCACTATGCCAGTTCGTAATAAGGCTCCATTTCCTAAAGATCACAGTGCATCCCTGCCTCTTCTAAACCACCTTCAGTCTCAAAGATCCATTCTAACAATAATAAATCAACCATTTTTAATTTTTTTTTTTTCAAACACCAAAGCATACAAATCAATTTCCAGAAAAGGATGTCAATTTCTGACCTATCACTACCGGCACAATTACCCCTGGTGAGACAAGTGAGTCAGCTCAGCTGAAAAACTGCACAGACGCTCGATCTGATTCAAAACCCAAAAAAACGACCTGAAATGGTGAAGTTACCTTCTATACACGGCGATGAAGCGCAGTCTTCAACATCACCCTCACGTCGTTCCCTGGCCTTTCCAAGGGCACTGCAACAGAGAGACCCGCTAAGGTCGCGCAGGGGTTCCTGCAGGCCGCCTTTCCGCGGCTCGTGTTCCGAGGGGTCCCTTGGCACCGCTCAGGCGCTCCGAGCCCTCCGCACCGCACGCCCCGGCCGGGGCCGAGCACGGCCGCTACAGCACTGAGCCCGCCTTCTCGGCCTGTCCTCAGCACAAGAGAGATCTCAGCAGGTCGGAGCGGCGGCGGCCGGATGGCGGCTCCCGCGGCCCAGCCCAGCCCACGTACCTGCTCTCCCCGTCGGGCGGTGGAGGCTCCTCCGCTGCGCAGCCCCGCGGTCCGGAGGCGCTGGGGCGGGCCGGGCTCTCCATCGGCTCTGCAAGCACAGCGCCGTCAGAGCGACCGCCGTACCCG
>VXBQ01010802.1:0-26151 GCA_013400175.1 Phainopepla nitens
TATATAGATCAGAAGGTCTGTGCGGTCAATCCCTATTTGTTGAACCAGTTGCCACACTTGGCCAACTAGCCAATAGATGTTTGCTTCCCCAATGGCCTAGGCCTGCTGTCCAACAGTACATATCAGTCAAGTCACATAATTAAGGTACTTATGTAATTCGTTACCTTTCGGTTATAAAACAGGGATTAATTATAATTGTAAAGTCTTCACACCAGGTGTTTGCCAGCCCAATAATCCCATCCCATCTCAGCTCTGGCACCTGGAGCACCTCCTGCCCCTCCTTCTGCACTGATCTTGTTGTCTACAGGGTTGTTCCTCTCACATATTCTCACACAATTCTTCTCTGTCTGCAATTACGTTTGTGTAATAACTTGTTTCTCTTTTTCTTCTTAAATCTGTTATCACAGAGTGCTCACCATCATTTCTAATTGACCCAGCCCTGGCCAGTGGCACATATATATTTGAGCCACCTGGCAGTGGCTCTGCTGTACAGAGAGGAAGCTTCTAGAAGCTTCTCACAGAAGCCACCCCTGTAGTGCTCCACTACCAACGCTTGGCAACGAAAACCAAATACACCTGTTGGAATGTGTGAAACAGAGATTTCTGAGAGCTCCTCAGAGAGAGAACAGAAAGCAGGGGTGAAACTAGCCAATTAAAGCCTTTAGAGAAATTAAGATATATTAAGCCTCACAGACATGAAATAGAAGTATAAATCTTAAGTGTAAAGTTCTAGTTTCAGTTGGTAAGTAAGAATATATTTTAAGTGCCTTAAAAGCACAAAAGAGCCCTGTAGTCTAGTTTAGAGTTCAGCAACTTACTCCCAGACATAACAGAAACATAGTAGAACGTTGCTTGCGTTTCTAGATGGAATGGATAGAGCTATTTGCATGAACAGATAAACTATATACATAGAAAATGTATAAGAATTGACTTTACCTTCGTATGTTACAAATTGAATTCTAGTAGGTGTAGAAAGAATGCTTTAGGACTGTGTTTCTAGCTGATTGGAGGGATTTTGAATAAAAGACCCCTGTTTTGGAGCAGAAAGGGAGGAAGAAGAAAAAATGAAAGGCGAACGGCCTGCTGTCTCTGCTGCTGCTGTTCAGGACGTCTGGACAGAATGCTTTTAAAATGGACTTTTTATGTGGACTCTTAGCCTTGAGGCTGATACATTTTTACAATAGAAGACTCTTTTAGCAACTAACAAGTGCTTGCGTCACTTTGAGACTCAGACTACCCGAGAAAAGTTTGACATACAGCAATTCATGTCTCTTAGTCTGAAAACTTACTGCCTTTTCAGAAATACCTACATAGCCTCTAATGGTTTCTGCTGGCATTGGGATCCCTGATCACTCAAACTGTCAAGAGAGGCAAAGGTGAAACACAGTTTTATTTGCATTTGTCTATTTAGAATGATGTGGTGGCTCCCTGGCAACTCGTGTACCTCCTTATATTGCATTAAAATTGATGAAGATGAAGACCTTTCCCTTTAATTATGTTATACTCTGTTATTATTTTCTTTTCTTTAAAGCAGAAAGCAGTTTAGACAGAAAACATATGGTTTCTTTTACTACCTGAGGAAATACACCATCTGGAAATCTCTCAGAGCGGGTTTTCAGAAACTACCTTACATTCATAATTTTGGTAATAAACCCATTTCATTTGCTTTAGTCAGTAACCAGCAGTAACATGACTTAATGTTGTCTTCCAGTTAAAGTTCCAATTAAGTCTTAATATGGGTTTGCTACTTAAGCAGTTAAGCAAGTAACATCGCTAAGTAACCGTTGCTAATATGTTCTTCTGTGCAGTCTGCCATATTTTTGTTTACCTACTTGTTTGATTTTCTCAAGCTGTTAAAGCTTCATGCCCTTAAGCTTTACAGATCTTAAATAACAGATATATGAAATCGTAATCAGTTCAAGATTAGACATTTGCATTTAGATGTTCATATATAGGTGTGTTTGTGTGCACTGAATATCTAAGTTCTTGTTTCATTTCAGTAACTGTAAAGCTGATCAGTGCAATCAATAGAACCTAGATAATGATTTGAACATAAACTGAAATTCCAGAACTAGAAATTCTACTTAAAGAAAAAGAAAAATTACTAAGGGGGTGGTCAGACACTGTAGCAGGTAGGTTGTGGAGTCTCCATCTAAGAGTGTTCAAAATCCAACTGGTCATGGACCTAAACATCTGGTACTATGTGACCAACATCAGCACAGGTTGGACTAGACAATTTCCAATCCCTCAGCTCATATGGAAGTTTTTGATTTTGTAAGTAGCCAGGAAGCATCAGTCTCCTCTCTCCTTGTTTTCGAATTCACAGAGAGAGAAAGAAGGGAGTACTGGAAGAGTGAGACAGGAGCCTTATGTTACAGGCATTTATATGGGATTATGGGGGTTTTGTGCTTCTGCTGGTAACACTATGCAATTTTTTTGAGCACCATATTTCCTGGAGTGGGCCTAATAGAGTCACATAAGGACGTTACATTCCAGTCCCATCCTATCATGTCACCATCTGTACACTTGTCATGACATCATCCCACAACTCAGGGAACAGTTGTTGTTCACTCTGTTACGCAGTTGAATATGACCATGTTTAAGATGCTGACTGCCTCTATGCTATTAAATATTCCTGCTTACACTTGAGGGACACCTGGAAAAAAACAGGACTATGGAGATGGGTGCAAGTTACATGAATTATATGGTGCACATACCAAATATAGTACAGTTCTGCTCTGAAGTAAATGCAGAAATACTTCTGGCAATAGGCACTACAATGGCTTCAGACATTTCTTTTCCAAAGATAGGACCAAAAGGTAGAAAGCCAGAGGAGCTTTTTAGAAAAGAGGTAGAATTCCAGTCAAATTTGGAATCAAGGCAACTATAAAATAAGAAGTGCAGTGTCTCTGAGGAAAGTGTGAAAATATCTCATAATCATGTAAGGGATTGAAATACCCCTAACCTACCTATTGTTGGAGGTGCTTTTGGTTCACACTTCTTTTTTTAATTTTTCTTTTGTTTGCTTTTTAAGTTTGTTAGACGTGGAATGGGTTTTAATTGGAAAAAGTGTTTAACATATGTTCATCTAGTTTTGAGCTGCATCAAGAGACAACTCTATAATGAACACTCTCAGCTTTTAATACTGCCTATTAAAATAATTTTTATATGAAACAAAAATAGACGTAATTTAGGAATCTCTAACTGATGTTTCATAGGAAAATGTCTACCAGCTTCTGGAGGAGCTGTGAAAGTGCAGAGCATGCAATTAATCACCCTGCCTCTTTCACTGTTGTATTCTACAGCAGCAAGTGAACAAAAGCAGTTCTCTTATTACCATCTTGAACACTGCCAGTGTCAATATCTCAGAAGAAGAGAAAGGTGTGCTCTTTTCAGGTCTAATTTTGAAATCTCAACAGGCTGAAGTTGCTTCAGAGGGTTACATTGCTTGCTTATTTCTTAAAGGAAGGAAGTCTGAAGTAAAGTCTGTAAAACAGATCTCTGAACTCCTAATCTTTTGCTGAAAGTGTAGGAGGGAAAAAGAAAAGATATGTTGCAGAGTACATTTATGTCAGAATTTTGGGTCAGAGCAGTAGAATGTTTTTGAAAGAAATCTCCTGATGATACCCATTTATAATGTTAAAATTTATATCTTCAAGTAATCCTTGAGTTAATAAATTAGACTTATTTATAATAAGACTAACCTAGAAGATCCACTCTGGAATTACATCTACATCAATCAAACATCAGGCATTTAGTGCACAGTGCTAAAGAGGAGCTAGTCTGAAATAAAAAAAAAATCAGTACTGAGTCCTCAGAAAACTTTGGAACTGTTCTGACTGCTCTACACTACTCACTAGTTTAGATATTGCCCCTTCTAGAAAAGGGGCACTTATATGTGTCACAGTCCCATTACCACCTACACAATGTTCTGCCACATGCAATTATGTTAATGACAGCTAGAGTACTACTTGACAGTTATGGTGAGATTTTCTGGCATTTTGCAGGGGATTTTTTCTGGGAAAAAAAAACGCATCTGCCAGTAAGAATCTGCAAATGAGGAACAACAGTATATTTAGGAGAGAAAGCTGCAAAATATGACAAGACAAGCTTTTAAGTTATGTGTCGTAAAAGCTTAGGTATGATTAATCAGAACACATTGTCATTAGTATAAAATTCCATTACTTTTGATATAAAAAGGACTGAAGAATTAATGATTTTGTGAAGTTTTGTGATGGATGCAGTCCCCTAACCCAACCAGCAGTGCTGTGGGGCAGGCTTCAAAGGCGATACAGGTCTGAGCCACAGCTGGGCTAGGGACTCCTCCAGGAAACCTTTAAAGGAGTAATGTGACCCAGTGAGCATGGCTGCATGTGAGCTGGGAACACCAACCATGTGCTTTTCCAAGACTTGTTTATCTAGAAACACAGAAAGTTGTGGGTACCAGGAGTCTCGTGCATGCCTTCCTATTGTATGCAATTTGACTGTGAGCCAACCACTTTACTCCATAAATGTGGCAAAGTGAGCCTTCTTTTGAGCCTTTCCTGCTAGGCAATGTGGCTGATATGGCAGTGGTCTCCTCTTCAGGTGGGACACCTCTCAAAGTGCTCCTCAAGGCAGAAAGACCTTCTACTATGACAGTCTTCTTTGGATGAGTCTAATTTGGGCTCTCTCTAAATTGCATCCGGACTGCATGCCAAGTGACTCTTCCCTTGAGCACAGATGCCTATCAAGGTTTGAGTTTCCTTATTTGAAACTAGGAAATCCTTCTTTTAGGAAGGATTAAGAGGACAGTCAGACTTCTTAATCACAGTAGATCTTTGATAAATAACTGAGAGAATGCTGAATTAGTACTAATTAAATCCATGTACCTGATTCTCTTAAGGTGTATAGTGTTGCCTAAGTCTGAAATAAAGATTTGATCTAGCCACTCCCAAGCTGCATCAGGGGCTTAGAAGGCAAGAGGGTCCACTCTGAACCTCATCACTCAGTCAGAGGTTCTCTCTTAATATTTTGCATCTCTGAGCTCTCTTTCCATGGCATATCATTCTAACTTTATTTTAACTTGACTTTGCTTCGTATGTTTCTTCCATGTAATCACACTGTAAGTAACTAACAACTTGTTGATGAGAGGCTGGACAAGACCCAGCAATGTGCACTCACAGCCCAGAAAGCGAATTGTATCTTGGGCTGCACATAAAGCAGCGTGGCCAGCAGGGCCAGGGAGGGGATTCTGCCCCTCTGCTCTGCCCTTTTGAGACCCCAGCTGGAGTGCTGGGTCCAGCTCCGAGGTCCCAGCATAAGAAGGGCAAAGACCTGGCGGAGCGAGATCAAAGCAGGGCCACAAAGACAATCAAGGGGCTGGAGCACCTCTCCAATGAGACAAGCCAAAAGAGCTAGGGTTGTTTAGCCTGGAGAAAACAAGGTTCTGGGGAGACCTCAGAGCACCTTCCTTTACCTCCGATTTTTTGAGATTCATTATTCTGATGTCTAATTGAGGTAAGGAGAGAAGGGAAGAGGAAAATGAGGAAAGGGAAGGTTATTTCCTGGATTGAATTTGCGTACTTACAATTCCCATCTAGTGGATATCATTATCCCTCCTCTTTTTTTCTCTTTTTTTTTTTTCTTAATTACATAATGGTCTGTTGTTGGAGATGTTCTTGGATTTTATGTCTGTGGAGAAACCATAACAAATTTTTTTGAGCAATAGTTTGTGTATTGAGGAGTCTAATTTCCTTTCCATTGCCATCATTCAGAACTTGGGGTTAATTTTGATAACCAACACAAATTGGAAGATATAATTATTAATATTAAAAAATAATGCTTATATTTAAATTTTGAAACTCTTAAAAGGCTAAACAGGTCTAAACCTGCTACTGAGAGTCTTTTCCAGATGAAAACAATTGCTTTCCTGGAGAAAAAAAAAAAAATTCATTTTCTCCACACTACTTTCTGCAATTTGGCCAAAATGGACTGAAACACCAGGAGGTCACATCATTCTGCCCATAGGCATTTTTTCTCTTAGCTATGGCATAACACAGCAGCTGAGACACAACTAGTTATCCACAAAAAAAAAAAATCAATCCTTTTCAGAGCCTTTTTTTCTTAAACACAATAGAAAATGTTTGTTATTTATATTTTCTGTTTACACAGGTTTGGCTTTGTAGTTAGCTGTGTTAAAAATATGCCAATATAGACAAAACCCTATTTCTTTTAATTTGATTGCTCATACCTATACATATACTCTTTAAACACTTTTTTCTCTCAATACAGATCTGGAACATTTGGGGCTAATTTTTTACTTTGTCCCTTACCCAATTTTAAGGGCTATGGGCTTAGAAAATATAATTAATACACCAAAATAAACATGATTAAGTGAGGGAGGAAGGCAGCTGTAAAGGACAAGGCGATAAAAAAAGAAAAGCAAAAGGCTAACATTGTCTTGATATTGGTATCAAAAAGAAGGGACAAGCAAGGTTTGTTCTCCTGATAAGCTGTCATCTGCTTAGAGGTGGGAGTATGTATAACAGAACTGCTATAAATGAAATCATAAATGAAAAAGACATTTAGAAAACAACACCAATGTCAATTAAAAAATTAAAAGCAATTGCACTAAGAATAATGCTACAGAAAAAAAAAGAAAAAAAAACCCAATGTGAACAACTGTTTCCTTAAAGATAAGTGGACTAATTGACAGGAATATAAATGTAGAAAAGAATATGAGGAAAAGGTCTGTGAAAATACAAATCTAAAAATAAAACAACATGTACAACTATAATAATATTTGTGGGAGGCAAAAAATCTTTCTATTTTGTGAGCCAGTGCTTCAGCTGAGCATGGCAGTATCGGAAGAGATGCAAACATCCCTCAACAAAACAATCAGTGTGATTGCTTTTGTGATAAATTGCAAAAAGTTTTCTTAAATACATTTTGATATGACAACAGGTGATATGTGAAGCGGGGTGCTTCTCATTCAGGGTTTGGGACACTTGTGCCCTCTTGGCCAAAAATTATTCCAGTCACAAGACCCAACCCTAACCATTTGTGGGTTCCCCATTTGTAGGACTTCTGTACCTGTCAGGGAATAAAGTGCTGTGCTGAAGCAGATATGTTCCATAACACTGCATATAGCTTTTTAAAATATGGACAGTTAGCTGTGAGACAGGCTTTTGACCAAAGTGGACTTTTTGCCTGATGGAAGTAGAGCTAATTTTAAATTATTCTTTGTGTTCAATATGTTCCATAATAGCAATTTTGTTCTTGCTGACAGAAAGCTTTAAAAAAATTAATCTAGATGTGGGAATCCATCTATAGAGTTAAGTGTTGCATTTGGGCTAAATTTGAATTTCATCTTCCTTTCATTAAGGCATCTTTCTTTGACACATAAGACCAAAAGCCAGGACAGAAGCTTCTCTGATGTACAACATTTGCTGTTGTGATACTTGCATTGAACTTCCCTTGAAGATTTGTAAAGAAGCCATCACACCTCTGCAAAAATAAATTAGTGTGTCTGAATTCTAGCTCTTGGTTTCTCTAGTTTTTCTTACTTATTATACTGCTACACTGTAGAAAAGTAAAAGGAGTTTACTTTTCTTACAAATGTTTGATATAGAAAAGTCAAACATGAAGCCCAGTGATGTTCCCCGAGCTTTGTTAGAGAGCAGTACCAGACACATGCCTTCCAAAGTGTTACTTTGTGTTGTTTTATCCTCTGATAAAACATCAACAACATGGAGATTAATAGCAGATTAATTGAATCCACTTTTCCCCATCTATATTAATATATATGCCTATGAAATCTCACCTTCCCTGATCTGAGTGTGGTGAAATCTCTTAAATATAAGAGACATAAAATATATATATTTCTCTCTCTTTGTTCTGCCCACATCGCTAAGGTCTATGGTGACAATATGGTGATGAGTGTTGAATTAAGGGTCACTACTGGAAATTTTAAGAGACAGAAATTTAGGAATGGATCCTAAAGTTCTTAAGGACTGGATGCCTTGAATAGGGTGAATAGATAAAAATACTAATCTAAAGTTTGAAATTGTACCTGGAAAAAGCTCAGAGAAAACCTTTTCAAGGGGAAGTAATGAAATTTATATTGAAGATTTGATTCTTCATTTTGGTTTCTTAACTACATGTGTTAATAAAAGTCTTAAAGCAATCCATCCATAATGCACTGCATGTGTTGATAACCTTTGAATAAGACTGCTGAAGGGAGATATGCTGGGAAAGTTTCTATCCAGTTTTACTTGGAGTTGCTTCTACTTATTTTCTGTAAATAAACCAGCAAAAAGAGAAAATTACTCAAATATATATTGTGAAAACAGTATCCAGAGAATTTTAAGTATATTCTTTCAGAATAATAACGCACAGAATATAATAATGCAAATATTTGCCCCAAAAATCCAACTGTAAGTATTGTCAATATTAGACAGGTTGCAGGGATATATTAACATGTGTAAACATGTCAAAAAACAGATGAAATTTGAATTTCCAAATAAGCTAGAAAACAGTAAATGATACTTGAATATTCATAAATATGAAAATCAGTACACTGAAATACTATTTGTTCAATACATTCAGTGAATTATTTTAAATAACAAAAAAATCATGGAAGCCGTGATGCTAGTAATTCACACGACGAAAACAACAAGCAAATTCCATCAGCGATTCACAATGAATAAACTCATTGTGCTATTTATTAGCCTGTTGAACTCTGAAGATACATAATATGGCTGTGAATAAATATGCATGTGTTTGTCTGTGTAACTGCTTATTCTACATCCATTTCCTACTCAACTTTTAATAAATTAAACTCTTAGCCAGTGAACTCTTTCCTGCCTGAGCGGAAGTTATGCTCCTGCTTGAGTTGTAGGCTTTTGCTCTAGTTGCTTTTGGACAGCACCACATATCCACCATTGTATATCTTAGTCCTGTTTGATTCCATCAACTTCATGGTTTTTCATACAGCTTTCATAAAATTAGTGTATAGGAAAATTAGGATTCTGTTTGTGTCAGAAATTCTTTACTCTTTGAGGAGACAATGATGCCTGCAAATATTAGGTCTTGTCAAGGTCTACTAGGCACAGATTCAGAATCCATTGTAGAGAGTTTTTTTACAGTTGTCCAACAAAGCTGCCTCATCATCTTGTTTTTTTTCTTTCTTTTTTTAACTTGAGTACAACATAGGAAGAATCTCTGGGTAGAGATGTGAACAAGAAATACTACTATGTAGTAGAAGAAGAAATTTTAGGTACCCTTTATATCTGATAATAATTGGCTCTAAATGTCAATGAAACTGTTATAGCCTGCTCAAGAGAATCCTCATAAAACTGCTAATTCTTTCTTGCTGTCTGGGGTCTGAATGATCTTATCAGCCTCCTATGGGAACCTGGTGTATGTATGTATGTATATTTCTAGTATGCTTTTTCTGGTGGAAAAGTTCCACCGCAGCTCTGCAACATTAAAGTGACCAATACCCTGTGAATTGCCGAGAAGTTAGGTGGCAATAAGTGAACTAAATGCACACACATTTAGCATTTCTTGGTAAGAATATTACAGTGTTTCTGCTTTTGACTTTAGCATCTTCCTCAGTCCCCACGTGATTATTGGAAATGCAGATTTTCTGTATCACTTGCAGAAAAAAAACTGCAAAAAGTAGTTTTCCCCTTCTTCTTGAAATCTTGAAAACCCATGTTTTGTAGCAACCTCTTTTCCCTTTATCATAATGCAGTTCTCATTTTCACTAATTAAGCCTTTATTTCTCTTGCTCTCTCTATTATTCTATGTTTTTCTTTGGTACTTGATCCATTTAGAATACATGGAGAATGTTTCATATGGACACGTAGATGGTCAGGGATTTGCTATCCATCCTGCTACCAGAAAATCAGAAATGCATACCCACATGCAGTATGACACTGAGCACAGTCCCACTGAGAGATGGGGTTCATTGGCTGCAGCTTGGCAGTCACACAGATTTGAGTTTCAGACTGAATTTGGTTCTTGGACTGCCAGTTTCAAGGAATAAGCAGAATGCCCTCAATCTACATTCATCTTTAAAATGCCAAAAAACCTCTCCATAATATTCAGTATTGTCTGCCTAAAACTAGGTCTTCTCAGAGATTTTACATTACTTAAAAAGCATGACATTTTTATCCCAGGACAAATTAATTAATATTCTGCTGTGCCTTTTCCGTCATAAACCTGGTATGCTTTATAAAGCAGGGAATTCTACATCAGAGAAGAAAATGAGGTATTAGACTGCTGCCTATTCCTGAAGGATGGTGGCCTTTCATTGTTTTGTAGCAGTAGAATAAGTCTGAAGTTGATTAATTAAGAGATCATGTGGCCTAAAAGTCAGAAGTGAACTATAAATGGATTTACTACATGTCATGCTTTTGCATCCATATACGCAGAGCAACATATTACATAGAACATCTATGTCTTAATCTTAGCAATACAATAAATAAGACAAAGAAAATATTGACACAGAAGAAGTGATTCATCGTATACTGCACCATGTTCCAACCCTTTCCACTACTGCTTCTAACCAGAGCAATAACAAAGAACTAACCATCAGAAAAGTGTCAGTTTTATTTATATTGATCCCAAAATTACCTTTTGTGCTGTTTGCTCTTCAAACTGAGTATATGTGTCAGTCAGGAAGAGGAAAACAAACCCGCACAGAACTGGCATATTCCAAATAATGCAGGTGGAAGGCAGGAGTGAGAGACAGAGTAGTAGGATAAATTTAACAGCAAGCAACATATACTATGGCATAAATCTATCCACAAAGCCTCCATGCAGTTTTTAATGTCCTCAGCAGAATTCCTGTCCCAGTTTACGACATTTGCAGATATTATGACTAGGACAGAAATGTGTCCACCAAAAGTAAATCAAGAATGCAGCAAACAGTGTTAGCATTTTAGAGAGTAGTATTCTTGCACCACAAATCAGAAATAACCCAGTGTCCTATCCTGGTGCCATGGAATGGAGTGCTACAGGTGATATTGTTGTTGGGAATTTTTATTCCCCCAAGAGAAAATCTCCAAAGCTGAGTCCCTCTGATGCTGTGGCCTTTAAAGGTTCCATAGAAAATTCCAAAACTCTAGTGAATTGGCCCCAGATTCTCTAGAGTGTTTTCTTCCAGCCATGAATACATTTCTCTTAAGTTCCAAGTGGGTATATTTCTTTTAGTTTCGGCTCCAGAGTCTTGCAAGAAAGTATCTTCTGAGTAGCCACATGATTTCACCTGAGTTGGAATCAAATGAAACTGATACAATGCATCAAATTCAGTTTAGTTAATGTAAACATTCTATAATAATTTATTTTGTATTTTCCATTAAAATTAATTTGTTTAATTATACATTGAATTTTGTATGCACTGAGGTCCATATAAACTTTTCAGATTAAAAAAATCACAGAAACTAAAATTATTGTTAATAACTTTCTGAAAGTCTAATAGGTAATTGTGGTGTAAAGATGAGATCAAGAACAACTGACTGAAGGATACAGAGCAGAATTGAAAAAGAAATGAAAACTCTATAATTCTACATATATATGCAAACCACTGGTGCACTCACATTTTGAAAACCTCATGGTGTTCTGGTCATCTCACATGAAAAGAAACATAGTGCCACTGGTAGGCTGAAAGACATGCAAAGCATATCTACAAAAATATTAAACTGATTGAGATTCTTCAGCTCTGACAAGAGATGACTGAGATATAACAGAGGTCTGCAAAAACATAGCTAATGTGGAATGGGTAATTATATTTTGGTTTTGATGACATGGAAATGGGAGAACATCAAATGTCATGACAAAGAAAATTTTCTCAAACACTCAAAGGAAATGCCTTTGTCATTCAATACTTAAATGGATTGTTGAACCTATGGCTACAGCATGTTTTGGTTGCCAAGAATACAAATGGGTTCAAAAGTTGATTAGGCAAGGTAATGGAGGAAAGCTGCAGCAAGGACTGCTAAACATAGTGGTCTGATTACAGCCTCTGGCTTTAGTTCAGGAGGTCCCTGAACCAGAGAGAGCCAGAAGCTGCAAGAACAGAAACAAGGAAATTACCACTCTGTGTATATACCCTGCTCTTAATATTCATGCACTAAACATCTGCTGCTGAGTACCACTGAAGGTGAGCTTCTGGTATGATTTAGAGAGAGCTATTGCCCTCAGAGGGGCAGAGGGTGGTGGAGGCAGAGAGAGGGGGTATGGGTTTCCAGGCCTTTGCAGTTTTTTTAGTGATATTTACTGCCCAGAATTAAAAACGAATTAAAAAAGCAACCCTGATAAAATACAGCATGCTGACCCAAATCCTTCATGATTCAAACCATTTAAAAAAGCAGTTGTGTGACAGTTCTATTTCATTCTAAGCATGGAAACTTCAAAGGAAAGTGACAAAAAGCATATCAGAATGGAGATTACCTGTAATTCCTTAAAAGAAAGAAGGGATTGGAGCTGGTTCTCTTATTCCTGGGATATAGAGACTCTAAGCGGGGAACAACAGTGGTACAAGTGTCACGTATGGTGTGTGCAAGGCTTGCTACAGTAAGTGTGGCATGAATAACGCTGACAGATTCTCAGCCACATCATGGACCTCAGGGGGACAACTGAAGTAGAAGCCAGGACTGCTCAGATGCCAAATTTCACTTTCCTGGAAAATGTCACTGTTGACAGCAGTCCTTTACATGCTTGAAGTGTCTCCAAGGTTAGGCGTTGGTGTGAATACAACTACTTTTTTGAATACACAGGTGAAGAATGTACAGCTAAAATAAAGCCACCAGATGAATGCAGGACAGGAGCTAGGTGACAGCAATGCCTTACTGAACTCCCTCAGTCTTCACCCTCAAACACCACCTGAAAGCTGTCTGAACTCAGATGCCTTAATTTTGAGCTTAGAGGCTTTGATTAGAAGTTTGATGCTGCTGTTGTCTTTGCAAAAGCAGCCTCGAGTCATTATTGAAATAATGTTCCTCCTACTAACTCAGCAAAATACAGTTATGTTTAATATAATAAAACAAACAAAAGGAATTGAAAAGCATTGCACCTCATGCCTAAGATCTTCCAATCAAGAATTATTATAAATTTCTTGACCTTTCAAGCTCTAGTCTTTTTGTATCCGGAGTGGAAGCTATTTTTGAAGCACTAAAAACAACTTCAGGGTAGGGCAGTGGCTCTCAGTCTCTAGTGTATCAGGATGACACTTTGAAGATGTGATTTCTGCCCATCAGGTCATATCCCCATGTAGTTGATAATATGACTTGACATTCTATAAACTCGTCTATAAACCTTCACATCCTATAGCAGAGAAGTTCCAACCACACCATCAGTATTCATTTGGACTTTGGCAGTTGCTTCTTAAAAACAAAGGCACATAAACAAGTAATATGCTCCAAAAAATCTTCCTCAATTGGCCAAGAAATATGGATCCTGGAAGAAAAGATCCCATCCTAACACATCAGACACTGTGAAATGTCACAGCATTAGCACTATAGTTCCTGATAATAGCTTCATTGTAGATAATAATTACCTTTTCTGGAAGCTTGTCAGCATGTAAGGGTAACAGGGATTAAATCTACCAGGCATGTATCTCTGTTACATAGGTGGAGATTCACTGGAATTATGTAAACCAGGTGTGAATTGAGACATTTTACTTCAGTGTAGTTATTCCTAATCTACGCAGGAATTAAAAAAAAAAAACAAACACACAACAAAAAAAAAACAACCCTCAAAATCTAAGTTATGGATTCATAATTCTCAATAAATTAAACAGATCCACAGATGTTATAATTTTTTGTGAATTGTAACTGATAACAGCTGCCTAGACTAATAGATATTTGTTACATGTTTCCAAACATCTAATATATAGATGAGTTATGGAAAAGCTGAGATACATGATCTCTCTATTAAATGGGGTAATTTTCTATTAGCATATTCCCAAATGGTTACCTATGCCTAGAGTTCAACTATGATATTTACATTAGATACATTTTAGATAACTATAGAGATAGAAAATTATATTTATTAGATTTTCTGGCAACCCAGTGTATGCTTTGTCTGATTTTTTGTTTCGACCAATCAAAGGCACAAAGTTTTATCTCTGTCCTACAGAGACAAGAAGTTTTCTGTGAGAGCTGCATTGATGCTCTGAGCTTCTTCATGTCACCACTCAAATATATCAAATGAAATGACCTTTTCACAAGAAAAGAGTTTCCTGTCTGCAGACCAACCGTCTTAAAACAGCAAATGTTTCTTCTGTATTACAGAAAGGTGTTGTAGGATTAGGTGGACCAGCTTCTATTCCCCAATTCTTTTTTGATATCTAATCATCCTTCAGCTGCACACTTCTAACAAATTGCACTTGAGAATTTCTAGGTCTGTACATATCATCTGCTGGAATACAGTTAAACATGGGACTAAAACATGACACAATAAATGTAGTTTTATGGCAGGAGTCTGTTGACAAGAGAGAGGAAATCTGCCTAGAGCCTCTTGTTCTCCAGGCTAAACACCTCAGCTCCCTCAGCTGTTCCTTGTAAGGCTTGTGCTCTGGACCCTTCACCAGCTTTGGCGCTCTTTTCTGAAGATGCTGCAGATGCTCCAGACCCTCAGTGTTTTTCTTATAGTGAGAAGCCCAAAACTGAAGATGTGGAGTGCCCATCCCTGGAGGTATTTAAAAGGCAGGGACTACAGAATATGGCTTAATGGTGGATTTGGCAGTAGTGAACCTCGTTACCTTAAAGATGTTTTCCAGACTTAATGGTTCTATGATGCTATACACGTGTGCAAACCATTGCCAGTGAAAGTTTTGAGGGAACAGAAACAGCAGAATTAAAGTATCCTGAAAATATATGTGCATGTATGTGCATATATATATGTGTGAGTGTACTTATTTTCTGAATCTGGTATTATACACACACACCTTGGAGAAAAAAACCACTGAGACACAGGCCCATTCTGGAATGCCCTTTCTTATGCCTTTAGGATATTCTGAAAATTTGATTTGCAAGGATATAAAAAACTAAATAGTAATATGTTACAGTGTTATAATGCAGAAGCTGCAACACTGATTTAGCTGGAATGTTTCCACATCAATGTAAATGTGAAAGTGAGAATGGAATTTGTACAACAAAGCAAATTTCTTTTACTGGTCATGCTGCATATGAAAGGGAGTTTTTATTGAATACTTGTACTTATCTCATGAAAAGACAGCAAGTAATCTCAAATACAAACGGAAATGTGACTATGAATAGACAATTTATACATACAGAGACAGTTTGAAGATAATAAAAGAGAGTTCTTGACCATTGGAAAAGAGATTTGCAGTAACTTACTACCTGCTCTGCAAGTATATGATGAGCAATACCTGCAGTTCCTGGACCCTAGATATCCAGATTCGAGCCCATTGTAGAATATTGTTTCCTACATACTGCTATTACTCAGGGTTCCTTTTACTGGAAAAGAAATAGTGAATGCAGAATATGAATGTGACAACGTCCATGTGCTGGGTCTGTCTGGGATAAAGTTAATTTTCTTCACAGCCACTAGTATCAGGCTGAGTTTTGAATCTGTGCTGGAATCAGTGTTGCTAATTCAGGGGTGTTTTTGTGGCTGCTGAGCAGGGTTTGCACAGCATCAGGGTCTTTTCTGCTCCTCACCCCATGCCACCAGTGAGGAGGCTAGAGGAGCACAACGAGCTGGGATGAGATACAGCCAGGAAAACTGTAGGAGTTCAAGGGATATTGCATACCATAGGTCATCATGTTTAGCAATAAAATTATACAGGAGGTGGCAGGGAGACACTGCTTGGTGATTGGCTGGGCATCAGACAGTTAGTGGGGAGCCATTTGCATCACTTGTCTTTCTTGGGGTTTATTTTTTATTTTTTTATTGTCTTCTTGTTACCTCAACTTTAGAAACATCATAGCTGTAGCATCTATTTTAAATTATTCTGTCCTGTGGTTTAATCTCTGATGTAGAGGACAATGGCTCAGTTTCATTATATCAATTGTCTTAATGAGCTGGATTTGGGATATCCATCTACAGGCTATACTGGAGATGGAAAATGGAATGATTTTCAGATTTTTTTTTTTTTTTAAGGAAGAAAAAGGAAGACCTTTTGAGGTTTTTATATGCTTATTTGGCTTTTCCTAATGTGCTCTTCAAATACTATTTTTAATGCATTTGTTGAATTAATACTCTGATTTCCATAGTTTATGCAATAAAGGCTTATTTATATTAGTTAACTATGGAAAACATTTCATGCAAAATATCCTAATTAAAAGCTGCTATATTATTTCTTGATCCCAGTGGGATATTTTAGTTGGAAGTATGTATCCTAAAGACTGTGATGCCAAATTATCTTTTCCATTATAGCTGAACAATTAAATGGAGCCTAAAAGACATAAGAGAGCTTTTCTCAGATATCTTAGAATGTGTTGCTAATATTTACAATCTAGTAGAGAGGCAGTGGGCAATATCTGCGTTGCACAGATGAGGTAAGAAATAGGAGACAGTGGCAACCTGCTTCATTAGGCCAAAATCTTATGTACCTAATTTATGACCTTGGCAAACATTTGAATTGGAAACATCTGAAGACTGGACTGTTGTTAATTCAGAGCATGCATTTCTCATTTTTCTGTGACTTTTTAATACAAAATAAGATTTCATATAAAACTAATTGAAAGTGTAATTGACAAATTAAGGGACTAGCGTATATTTACATTCTAATTACCAATAACAAAAAATTCTACACTTACTGCTGAAAAAAGACAATCAAACAACTGAATGCAAGTAAAAAAGAAGTGAAAAAAATTCCTCATTGTCCAAATGGGGTTTTTTAAGTTTTATTTTATTTGTTTAACTCTAAACTGTGAACATTTTTCCTCTCTCATTTCAATAACCTGGCATCAGGTTATTGCAACAGACTGAAGCTGAGTGCACCAAACCAAATTATATATAGTTGAGTGTCTTGCACTAAAGGAATGTTTGCTTTCTAAAATAGTGCATTTTGGGACAGAATTTTGCACTTCCGTGTTGAAAATATAAATGTTCTTTTCAATTCTCCACAGCAAAGTTTAATTGTAGAAATTTACCTAGGAGTTTAAAATATCATCTAATTATCTAATGATCATCAACCTCTTTACTAGTAGGAGTAAAACACATATGTGATGGTGTTATGATCAGTAAAATAATAATTTTATCTCTGTCTTGTAAAAAATTCTGCAACAGGGATTGTCAGCATATAATATACTACCAATTCTCTGACTAATCTGGCTCAGTGTTGCCCTGCTACTGTACTGATTTTACTTTTCAGAATGTCCAACATGAACCACCAAATCAGATTTTGCGACCTCTGTCCATTCTACTGTTTGCTACTAACAAAAATAACTTGATCTTTTCTTCTTTATAACTGCCATTCAAGTGTCAGTTATAAAGGTTTATTTCAGAAATCTCTTAGGTCACCTCTTAATCACCTCTGCAACAGATTAATGAAGGTCTGTTTCTTGAGCCTCTTCTTATTTCTCCCCTCTGCAAAGTTTCTGTCTTTTCTACTCTCTGTTGGTGCTCCAACAGGTTTTCCGCATTTGTGTCGAAAAACAGGACCAGTACTGGCTGCAGTAGATCAGATTTGGCCTGAGCAGTGGCAGCATCTGGTGAATCATAACTTCCCTCCATATAGTAGCCATATTTCTTCTAATATAGCCAAATAGATAACAATGATGTTGATATTTGTAATGGAATTCCACTATATAGCTGGATCTTGTTGTGGTTTTACCCCAGCTAAGCAGCATACACTCACTCACTCTCCCCCACCATTGGGACAGGCAAGTCAATTAGCAGGATAAAAGTGAGAAAGCTCAAAGGTTGAGATAAGGACAGTTTAATTGCTTAAGCAAAAGGTGTTCACACAAGCAAATCAAAACAAGAAATTAATGCATCACTTCCTACCAGCAGGCAGGTATACAGCCATATCCAGGACAGTTTCATCTCATGTGACAGTGACCTGGGATGACAGATGTCATCATTCAAGATTTCCTGCGCTTTTTTCTTCTTCCCCTCTCTTTATATTCTGATAGTAATGCCATGTGGTACAGAATATTCCTGTGATCAGCTGGGCTCAGCTGTCCCCGCTCCTTGTGCACCCCCAGCCTCCTCCCTGATGGGGTGGAGTGAGGAGCAGAAAAGGCCTTAGCTCTGTGTAAGCTCTGCTCAGCAAGTGACTAAAACATCCCTGTAGTATCAAGTCTGTTTCCAGCACAAATCCGAAATATAGCCCCACACTTGTTGCTATAAAGAAAATTAGCCCTATCCAAGCCTAAACTGGCACAAATCTATATGATCCCCAGAAGTCTTTATTGATGGCTATTCCTTGCCAGTAATCTATCCTGTACCACAGAATTACTACACTCCAGCTGCAGAACTTGGCACTGCTCCCTGATGAACTTCTTAAGGTTTCTGTCAAGTTTCTGTCCCTGTAGTTGTTAATTGAAACACTCATCAGAGAGCCAGACTGGAAATGCATGTATTTTCCCCTTTGAATACAGCTGACCAGACAATCTTCCATCTACTTACCATTTCCTCAACTTCCAAATGAGGGGATGGAGGAGGTGTTCAAAGCTTTAGTGAATTCAATTATACATATATATCCTCAGTAAATGTATTTTACACCACTCTTACCTGTCCATGTAGCTAGTAATTTTATTTTAGCCGTTCATATTGGACAAGCATGAATGATCCCTTTTTGAATCCATTTTAATTATTCTTGATGGATACTTCCTCCTTCATGTCTTTGGAACTGAACTCAAAGAGGAATTGGCTTAATGTTCTTTCCAGGGACTAAGATAATCCTATGATTTTGAAGATCTCATTTCTAGTTTTCCTACAGAGAGAGGGTCTCCTTTGCTAGTCATAATTTTTTCCCTCTTTTGCTCAGCTCGGTTATACCTCTTCCTAATATGATCTTTTCTTCTTTGAGTGAGACACCACAGCGAGGTGGCAGCACCATCTTCCTCATAAGGTTTTGGTATGATGAATGCATCTGCTCCAGAAGGAAACAGGTCAGAAATCTTCTAGCCCAATAGAAATTTGCCTAGTAAAACAAAATTTCACCTTGTTTTATATGAGAAAACGGAATAAGTGGTATGGCATTAGAGAAAGCTGTCTTAATAATCAGCATGTAGGTTGTAATAGAAAGTAACTTTGTTGGCTAGAAAGGAGAACAGAGGCATGCTATTTATAACAAGTTTCAATGTCTGAGTTGCTTAATAGAATTGGTTTTGGGCAATAAATTATCTGCAAGTTTAAATTATAATAATGATGTAATTATGGTAATATGCTAATAATTGCTAGTGTAAGCGTGATGTTAATGAAAAGAGTGATTTGTGTAGGTAATAAGAATTAGACACTCTAATGTATTGATCTCAATGTGTATAAGGGTATCTTGGAGAACGAGTATGTAAAGTAGACAAAATGAGGCATGTTTAAAGGAGTGATTCTTCAGAACTTTCCCCAGGGTGGTTTTTATTAATGCCAGACCACCTGCTTCTACTAGGCCACGTGAAAAGGAAAGAAGATAACAAGCTGAAACCCTGCTGGAAAACAGACACTTTAATTTTAGTGATAAAAGAATGTTAATTCAGATCCCTACTGCTGATGAATTAAATCTCTGATTGCCTTCAATAGTTTTTGACTGACTATTCAGACAGTAGTTTAGTGAGATTATTTAGTCCTCATCAAACTAATTTTAAAGGACAATTAAAATTCTATCTTTACTAGTAACATCTCTGAAAGATCTACTCATATACCACTGAAATTAAAATAGGAGATTTTTTTTTTAGTACTGCTTCTTCCATGATAGATGAGAGATAAATCATCATATCCACCTTTATATCAAAAACAGACATTTATGTTTCTAAAGGCTTCTAAGCAAGTAGCATAGGCACTGAGCAGTTAGTTCAGGTACATAATAAACTTACAGGCTTTATTAGTCTTTACATAACTATATAATTGCCTACACACTCATTGAAGCAAGGACTGGAAATAATCTCAACTGGTGCAGTATCCACCAAGATATAAGGTTTTTCTTATATCTTTTAAACCATATGAATATATATAAAATAGATGGCAATAAAAGAAACGAGAAAATGAGTTTTTAAAAAAATAATGAGCAGGACAACTGCAGGGAGATGTAAGTTTCAAACCCCTGTTTCAAATCAAGAAACAGGGAAGACCTTCTAGCCAGGGTAAACTGAGCAGAAACCCGGGGGGTACCAGCTATTTTCTGCTCTTTTGCTTCTGTCTTCGTTTGATGTCTTTTCAGAAAGCAGCACAGTTGGAATGTCTCTAAAAAAGAAAGAACATCTATGCACATTAACCCAAAATTTTAGCTAGAAACTCTGATGCAGGCATAAACATTTACAACTTTTATAAAATATGCACTCTATTGAATTTGATCTGATAATGTAGTTATTTTAATTGACTGTGCTATATTGATATCATGACATCCTTTAATATTTCATAAGTTTTGTACTACCTGAGTTCTGATACCTTAAGATTATTTAAGATGAAATATAAATAATGCAGCCCATCTCTAGACAACATAGCTGCTTGCTGTGGCACTGTTGTGGCACAGCAGAAAAAAAATAAATGATAGATTTGGAAAGCATAATTCATGAGTTCTAAATCTGATTTAATTTTGCCAATCAAATAGATCAAATTTTTGCCTAGAGCAAAATTCATGCTTAATAAACCTGTGTGGAAAATCTTGTTTTGTCTCATTAGCAGCCTAATAAAATTTTTTGTTTTAGACAAAAAATGAAATTTTTATCTAAATTTTATCTAAATTTTTTCTATATTAATATAATGATAATTGTACAGTATGAGAGAAGCAGAAACATTTTATCTTGAAAATATATTTAATTTCATTCATAATGATTTAGTAGGTTTATGTATAAATTATGCAATAATAATTTTTAAAGCTGAAAATCTAATTAATGAAACTTCAAAAGTGTTGCAAAAAACTTATCAACATTTTTGAAATTAAAAAAAAGTAGTTTAATTTCTTTCAAAACTAATCCTTTTTTTCCAATTTACTCTCATTTAAAAAGAATTAATTGGAAAACTCCTAATCTATATTCACTTTTCATCTTTGATCCAAGCTGTCAGTCAACATTTTACACTCTTGGTTAATATATAAGAAATAAGTTAGAGGAATCAAAAAAAGATTTTGGGCTACAAGTTAATCACATTATGAGCAAAATCCTTGTGCACAAAAGTTACTCCCATGTCTGCAGCTGTAAAAGCCAACCTGGCAGCTGAATGTAACTCTAGTCAAAACACCACTGTGCATCATAATGGCAAGAGAATGAGATATGTTGATAATTAAACTTGTTTGACATGGTTCCAGATGATTTTGACTGCATGACTTTGTTTAGCACAGAATATATACTAATAATATAATAATATTAATTGTTACCATTAATATTAATGGTTATAGTTATGTAATTAAAAAAAATTACCGGTTCATTTTTAATTGATTTCAGAAATGAAGTGCTTTTTTTTTTGTCCACAGAAAGGATCTTTAGTTTTGAAAAAGTTTTACAAAGTTTTTTATTTTCATTCCTTTTTTTCTTTCTGCTTAAGCTGGTTTTCCAGTGGTACTAACATGGCAAGAGAGATTATCAAAGAGAAACTACATGCAGTGTGCCTTGATCCTTATGCTCTGACAGTTTCAGCATTAAGTTTTATACGACAAGCAGATACTTATTGATTTTCTCTGTCTTGGGGCTTTGCAAGCATAGTGAAATTTTAGCATATTTTTGAACACAAACATTAAATCTAAACTGGAGAAAACACTGAAGAAAATATGGTTAATTTTTTTTTGTAAAGTATTCTGAGATCAGCTGTTAAAAACAGTGTAAAAAATCCTATTTATTATAATGAAGAAGGATTTTGATATGACTGCTATCTCTTTAATCTAACTCCAGATTCTGAACATTTTAGAGGTGCTGTTCATTTCTCTGTTGCTGGAAATTCACTGCAATTCTTACCAAGAGAGAGCTGAGCTGAAAGACAAAGCAGATGGGTGCTGCGTGCTCCCTTGTTCAGGCACCCAGAGTTAGTACTGTCCAAGAATCCTCCATCCTGGTGATATTCACACAGATTTTCTCCTGGCAGTTCTGGCCACCCAAGGTGAGCATTCACCAGTCATTGATGCTATAGAAACCCATGAGAAAAAACATCCTTGTCATGCAAATATCACAAGTTGCGCGGCTTCTTAGAGGAGCACATTAGGGAAATCAGAAGACAGGGCAAGAGAGAGCCTCAGGAATTGATACTCTATGAAGCATGTCAGCACATCTTCAGCAATACTTTTCCATAGGAATGCCCCAGTGGTGAGGGACAGGATGCAGGACACACTCTGCCTCTCCCCACAGACTGTTTACTTTGGTGAGATAAAAGCTCAGATTTACCAATCTTTTAAAAAAGATTGGTATTTGATTATGAAGAGAAATGAGTCTGGAATATATTAGCCACGGTTCTTCATCATACAGCAAAAGCAACTGTAGATAAATCATGTCGGGTTTGATTTATCACGTCTCTGTTTTCTAAAACTTTGTGACTTTTATGGCTCAATAGCTAAAACTAACTGAGCTACTTTTGACAATTTACATTAACTTTATTGTTATTATGACAATAAATTTGCATTTTTACAGATAGGAAGAAGGATAAAGAAATATAGGAATTAGCCGAAGAAATGAAAGAAGGGTAAGGAAATGTAAGAATTAACCACTACTTTTCACAACTCTGATTTAAACCCAGTCAGAATATTAAAGGCATAGTCATGTTTCAAAATGTTTCAAGTCTAGACTCTTTTGTCAGGATGACAAAAAATCAAGATTGGCACCAAAGTCTGAATAGCCCAGTCACATTTATCATTTAAGAAACACACAAGCAAAGCACTGAAGAAGAAGCACTACATGAAAATATTTCCAGATGACTATTCCAAAACTAATAAATACCAGAATTAAGGTTTCAAATGTAAACTCAATTTGACACCCTGCATTTATGCATTATGAGAACAACTTCTGCATGATCACACTGTATTTTGTTATTCTCCAACTCCAGATTAGAGCAACCAGACACAGAAGAGATGGAAAGCCCACACTGCATGTGTGACTTGTTCAGAATCACAGTGGAACCCTGTGATGAGTCCAGTTTCTTTGGGAAGTATGCAGCAATCACAATTATTCAACCTTCTTACATACAGCTCCTGCCTTATTAGCTGTGTATCTTCATTTTCTGGAAAAAATTGCATGGGTATCCTACAGTTGACAGTCTCTTTCATTATAAAACTTGATTGGCACTCTGTAAACTGAATGAAAAGAGAACGCTAAGAAAAAAATTGCATGTGCTAATGTAATTATAGATGGTAATTCTTACATCTAAGACAGACTAATTAAGGCTGTATAGACAACTTTAATTCTGACATTTTTCTAACTTCTGAGTAATTGACCTTGCAATTGCAGCACTCCACATGTATCAATTATAATTAGCTTTTAAAAACATGAAAAAACAGCCACTGTTGCTGAGGCAGGAAAAAAAAGAAAAGAAAAAAAGGAGAAGTCTTTTCCTCTGGAACTGAGCTGTGATTTTTTTGAGAGTCAAATCTTTCAGAACTACAACTCAGAAGGCTGCAAGATGACCTACCTGCTCCAGGCAGGCCTGGCACCATTAGTAACCTCTACACAGGGCACTTACTAGAAACTGGAATACACATCAGCACTGAGAATTTTCCAACATATTTGTTGTTGAAAGGTGGTGATTAGGGATGCCTGGTAGCAATCCAGGCTTGGTGCTATTGTTGCTGTTGCCAGGCTCTCTTGCCCTTGCTTTTTCTCTGCAGTCCTCTGTTTCTGCCTTTCTTATCCAAGTTCCTTCCCCTGCTATTGCCTTATTTTGTTTACTCATTCTTCTGGGCCTCCTTGCGCCTCCTCTTCTGAGCTATAGATTGGCTGTTTCTTTCTGCTCTGGCTGCCTGTACTCAGCCTGCCTTCTCTTAGACCTCATCTTAATTGAAAAATGAACCGTGCAACTCCCTGAAGATTCCACTAAATTGCTATCTTGGAGTAAGTTTTGTTTGTATTTTGGCACTGGTCTACTTCCATAAGTAGAAGCCCAAAAGGTAGAACCACTATGTCCTCTGTTAAAAAATGAAAACCTTGCCTCCCTGTCAAGCAGTGACAATATATCTTTTATTACTAGTGTTTTTAATACGACTGCAACTCTTTCTCTCCAGTCTCATTGTGACAACCTTTTAACTTATGTTTTATTTATTTTTAAATAATCCAGGAACTCAAGATAGAAAACTTTGGGTTTTATTTTGGAGCATGGCAAACCCACTGTGTAATTATTATAATGTAGGATTATGTGGAAAAAAAGTTAACTGAGGAGTGTTTTGGAATCACCATCTCTACCTCTCTTCCACAGACAGTAATAAGCAGAAGGCTATTATTAGAGTAGTAATGGTAACTGACTTGATTAGTAGTCAAAAATTTAACTCACCTAGTTTGAAAGGCTCCAAAGTAGAAATATTTTTTACAATCTTTTTAAATAAATAAAATGTCTAATTCAGTAAATGAGTTCCTACTGACAGTTTAAAATATTGTTTCAGTTCAATCTTCCGCTCAACCTGTTGTCAGAAACCAAACTTACATAGTTTTTTCAAATGACTGAAAAGAGTTCAATCCTAAGCAATTACACCAATAAAACAGAATTTACTTTGTCCAAACTTAGCTTGAAAGAAAAAAATAAAACTCAGTCACCATTCTGGAGCCCTGGCTTAGGTGTATTTTGATGTTATAATGTTAGAAGAAAAAAAATTCCAGCTGGAACTATGGCATTCCCAAATGATACAGCCAAGACTTTCTTAATACACAGTATCAGAGCTCTTCGCCAGATACTGCCCAGGGAGAACATCATCTCTAAGAATTAATGAATATAAACAAGCAATAAATGAATTTAGAGTTAGCATTTTCTTGCCATTAAAACAATGAGATGCTGGTGCATTTGCAAAGGTAATGTATTTATACAGGGTATGCAGCAGGCTGCCTATCCCCAGGGCATATATTTACATCTGAGCTTCTTGTCCTGGGCTTCCCTTAACAGTGAGAAGGAAGCAACTTCAGGGCACAGAATCAAACCTCTCAAAATTAGCCATATCTAATTAAGAGGGCGAAGTGTGTCATCTATGCTGTAATTTTCACTGAACTTTAATGTCATAAAGAGATTTTTCCAGATCTCTTTTCATTTCCAAAGAGACTGTTCAAGTTTTCACTGAGTCTTTTTAAAACAGTTTGGGATTTGGTGCTGGGGGGGGGCACTTGTTTGTATTTTTTTGTTTGGTTTTTTTGTGGGTTTTTGTTTGTTGGTTTTTGTTTTGCTTTTGATTTTGGGGTTTTTTTAAAATTTATCAGAAAAAGGGACAGGAATACTGTTGGCGATTGAGAGACGGAGCTCCGCTTTAGGTGCAAGCAAGAAGTTGTTTATTGTGAAGTCGTGAAGTCAACTAGTGTCTCTGGAGCTGGGTTTATATATTCTTAGAATAGTATATAAGCATTTGGAAATCTCAGTAAAAATGAATTCTGATCAACAAATCAGTCTTCCCATCTCTCTATAATTGACGATAATAGGTCAGATTCAAGCTCAAAGAAGGGGACCACAGCCAATCCCTTTAAAACATTAATGCACCCATAGCATTGGCCAGTGAGCTGGGTGCAGTTAGGAGCCCAACAATCATGTGTGTATGAGTGATAAATTTGAAGCCCCTACAAAAGAGGGCACTCTTCAATAAATGTTGGCTGTTGCTGCATGATCTCAGTGTGTGTATGTTGCATTCCCTCCTCCACCATATGCGACAGTCGACCTACTGTGGGATAAAGATGCAGAGATAGTTGCGATGACACTCATCTCATACAGCTTTATATTTTTGGACACAGACATCCTGATACCCAACCCCATCGCCCTGCAGCTGGTTGAGGTGCACCTGCTTCTCTTTGACTGTGTAGGGCTCTGTGCTCCCAGCCATGGCCACTGGGTACTGCCCACACATTTTGTGCCCTGTGGATTTGCAGG
>VXBQ01010804.1:27510-51443 GCA_013400175.1 Phainopepla nitens
AGTCCCTCTCCAGTAATCCTGTACCTTCAGGTACTTGGTAGTAGTGGTTGTGTCTTCTCTGTCTAAAATTCTTCCTAATATACCCAAAAACTACCTTTTTTTCTCCCTAGAATTTCATCATGGAAAAAAAATNCTGGGTAAAAAGCTTACATTTTGAAGCAGAAAGGTTACTGCTTTTCACAGATATTCTGGCATTAAGGTGGCATCAGGATTACCTTAAACAAATACAACCATAACAAACACTAAGACCTTCACTGACCAGTGCAGCTACAGATCTAGATAGCATCAAATGCAGCTGACTGAGCTTTTCAGTCAGAGCTGGATGACTGCCCTTAGATCTACATCCTTCCTACATAAGGTGAAAAGGAGTTGAGGGGAAGCAGAGGAAATCATGGGACTTGCCCTGAACAGGAAACTCATGGCCTGGGTCAGAAGTTATCTGGGGCCTCAGCTGTTACTACTGTCCCACAAAACACAAAATTAAGTCTGTATTTTCCTAAGCATGCCCTTGCCATCATCCTGGCTCTTTGATCTCTCCTCCCTCGTATACTGAATTTCCAGTGGTGCCTTTGGCCAGAGAGACCACTGTATTGATAGTACACTTAATCTGCTACTGGATCCAAGGAATTAGTTTCTTTTTCTATTGTTTTTTGTTTTTGTTGTTATGGTTTGGTTTTGGGGTGGGTTTTGATTTTTTGTTTGTTTTGGGGTTTTGTTTGTTTGTTTTGGTAGTTTTTTTGTTTTTAATTTCTTTACTGCAGGACAACACAATTTGAGCAAGGATTGGAAATCAATCTATTTGTATACAAAGCCTGAGCATGAAGAAGCAATTACAACACTTTTTGGAATGTGTTTGGGGATTCCCCGAGTTTCAGACATGAAAACTATCTGGCTCAGCCCTTGCAGGCTGCAGCAGCTGGTGCACTTGAAGAGAGAGGCTAGATACATCAGTGGCTTTAACTGCCCACAACTACAGCATCACCTGGCTGGCGATCACCACTGGGCTGTCCCAAAGCAGGGTTAGTAAAAGCTGCTTCTCCATAGAAAAACACTCCACAGGTGCTCTGGCAATCAATTCCAGTGCTTGACCACCTACTCAATAAAAAGTTTCCTTCTGTTTTTGTGGAACTGCCTGCATTTCAGTGTGTGCCCACAGCCTCTTTTTCTCTGCCACTGGGCACCACTCAGAATGACTGGCCTCACCTTCTTTATTCCCCACCAGGGAGTTAACCACATGGATAGGATGCCCCTGAGTCAGTAACATTACTGCTCCTTGCTCCCGAGCTGAAATGACCGTAGACTCAGCAGCTCAGACAGCCTTTGAGATATTTGGCTTTCAAGACCCATAGCTTCAGTCAGCATCAGTGTCACAGTGTTGCTAACTTGTCTCTGAATGAAGAGTAGGATACCCTGCACAAACTTCACAAGTAAACTGGTGTTGAAATAAGATAGTTTGTATTATTCACACAGCACACATTATAAAATTATTTGATGAAAGAACAGAAGACACTCAAAATTTTATTGCCTTGTCAGACATAAAAATTTATTTATGCTATTTATCAAGTGTTTAAATTTACACAAAAGACAAACATTTTAACTTCAGGTCCAATTGTTCCTCAGTAAGCCCTACATCAGAATACCCTTGACACTTCCAAGGACAATTTTTACAAGACGCTTAGAACAGCAGAATATCATAAATAATGGCCAACTTCACAAGCCTGAGGGTCACTACCTCACCACTATTTCTCTGCTGAGCATAACCCACAGAATAGAGGAAGCCTTAAAGCCATTTTAATCCCCAAACACTATCACTACTGCACTCAGAGCATTTAAATCACACTGCCCTGCATTAATAACACCAAATATTACAGTTAGTCTCAAAGATTTATTACAGCTTCTCCTAACAAAATGACTTTTCCTTTAAACATTACAAGAGAACTGTGCATCAGAACAACTGCAAAATACACAATCATCCATTTGGCTTGGTTTTACAATAAAAATAATATCCGTCATCTATTTGTTAACTTCAACTCTTGTGTCATACTCCTTACCCCCTTCCTTCTCACTTAGGAAACCACACTAGACCAGGCAGTTTAATTGTAGTACTGAGGTAGCATATTTTAATTCAACAGAGTAATAAGTTGGATATTGTGCCTCCTCTCCTTTAAAGCACAAAAAAAAAAAAAAAATCCCCACAGTTTTTCGACATCTTTGGAGAAGACAGGCATATAGTTCATTTCCAACTGCCACTCTATTTTGAATTGAAAGCACAAAGCATCTCTGAATGGTAGATACATTATACCAGCTCGAATGAATGAGAACATATACAAGAAGAAGGAAATATGTCAGTTTTATTAGAACTAGGGTTACATTTTAGCCCTATGGCACCCATTGTTCCTTATTATGAAATGCATCTTTACAGTCCCTGAATTTAATTTCAAAGACGAGGATCCCAAAAAAGGGCATCTGTGCTGCTGTTCTACGTGATTTTCACACTATTGGCAGAGCCAAATAATTGCAACAAAACCAGATGAAATCAAGAGACCTAATATAAAGTCAACAGGAATTATCAACATGAGTATACAAAAAGAATCAAAGTTAAGGCAGAAGGTATGACTTAATGAACTGAGAGCACTTTCCATTCACTTAGAAGTTAAAGCTGAGATAGCCTTAAAATAATTAAAGAAAAACCAATGCCAAAAGACAAACAAAAATAGCAACCCAAAACCAACCACCCAAACAACAAAACAAACCCCAAAAACAACAACAACAAAAAAACCCAAACGAAACAAAAACAAACAAAACAAGAAAACCACCACTGCAAGAGTAGAAGCCTAATTTCCTAACAAATTGAGAATAACAGTATCCCAGCTTTGCCCTTCTGGCTAAAAGCTTTAAAAGACTAAGCTGAAATCAAGCTGTACTTGTGACTGCAGCCTTAACTTTTAGATTGTTTATTAAAGTAACTCTTACAGACACACCGGTGTATTTAGAGGGAATAATAAACAGTGATCCTAAATAACAGGAGTAATTTCCTGCTCTGCATGCCATGCTTGTACACATAGCCTTGTAAAACTCTGCTGAATGGTACACAATCCTTACCCAGCCCCAGGCTGGATCTTGGAATTCCTCTCTCCATCTTTCACACAGGAAAGTGAAAATTTTTACTGCAGTTACAATCCCTTGAGTCTGCTGCATGCATAGGGGAAATTGGGTTTTAACACACTGGAAAGCAGACTGAGAATGTAACTGAGCTGACTGATAAATAAACTCCTAAGGAAACGCCTTAACAGCTGAGGGGAAAATGCAAAGTTATAATGACCAATTCAAGCTGTTTATGAAGGCATTGATGTTAATCTTTCAAGTAAACTAAAATGCACTCCGACACCTGTTATTAAAAACTTAAGGCTTTTATGAATACCCTCTTACATACAAAAGGAGTATCAAACAGAAGGAACTTGTTTACAGTAAATACAAACATCTGAAAAATCTCTGAAACCTGTTTATACAAATACTAATAAATTCTTTAATATTTTGTACAACTTGAAGGTGCACAGATTGGCATTCAAGCAGTCAATGCTGGCAAACATCTGTCAGACAATAACATGATTTACTTGGATAACAATATAGTTTAAAATGCCATAAATTAAAAAATAAGTTAGTTCACATTTTTTTTCCCCAGATTTTATGTACATCTTAGTCTTTAATGAGATCGTGCAGCCTTCTTCAGAAGCTCGAGGTCTTTCCGACGGCTTTTAATTGCTCTGGCACAGCCATACTCTTCCAGTTGCAGAGGGATATACTTTTCTATCTGAACGAGCCCGTGCCCAGCAGGACTGGTAAACAGCTTAATCCAGGATGGCTTAATGTTTCCTTTGAAGCCCAGAAAGGCCAAGCTTCCTGTGACAGAAAAAGCTCAGCATTACCAAACCAGCCAAGCTCACTGCAGCACAGAATAGGACTAATTAGGTAGGAAAAGGCATGCTCCCCCAAAATTCCTTCCCCCACATTATTCAGGATGTTAATCCACTCCCAACTTCACATGCACCTCACAAGGAAATAATGATTTGCAATTTCCTTTCTCAATACTTTGTATAAAATACACCAAAATCTTAATTTGGAAACACATCTAATTTGACAGTCATAAAACCTGCTTTCTCAATCACAACTTGTGCCATCACTCTGAACAGATGAGAGCTACCCCATGTGGCCTATAAACTCCTCACCCCTCTTAATACCAACAGCTTCTCATTTCTAGCTTCAAGTTATTTTAGAACAGGAAATACTAGGCAGGCACAGGAGATTGCTTAAAGAGAGATTTGCTGGGAGAGGCACAAAATACAGGTCTTAAGAAAAAAGCCTGGGACTCTTTTTGTGCGAACCACAGGCACAAAGAACTGCTAGATACTTCTCTGTTTGCAATAAGCTTCACACAATGAGATAAAGGGATTTCCTGCCCCATCTGCTGAAGAGCCACCCACCTCCCCTCTCAACAAGAGCTGACACACAGCAGCCACACCAGTGTAAACTGGCAACTACCCTCCACCAGCTGCATCCTTCTCACACACCCCATGAGAAACCCACCACGTCAACACAAACACAAAGACCAAGGTGGTGCCCAAGAAATGTGCCCTATTTCCACCAACCGTTGCTCTGAAGATAAGGTGGTTTCGCTGTCCCCAGGGACATTAAGGCTTCAGCTAAATTATTAGGAATTGCTACATCACCTCTTGTGCTCAGCAGAATGATAGACCTGCAACAGGAACAGCATAGACACAGCAGCTGTTACAAACACATTTTTTAAATATTCTGCTACATGCCTTTACAGCTAGTTGCCCTCAGAGTCCAGTTCTTTATGAGTACTTATGACATGGAAATAGTCAACCCTTTATGCAAGCAGTACTTTGAAGTTCTTGGTTTTGAAATGACTTTAAATTTAACTTCAAAATCATTGGAAAATGTTATTTAAACACAGTGTGGTATTTTGTATCAAAAAATCGAGTTTAGATTTTCATCCAAAATTAGAAGATTAAAATGCTGATTATTTTCTGACACTAACTCTTTATCTTTATTTAGTGATAAAGAATTTTATCCCTATAGGAAGAGAACGATATGATATCTTTCACATAGTCCTTGCCACTGTCCTTATTAAACAAAAAGTTATTCTTGTTTTAAGCAAAGCACTGTTATTACATGATGTTTTGGTAAAGAAAATTAGTTTTGAGGAAAAAGGCAACACAGAAAAATTTTAAGTGTTCAAAATCGACTTAGTTTTCTTAAATAAGGCTACGCTGTCCACTAAATTGCTCCTGTGTTTCTCTTTTTGCCTGAACTTAGACATATATTTTGTTTACTCTCAGTGCTCATGTGTCATTATCTATTCATCATTATTTAAATGCTTCTCAGAGAGCAGAGCTACAGCTTGCAGGACATACTGGAAATGAGTGATCATTGCACATACCTTTGTGGAATTCCAGATTTTAAATATCCATTTACGCGCCTAATGTCTACTCCAGAAAATAATTTGTTTCCCAACACTGTGCCAGTGCAGGCATCTACTACAACAATAAGTATTCCATCATCCTTGAAGGAAAACATGGTGTCATTGACCTGAATGGAAAGAAAAAGAGAGAGAAAAGGAAGGTAATATGAATCAAACAGCAATTCTACTGCAGTCAGTGTTAATCAATCTTACTCCAGTATAGACACAGTAATTTCCTTACAAATACTTGCTTCTCCCTAGCATCTCTTCAGTTTTCCCTTTGAAAGGACACTGCTTAATGGAACTTCTGAAATTGCATGGGAGTCTTAAGCCTGCAGCTTCTATAGGAATATTGCACACTCCAGGTGACTTACTACCTGCCTCGGTCATTGCTCCAGCTTTGGGAAGCTAAAATTCAAATACTGAACCCCCTGGACTTCTTGACAGTAATACAGTTAATTGACCCCTGCAGCAGGCTAGTTCTAGCCCAGTTTCTTCCTACTGAGTGCTCCTACTGGTTTGGATATGGCACACATATCCCTGGAGAAGTTTGCAGCTGCAAAGGTTAAGCTGCTTGTGTGCCATTTGTCTACCTGGACAACTAAAGGTTTGGCCAGGCCAACAATGACATGCAGAATGCAACGCATGTGTAGACTGAGCTCTGTGGTGGGAGAGTGTCTGCAAATGGTATTTCACCATCACGTGCAAGTCTGCTTCAGCATCTGAATGGAAAAGTCAAACTAAACCACTTTTTACACAGGATCACATCACTGGACTTATCTGGGCCACATGAGAACAAATACAGAAATCTACTGATTCTTTAGCAATTTCCATTTAAAGGGCTTTAGCAAAGCTTAATGGCTTGTGCGATCCATCCCACTAACTTGCTAATCTGCTTGCACAAGGACAATTTCAACATAATGAGATACAGTTGTTGGATTTAACTAACAAATTATTAGATTATGTGTTCTGTTTACTTCCAAAACCAGCCATAAATGTATACCCACACAGATTTAAACATGAGGCTGAACATTTTAAACTCTAACGGGAACATTTTTCTCTTCAGCAAGTAGGATTAAATATAAAATGAAGCTTTGAAGCCTCACTTTCTGATGTTTAAACATAAGCTTTTTGACCTCGTTTTTTAAACAATGAACCAAATCTTTTCATTCAAGTGAACAAAACTGAGGTCTGTATTATATAGAGCTGTACAATTGTTAAAATATAAACTGTTACAGTGGTATTAAGAAGATCATAAAGAATACTTACATATATAAATGCTTGCTGACCTCTGCTTGACTCTTTTTCATCAGATGCATTAATCTGCACAAGGAGGTAGTTTTTGTGAGGGTCACTGGTGAACACCATCTGGATATCAAACAAAACATTTAAGTACACATATTAATGTTTCTTCAATACTTTATCATACAAGAGACAGCCTATGCTCCAAAGGAAATGTATCCAATTGTCAGTGGCATTATTTATGGTACTAGTAATTCTAATAAATATGATACATAGTGTAACCTGTTTTCACTTAATTTCAATATTTTTCTCAGCTTCTATAGCTGAGACATTTTCAAGTTCATGCTAATAGACAAAGATCCAAACAGAGAGAAGGTTTGCCATGTAGATCTCAGCAGCAAAACTCTCCATGTAGCACAGACAATACTGCAGTGCAAGACATCAGTCCACCTATGTCCCTTTTCTGTAGTACTTGGAGCAAGAGTTGCATAAAAGATGATAAAAAAGCTCTGAAACCTTTGCGCTACAGAAAAGCCTCCAAACCTTCAAGGAGTCCAAGAAGATTAACAAGCTGACCACTGAAATTTGGTAAGTGCAATATTCTGTACTGAATGACTGAAATTTTGACTTAAATTGAGTAGACAGAATCACCAATTCTACAGTTCATGAAAGTTTTTGCTTATTTTATTTTACCTGAGTTGTGCCACATTTTGTACATGGTACAGTAGTTTTTCCTGGCATCTGCTTTATGACAGTTGGTACTTGGTAGTACTTTGGGTAAGCTTTTGCCATGCAATTACTTATTCCTTTTGATGAATCTTTGGTCACAATCTTGATCCTTTCACATCCCTGAGATGAGCAATAACTGTGACCATCCCTATTATATTTGGCTTGAAGAAATAAGAACAGTAATCTAAAAAAAAAAAAACAAAACAAAACAAACTAAATTAACTGGTGAAATATAGGTATTTATAGTCATCTTAACAGCTATATTTCAGCAGACAAACTACAGTATTCACTTCTGCACCACATCCAAGTATTTATAGTTCACTAGAGTTAGGAAATCTCTAACAACTTATCTAAAATTCCCCACAATTAAAGGAGACATCAATATAAATGTAGAGGCTTTGCAGAGAAGAACCAGTCCTCAGATCAGTGGTTTGCAGGAAACAAAAACCGAATGGCAGAGCATGAATTTTTTCCTTGCTCATAGATCCTTGCAGACATGCAGCAGAAATATTCAGTTTCACCCACCAGCACTGAACAATACAGTTGTGATACTTGAAATGCCTGGAAATGCAGTTTAGAGTATAGTGGTCAATAACGTTCACAGAAGACTGGTAGTTCTTCTATTACATTTTAGACTGTTATCAGAGCAGCTCTGACACAAAGCAACATAAATGTTCAGAAACTACACTCATTTGTGTATTTATTACAGGCAGGCACTGTAGCAGGTAACAGAACAAGGTAAATAAGAGAACAAATTATAAATTTAGAATCAACGTTTGTAAAACTCACAACTGATGTACATAGGACTTAATTTACTGAAAGTTGACCATATCTGAAACCTTTCAGAGAGGTCTTAGTGGCTTCTGTGAGAAGTATTTGGGAAAGAGAGACTAGGACTTAAGTTCTTCTGAGACAGCTGAAAAAGATTAGGATTTTCAAAAACATAATTTTTAAATGCTGGAAGAGAAAGCTTCTTGGAAATTTCTAGAACTTTTCAGTTTAACAAGGAAACAGATAATTTCTCTGGAGACTAAGAAATTAAATCCTAAATATACTGCTCTGCAGAACATCAGATGCTATCTTTTCCCCAGACATGGGGTAGGAAATATCCTTGGAGACTGTGGTGCTCTTGAAAAGTGTTTCAATGACAACCATGTAGTTTGGAGATTTAAAGACATATAAACATTCTTCTAAAGGATTTTGGGGTCCTTCTCAACAGCTTTCCTCTTACGAATGTGTCTAAACCAGCTGCTTTTAACACTACTAAACTGGACATTTCAAGGTTAAACAACATCTTCTAGTAAAGTCAAATGACAAGAGTTACCCAGTACTGTTGTCAAAGTAAAACCTCTTGTCTGATCGATTCTTTTCAAGCTCCATCATTGAAGACACAGGCACATAACGCTCTACCTTGCTTGACAGAGCAGATGACCGCCTTTGAAAGGTTTCAAATGCTATTAGAAAATCTGTCTTTGGTTGGTAACAAAGACCAACACGAATCCAGTCATTCCTAAAACCAAAATAAAATGTATGAGTCCTTGTAGGAACAAACAGAGCAAACAGATCACTCCAAAAAAAAAGAAAAAGGAATGAAGAAAGCTCCTAAACCCTCAACCAGATGACCAAATCTGCATCGTCTTTCATTAAACATCTTAGTAACTCGGATTCTCTCAGGATATATTTGATTATATACTTCAGAGATATTTAATAAGTTTATCTGCCAATAAAATCAAGTATGATAAGCTATTCAACTGCAATTCTGCTCAACTTCACTATTGGTACATTTTCTTCTCCAAAGGCTTTTCCTTAAAGACACTGTACTGGACAAGCGTTTAATTTCAGGCGCAGGCCTGTTGTTTAATCCCTTACTTTTCATACTTCAGTATTTGTAATTATGCAAAAAACGCCAAATCTTAGCTCTGGTCTTCCAGATGGTTGCAAACTCATGCACAGCAATTTTACAGGACATAACTTCAGTATTGCCTAATGGATCAAAGCCACGAAAGAAAGTAAACATACTTGTTGAAGTTGATGAGATACAGATAGGTGACATTTGGAGCTTTTCCATTCCAATGTATTGTATAGCCCTTTTGGAGCATCACCACTGGCTGATATTGCTGAAAGGCAGCTGCTCTCTGATTAATACCTCGAAGCACCATAGGATTGGCTGGATACTCATCTCGGACAATAGTCATGGAAAGATTCTGTCCATTCCAGGTTTGGACATAAACCTGTAAGATATTTAAGAGGGTGAAAATAGGAAGATATGGTCTCTTTGAAAAATAAAATGAAACAGTGAAGCACAATCACTATACTACTAACCAAAATGCTGCTATATGTTGTTCTGAGTTATGTAATATACAAATCTCTCCTGAATAAAAGTCTTATTTAAAAAACTATTATAGATTTTTCCCATTTTACAGACAAAAAAGTGTATGGAGGAGAAAAAAAAAAAAAATCAGCTACAACACTTGGCCACACAGAGCAGGAAGCAGAATGGGAAACGGGAATCAAAACTGTAAGACTTGTTTTCAGAAGGTGGTATTTAACATCTCCAGAAAAAAAAAACCAACAAAACAACCCATTAAAATCAACTCTGTGAAAAATAATCCAGACAGAACTTGCACGGAAGAAGACACCTTCAATGCAAAAATGTTTTAGCAGACATAGCTGCAGAATAGAACTCTTAGCAAACACATTTAGTTTTATCTTGCAGCACCTGATACTGTACCCTCCATCTGCTGAGAGGAAGCACGATGTATACATAACCGGGTAAAAAGTGTGATACGAATAAAAATATTCATAAAAGTCAAAAAATTTTGAAATCCAAAGACAGGTAATTTTATATTTCTTACACTACCTGACTCCACAAGTGGCTTATATTATAGATTTGGCCCAAACAGAAAGCCAAAAGTACTAGCCTGTGCATAGTTCCCACTGCAAACCACTCCACTCCATTCTGTGATGTTAATGCATCTGGGGTGTTGAATCAAGTAATTATCCATTCGGCCCACATAGGTATCCCTGTAGTCAGTCACTGAACCATCTAGATCATGAAATATTGAGTTCTTGTCACCATCCAGATCTCCTTCTTCAAACCAGGGACCAGGCTTTCCAAAGAAGGCTTTCAAAGAAACCTGACAACGACAATAAAGTTTTTGTGTTTCCTGAAGTGAAACACAGACTAACACTTGCACAAGTGCAGAACACAGGAATTTGACAAAGCTGATTAAAAACTTTACGGCAAGAATAGCAGACTCTTGCAAAACAGACATGCCGGGTTTTAGCAGTAGGCTCAGGCCAGCTCTTGCTTCTGAACAGTGCTAATATTTGCTGCAGAAAATTCATGACTAAGGATATACCAAATCCTATAAAACCTTACAAAAATTTCTTTTCAGCTTTACCACAGGCCATGAGTCATTCAGTGCAACATATCCTACATCTCTCTCGGTATTATTGTTTTTTTTGCTCAGGAAACAAAAGATACATTCTGTGTGACCTCCAGCCAGAAGATAAACTCTGAAGTAGGTATGTGTAGAAATGATGACCTACGGCTCTTGTCTGCGTATGTTAAATACAAGAAAAGAAAACCATTTACTTACAAGTCTTTACTTACAAGACTTAAGGAAAACTTGTAATAAACTTACGTTTGGACCAAACTTCACAAGAGAAATGTTATTTTTTGGAGTCATCTGCCATGGATTTTTCATCAAGAATCCAACTGCACTGGTAAATCTGTCTGGAGTTGGCACAAAGTTTTTAAACGTGCACTTGGTAAGGTGAATAGGTCCATCATAGATCTGAAAGCCTCTGATTGGAAATGTCCTGTTGATGCAAAACAAATATTTATACCATCCTGTAACAAAACCCATGATACACTTGAATCTGTATCAAACATTTTCTCTCAGAGAAATAAATAAAGCAACAATTAGAGAATGACTCACAAGATAGATTTTCGTAAAGGAAATACGGTTTCTGCACTTCTCTAAGGAGTCAAAAAATCCCCTACTCCTAAATTTTCCTGTTAGCAGAGCTATCACTGTCCATTTGCAAATGTGCCCCTTTTTCAAAATGAGAAATACAGTAGAAAACTAATACCACCTGCTTTTTAATTGATCATGGCAACTGGAAGTTAATGCAGAGTGGAGGAGAGCAAACAACACTTCTAACTTGAGGAAGGAACACCCAGAGAAAGGCAGACTGGTAAGGCTTAGCTTGATCCCCAGGAAGATGATGGAGCAGCTACTCCTATAAACCATTTCCAGGTGCCTGAAGGACTGGAAAGTCATCAGGAATAATCAGCATGGATTAACCTAGGAGAAACTGATAAACTTCTGTGATGAAATGACTGGCCTGGTAGAGCAGCGGGAGAGCAGCAGACACAGTCTACCAAAACCGCAGTAAGACTTTTGACGCTGTCCCATAAGATCCTCATGAAGAATGGGTGGGATAAGAGGACAAATAGCTGGGCCCAGAAAGTGATGGCACAAAAGTCTACTTGGAGACCAGTAACTGGTGATGTACCCCAGGGGTCAATACCAACTCCAGTCTTGTTCATTATCTTCATTAGTGATCTGGATGCTTAGGCCAAGTATAGCCTATAGGCCAAGTAAAGCCTATAAGCCAGGTTTGCAGAGGGCACAACACAGAGGGAAGCAGCTGATGCAGCACAGGGTTGTGCACCACCCAAACAGACCCCGACAAGCAAGAGAAATAGGCGAATGGGAACCTCATTAAGTTTAATGTGGGGAAATGCAACGTCTTGCACATTGGGAGCAACAACCCTTTGTGTCCTTTGTGAAAAGGACCCATGGGTCCTAGTGGAAGTCAAATTAGCCACAAGACAAACAATGTGCCCCTGCCACAAAGAGGCAAAAGGTATCCAGGGCTGCACTGTGAGAAGTGTTACCAGCAAACTGAGGGAAGTGATACTTCCCATTTTCTTAGCACTGGTGAAGCAACACGTAAGCACTTGCCCTCAGTACAAGACAGATATGGAGATACCAGAGAGTGCAGCAAAGCATCTCTCATCATGTTTCTGAGATGAAAATGCGCATTTTCACCTTGGAAACAGAAAATCTCTGTTTTCTTCCTAGAAGAAACACTGGGAGACATTTTCAGCCTAGAGCAGAAAAGCCTCAGGCAGGAATCTCAATGTATATCTGAAGGGAGGGTGCAAAGAAGATGGAGCCAGGCTTTCCCAGTGACAAGAACAGGAGCAACGTGCACAGAGAGTGACTGAGTACCGGCACAGGTTGCCCAAGAAAGTTGTGGAGAATCCATCCTTGGAGATAGAGTAAAGACACCTGAATATTGTCCTGGAATGTGAGCCCTAGGTGACAGTTCTTGAGCAAGGGCGTTGGACAAGATGACCTCCAGAGGCCCCTTCCAGCCTCAGTTGTTATGTGATTTCACTCAACATGACTGAATATCTATATTACCACCACATTAACTTCTCCCCTTTAAACGGCTGAACAGCAAAAAAACTAGGGTAGCCAGGGCCCACTTCATCCTTTGTCCTACTTGGCCAAGGATTGTGGGGACAGAACCTGAAGCCACGTGGGCATGGCCAAGACATTGTGCTACTTGATACCATCTTACTTCATGGGTAGGAGGTGGGGGAAAAGAACTCTCTCTTGTTGCCTGAACGGAGAGAGTTCCTTTTCTGGGGAAGCAGTGAGGTAACACTGGTCCTGATCAGAAGATTTGTCCACCAGGGGAACACTTCAGGGTGCTGATGGTCTCTTGGCCATCCTGTTCTTTGTCTTGGGGGTCACCCAATGCCAGGTTGAGTGGTGAGCATCTTTTTGTACATAAATCACCTTTGTTTTGTACACTTCTGTTATTAATATTGTTGCTATTACTGTTAATATTCTTAATCTCATTGTTTCCAGTACACTGTTCTTGTGTCAGCTCAACATCATCTCCCTGAGGAGGTGGGGAAAGAGGAGTGGCTACACGACACTCAATTTCCAGCTGGGCTTAAACCAAAACAGTCTTCTTGCCTATTCTGTGGCAAGGGTAGGACTTGGTATTATGTTAAACAAGGATCAGTGCCTGTCACAGACAGACTGCAGTCTCTAGTCCCAAACTAGAAATTTACCTGAAAGCTCTCTTCTAGACCCAAATGCTTTTGAAGTCTAAGGTTTAATTTAAGTAGGATAACTTACATTGCTACAGAACAGTAACTTGTGGAAACATCAGATGAACCTGCTTCAGCAAAAAGGTGACAGTGACACAGCTGAACATATAGCATTAAAAAGAAAAAGAGAGCATCACTTTCTATGGAGTCTTAATCTCTGACACTCAACCAAGAAGGGTCTTTACATCTGATACAAAGAATTTTTCTTGTATTTCTACTTCCTTCATTCATGACATACTTACCGATTTCTAGGTAGAGTGCGAGTTTTGTTGTCTATTCCTCCAGTTCCCACATATTTATTTTGTCCACCTTGAAACCCATAATTCTTGCTCTCACCTATGAACAGCGACTCTGATACCTCCTGGCTGGCACCTTCATCGTTTGGGAAGCTCCCATCACTATCAAAGCACATCAGAGATAAGTCTTTAGCCAAGACTCTCCAGCATATGATTATACCAAGGCATAGCACTGCTTTTACTTCTGTAACAGATCTCCTCAGGCAGAGCAGTACAGACTTCATGTACAATACACAAAACAGCTAATTTAATCATTAACATTAACAAAGGCTAACTCACTGAAATGTTCAACAGAGTCAAACATTAAAATTTCTAACTCTGTCTGTAGTGCAGTACCTTTTTATTTACAGCCCACTTTTCCAATCCTGGAATCAGTTTGTCATAATTTAAATAGCAGTAATTTCAGCTCACTAAGTTACTTGATATTTTTCATTAGAAAGAGACTCTAGCCCTGCAAAATGCTCATCCCCTTTTTTTTCCATTACTCACTTTCAACTGTTCAGGAGGAAAAAGAAAATACTGCTAAATAATCATACACTACCACGAATACAAGGATAAATATAACCTTTCTGGTAAAGAGGCAGCAAACTGTGGTGTAAACTAAGCACAGGCTGAACTAAAGTGGAAACTCTGGCAGCTGTGCCAGTTTCTAGCCTCTATAACATCATCGGCATGAATGGAAATACAATCAGGCCCCAAACTGAAACTGTAGCCTTATGAAAGCAATAATTTTATTTCTATTATTTTTATTAATTAATTAATATTAATTTTAATAAATGCATGTAGATTTTTCTAAGCTTCTATGCAAGGAAACACAGAAATTATTAACAAAGTACTCACCTAGCAAATGTCAAACCTATTCCATTGTCTGCAAACCTACAAGAAAGTCCAAAACATCAGTTGTTTTTTCTGAATTATCCTACAACTGGCTAATGTAAGAGCACATCCTGCTATAAACAGAAAAAAGTTTGAATTTTGCTATTAACATTTTTATTATCCACCACATAGTTAACTTTTTGAAAAGCATTGTTGCAAAAAAGTAGTAAAATAATTTTTTTCACATTTTTAACAAGACTTGAGAGCTTCAGAGAGACAACAGAAATCCCAGTCTGAATTTACTGTCTCTACCAACTCTTAGGCTTATTTTTATTACAGTTGTTCTTTTGCTGTTTAAGGCAGGTTCTCATCTAATCACATACAAACTTGCATATTTGAGGTTGTGGGATGGTATAAAAGCTGGTCATATTAAGTTCCTAAAGTTAACCACCAATCCTCTCCTATAACCATGTTGTAACGCACTTTTATAACAAAGCTTCAGAGAAAACTTCTTAACAGCATGCAGCTGTTTCCTTCCAAATACCTACCCAGAATTCTGAATGAGGATATCCCCTCCCCTGACCCAGGCTCCATGATCATTGTTTTTGAAAGAGATTAATCTGTCAATCAGGGCAGCAACTCGGGGCTTTTCAGGGTCTGCATCTTGGTGAGGTCGAAACCTGGGAGAGATAAACACTCAGTACAAGAAAACTTCTTATTTTTCATGTGCCATTATATGTTGCGCTGAGTAAACCTGAAAGATAAACACTCATCTGATGGGCAAATTCCAGTCTGCTTCATGTTTGGAATGAAAGAAACTAAAAGCAGGTACATCTCTGGCTCTCTAGTACTAGAAAAGTATTTGGGGTATAATGAAACAGGAACACGAAATGTCTCTTTTCCAGTAACTCTCATAGGCTCTTGCTCAATCTCTCTAAGTTTCTTTAGCTGCTTTTAGCCTCCCTTTATCTCCTTTTTCTTTCTCCCTCCCCACTTGTAGTGAAGCACTCATGTGAAAGTTTGATGAAGGTAATTAAAAGCTCCTTGCAAAGACACACAGGGCTCACACTAGTTATGCAAGAACAGTCTGGACATTTGTCTAACCAGTCCTTAAATGATTCAAACTCCTATGACATGCAGAAGTACTGCTTCTTTGGGCATGCCTGACACTTTTTCATTGCATTGCTACCAAGATAGTCTTTTACAGTAAATTACAACTGGAATCTAGTTTAAATAGTAGGAAAAAACAGTCTGATTAAGAACCGGTAAATTTTCACTTGATGACCCCCAGGACCCCAGGAAAAAAGCAATACATTTAAAAAAATTGCAAAAAGGCATTTTGAGCAGGTAAAGATACCTTTGTCTGTTATCCCAATCACCTAATACTCTTTTTTCAGATTTGGATCTGCCCCCTCCCCATCCAAGAGAGAGAGGGGAAAATCGGTAAATGTTAGGTTTTGATAGTCTCAGGCTTCTCAATTAACATTTAAATCCTTCCACTCTGGTTCCATGTACAATGATTAGGGACTTCACATAGTTATGCAGTGTCTCATTCCTTTTCTTTCTGCTGTGAAACATGACCCCATGTCATACACTGAGTTTCTTGCATCCTCAACACACTAGAGGCTCTCAGAGGGCCTCTTGCCCCTCTCAAGTTCCTCTCAATTATCTGTAATGACTGAGGTAAACCACAAGGTTTATATGGGCTTTCAGTCAAAACACGGAACTAGCAGGTTCTTTTCCAAATTACAAAGCATTGGGTATCATCAAAATTTGGAACTTTCCTCCTTGCACCTGCAGTAGTCACTTAACTGTCTTAAACACAGGTCAACTGACAATAAAGATAATCTATGAACCATATTTTCAGTGCTAATACTTAGTCGACACAATAAAATGTTGACAGATAGAGTCATCCAACATTCATTCAACCACTATCCCAAGCTATCTTATTTGAGGTTCAGGACAAGACTAACTGGGCACAGTATAACCTGGAACTTTCCTAGACTCCATTACTTTCTCTCACTTTGTAAACTGAAGAAAATGTGGTTGATTGTACCACCTCTGCAAAGAGCCTTCAGTAGAACTGTACTACTGGGCTGTGACTTCCAAGTCTAGAAGGAACAGCAGAAACATTCAGCAGTAGGAAAGGTGAGTGGATACTTACTGTTTGGTTATAATTTATAAATTATTTTATTTTTTAAAAGGGTTTTTCCCCATGTGAATGTAAGAGCAGTCTCAAAATTTTTCACTCACTCCAAAGAAAGTATCTTTTACCTTGCATTGTTGTCCAAACAAAGATATTCTCTGGGATCATCAGCACTAGCATTAGCTGTTTTAACACCCTTATCAATGAACAAACCAGCCTGAAAAAAGCAAGGAAAGAAAAACTCAAACTATCCAAAATTGAAGACAGAATAAAAATTAAAATTTAAAAATTTAAGCATTGCATTCCATACACATACTAGAAACTCTTAGATCTTTTATTTTGGCTTCAATTGGCATATTCTCTAAGGGAAAACTAGCTAATTAATACAATAAACCAGTCTGTGTTAAAATGAAAGAAATTATCTGTGATTAAAAAAAAAAAAAAAAAGTAATGGAAAATAATCAAAGTTCTCTTCAGACTTCATTCAGAACACCTATTTGAGGTTTTCCCTTTATTACCAGATGCTGTTCTGGAAAATCTGGAAGCCAACCTTGTGGTGAGTTCAAATTATTCTCATAAATGAAAAAGAAAAGAAAACCCTAAACCCAGTGTGAAAAATCCTCTGTATTTCACTTTAAAACTAAACTACCTTTACAACTAAAGATTATTTTGGTCTAAGCAGTAGTAAGCTTGAAGCTCAATAATCCAGTATGAAATAAATTACTTCAGAAAATAAAGCATGAGGAAGCATTTGTGCTCTTTTACCTGAATTACACTCAAATACCTGTGACTACTTTCACCTCTGATCCAAATTATGATTACAACTGAGTCTTATACACAAGCAGATTCTCAGATGTGCTGCTAGTGGAGTTCTCTTTCAACATGGAATTTTAGCACACAAATTGCTACCCTTATTTAAAGATGATAATAGCTATACAGGTAAAACTCTCTTCCTCACAGTGCACTTTTGTATTCAGAATGTTCTAATTCCAATCTGAGCAAAATGCCCTACAGTCCCAAACACACTTTAAAACAACTTCCATCAAACATTGCATCATTTCTTGGTATCCCAGACAACCAACTGTCATGCAAAATCATTTTCACTTGGCAAAAAACCAACCAACCAACCAATAATGATTTTATGAGGTTTCAATGGTTAAACTGTGAGAATCTCCAGCAGTAACCAAACACAAATTAGTCTTTATTTTGAGTTAGGTGGATTTGTAAATGTCATTCTATTTATACATACACACAGCAACTAGACTCCAAATTAAATACTTTAAGGACTTCAGGTGAAGTGAAACTTTAGCTGAAATATGGAAAAGGTTTGAAAGTCATACTAACAAAACACTCCTCAATGACTGTAGGCTGAGAACTCCATAAGAAAACTGCTGCAAATAAGTGAGCTCCTGAAGGCAATATTAAAGTTTAACCTCTAGCCAGAGACTGTGTCACCATGTGCAAACAACTGAGACTCAGAAAAATAGGTTGTAGCTACTGCAACAAGCTATTAAAAGAATCACTGCTATAATAAACTTTGATTCTTCAAGGGTCAGCTTTCTTTGGAGTAGGAAACAAAGCTGTTAAGAGCAGCATCTGAAATGCTACCTTTGAAAAAAGTATTTTATTAGAAGTATTAATTGATTTTAGTTGTTCTTATCTTATGAGGATCTGAAACAGTGAATACTCAAAATGCAACTAGAAAATACATCCATGCTGATTATACATTGTTCTACAGTACAGTTCAAACACAGCAGAAAAATCTATCTCCTACCCAGTTTAAAATGCAAACAGACAAGTTGTAATACAGAATACTGAGAAATAAAAACTTTTTTTTTAAACATACTACATTACCTTAAAATTAGAATGGACCCTGTTGTTATAGAAGATTCCTAGGGGAGTAAGTTCTGATTTGGTTTCGATGGCTAAACTATGAGAATCTCCTGTAGCAACCTTGTGAAACAAATACCATATTCCAGCATCCTGCAAGTAATGAGAGAATAATATTACTTAAGTGATTCTGATACTATTATTGGTGCTGACATGTATTTGAAAATAAAGTCTCCAAATAACAATTTAATCAGTGAAAAAGTGGGATTTTGCAAATAAGGCTATATTCTAGTGGACAATATCAACTAAAAAGTGTTTTGCTTCTCAGTGAAGCCATTCAACACCACATATTTAAGATGTTCTCAAAGTAGAAAAGTTAATGTAACTTCTGCATTTCAGTTATGTCATCCCACACCCTAGATTTTCCTTTCCTAGTAGAAAACAGTATTCACAGAAAGATACTCAAAATCATTCCTCCTATCCTTACTGTTCCAGCCTGTTAAGGTTGGTTCATCTCTGCTCCAATCAAAACTTAAACGCTACAGCCAAAAAAACCCCTCAAGAGCTTTCAGAAGACAGGAAAAAAAGCACATCAAGAAATCTGGCCAGTTCAGGGCACTGTGCCAATGATATGCAGTAGTAATTTTCGTATCTGTTCATTTTCTATATTTAACATCTCTGCTCTTAAAGAAGCTGGATTTATCTGCTATACGAGACCCACAAAATTTCCGTTTCAACTATATCTGCATTCAGAAGAGGTGACATCATGACAATATCTGCACTGCAGACACTTACAGACATCAAAACTTTTGCCTGTGTGCCCTCTAAAAACAAAAAGTCACCCCACAAGGCACATTAAAGGTTTAAACAGTAACTAAAGAAACCCTGAGTGTTCCATGTCCTGAAAAATAGTCATCAACCTTTTCATGAAACATGGATAAAGCCAATTCACCCTGGCTTAAAAGATTTCATGTATTTCACTCCAAGAATATACTAATTTTCCAATAAGTGCTGGAAATTCTACTTTACAGTAATGTTCCCATCCCAGTGTGTAATGATGACGCACTGACATTTCTGGTGATTAACCATTACAAAGCAAATATGGATATTCCATTAATAAAAATACCAAATTCTTACCTCACATATAATTAAGTACAGCTCTGTGCTTGGCAGACTCAAATAAATCTTATCCAGAACACCCCTGACGCTTGAAAAACAGACTTACATAAACTTAAAAGCTTGTTAAGCATCTGCAAGCATTCAGAAATATGAAAGAGGTCTTTTCTCTCATACACACCAAAACAAAAGAAACATCTAGTGCTTATACAGCCTTACAATAGACTTCACTGCATAGTTAAGGATCTGGGAGAGGAATGGAATTATTTGGCTATGAATTGCTCCAGTTCATACCAGCAAAAGCTCTATAGTGCAGAGTCTGTAAGAACACAGTTGAATTTTCTATTTCTGAAACAATAAGCTGTGGTCCCTTTGTACTAATGTGTTTACATCCACGCAAGGAATGTATATCAGAGTACCTAAACTTCTTAAGAGACGCAAATGCTTGCTCCAGTCAGGCACATTGTGCTAACAAAAGGAAGTAATGTCTACTGGGATAAGCTACACAGGCAAGAAAAAGACCTTCCAGGACTTAAGCACCAGATCAAAGAAGCAACAAAGCCATTTAACTTAGCCTGCAATGCCTAAACTAAGTATGTTACATAAAGTATGCAAAATGAAAAGACATTGTGTTGGACAGAAAAGAACTGGTTTAATATGGGAGGTGAGTCCGGATCCCTCCTAGCGGTAGACAGTCAAGGTGAAAACAAACAAATAGAAACAAACCCACTACTACAATGAAAGCAACAAGAATTAGGCCACACAAAAAACAGAACAAAATTTTCTGATTTTTTTAATACTCCAGATATTTCAACTCAGCTAAGTATTTTGAATCCTATTCTATTTATTAATAACAATTATTTATTAATAAATAATTTACTTATATAAATGTTATCAGTTACAGATAACTGTTATCTGTGGCTAAAAATATACAGGCTCATATTTGTCCAACACTTGAGCCTCTGCAACAATGATCAACAACCCTTCCTGTTTTCCATTCCCATTGATCTCTTCAGAAAAATCCAATTAAAAACTTCACATATCTCAGCCTCTCACTCAATATAGAACAGACTCTAGTCCACAGTGTGTACAGATCTTTATATCACAGGCAACTTGACAATATATTTGCACTAATACAAGGTTCAGAACAAGCAAAACCATATCAGCAGTCACTGGCTGGTAACAACTGACTAACAACTGACAGAAAATAAGCATTTCAGCTCCTTCTTAAACAAAAAACTCCTTTTCATAGTGATTTTTCATTCCAGTGACTACAGCACTTGCAAAGCTGTCACTAAACTCATGACAACCTACAGGAAATACAGAAGACTTAATATGAAATGCACCAATTCTGTGAAAATAAAAGTATTTCTTCATAGACACTACTACATTTTAACACTGACACTATTATCAGGTCTATTAAATACAAAGAAGAGACCTCCTCTGTTGCAGCCACAACACAGATATCTGGCATCACTTAAATGCACACCTAGACATACCCTACATTTTCAATGCCAATATGCTGCCAAACATAAAAATATTCACATATAAAAAAAGCAAAATATATGTATATCTGGCAGATTTTCCAAATGCCAGTGACATAAGCAGTTTGTAATAAATTACACCCATATGCCTTACCTGTGAGCCTGCTGCTGCATTATTTATAAGGTGATTGTTGGGATGAGAAATCCAGAACGTTGAAACAGCCCTGAAATATTATTCAGAAACCAATTACCAGAGAAAACCTCTAGCTCCAACAGAAATATCTTCTCTTTTTAACATGCACATCAGAAAAAGCTAAACTGATGTGCTAAAAAAAGCTAAACTTCACATTCAAAACATAAATCACAAAACCTTCCACATTTAGAAGTCAAAAAAGCCCTTTTATTTTAATTCAGTGCACAGTATTGTATTTAATGTTGTGCAGGTATCCCGTGCAATGATAACCTGCAAAATGATAAATGGTTTAAGAAGCTTTCACAAGAAACAAGTAGTATTCAGAAAAAATAGTGGTGACATCTTGAGAGTATGCATACATTTATGCAGCAGTGAAGATGTTCAACATACTTTTAAAGTCCCAAGTATCACAAGAAGCAACAATTGCTATTTTTTAAATACCAGTACTATGTGAACTACATTCATTAAATTATAGATAAAAATGTTTCCATCTGTATTTTGTCAAGAGGTCATTAGCAGTTTAACTGCTACAGCTGGCTGGGTTTTACTTTTTCATCATGACATACTCACATGCAGTCTGTGGCTGGCACTGGGACATAATTTCCATATACCTTATCCCTAATCCCAATACACATGCTGCTGTTTCTGTCTGTAGGTAGAAGAGTGCCTGGTTTTGTGACCAGCCCAAGGTTGTGGAACAAAATATTCCTCTGCTCAATGCCATCTTCTATGAAGAAACAGTGACCTAGTGTGTCATAGCCAATGGTGTCCTTTATCTGTAGAAATACAAGTTCATTATGTCAATAGTAACAGCATTTACTGAGATTTATTTGACAAATACCATCTAGTTTAACTATCTGGGCACAGCTACAGAGTGAAGTGTCAGTATCAGCAGCCCAGATGATTCAAGCACATAGTTTTATTCTTCCCTTACAAACATACTGCTATGTCTGGAGAGTTTAGCTGCCTTATAGCTGTCTTACAGCTAACTGCTGTAAGAATCTGAAAAAACAGAATGGTGAGAACTGTTAAATTACTGTTTGCAGTAATTTATTTATCCACTGAAATAAGAAAACCATTGCTAAGCATTGCATTTGCAGAAGGGATGGGATTCTTTTGGCGTCTAAATGCTCTTTGTAATATTTATTCCTACATAATATGTTTTACCCTCCATGCACCTACCAGCAAACCATTAGTTGCATGAACAGTCACGCATCTGGAAAAACAATGATGAATGGAAAGACCTTCCAGATAAGTTTTAAAAGTATATCCTCCTTTTTCATCCACATCCCCACAAAGGTGAAAGTGAACAGGGTAACTTCCAATCTGCTGCTGGCCCATTTGCTTCAACTCCACATAGGAAAGGTGAACAGATGTAAAATTCTTCAAAACCTACAAAAAAATTAAGTCCAGAGTAACCAAATATTTGCCTTTTAACCAATGGAAATTTTAAGTTTATACATCATCTACCCCAGATGTAAAAAAGCTAGATGCATACAGTTGCCAGAGGCCAACACAATAAAAGCTAGAACAAACGTTACTGTCTTGCTCTACAAGATGCCTTACAAAACTGCATCCTTCGCACATAAGTTCAAAATTTAAATCTCCATGTGGCTACAACAGAGGAATTTTCACCAGACATATTGCCACACTCTACTCTTTGGTCTTTACCAGGTGGCACATCAAATACTCTCACATGTCCTGTCCTACCAAACAGAAGTCACCCACATCTGGGTTACAGACCACATCTGGTCTGTAATGAAGCTGCACCAGCACGGTCCACCTGGGACAGGCTTAGCTGAATAAAAACCACAGAATAATGCAGATTCAAAGGAAACTGTTGAGATACCGAGTCAGTTGAGAGCTCAGTGCTGGGTCAGCCTCCTAAGACTGCTGCTCAGCACATTTCTCAGAAAATACTTCGAAGTCACAGAGACAGTCATGATGTCAATTGGTTCTATCCTTTCATTTTCCCAGTATGTGAGCATTATTTGCCTCCTTTAAACCTGCTCCCATTGCGTATTGTCCTATTGCTGGGCACCTCCAAGAACTGCTGTGGCCACTCTGAACCCTCACCAGTACATGAAGACAGCAACAAGATCAGCTCCCTGTCACTTATCATCAGGCACTGCCACACTACCTTTCCTGGACACACCCCAGTACAACTGTGCTTTCACTACAATGAGAACCCAAAAGTGGACACTGCACTCCAGAGAAATGTCTTTACTAAGGAATATATCAAACTATGCTCACAATCATACAACTTCACAATAAAGTTACTGTGTACAAAGTCATAATGGGGTTGTACCAGTAATGCAGGAAAGAGGAAGTATTTTCTTACACCTAACCTGCTATGAAAGCATAAACCAAGTGCAACTGCTAAACTGCAAGGAGCTAACCTGAGTTAAAAACCAAACAAAAAAAACCAGAAACCAAACCAAAACAAACCCTACTTCT
>VXBQ01010804.1:58785-71968 GCA_013400175.1 Phainopepla nitens
ATTGATTCAAAGGCAGATATTAAACCTACCTTCAATGTAGTTGCCTTTATTTTAACCCTTTTTGATGTTTTTGTTGACTGGGATCAAAAAGCCAAACAATACTTTAGCATTAACAAGTTCACAGGAATAGTACATACTGGGCCAGCTTTTTAGTAGCAGCAGCAAACAAGCTGAACATTTGCCATACCAACATTTAAAATAAAGTTATTTTGATGCATGCTTTGCATCCCATGTATTGCAGGAAGAAGTAGAAGGAGAGAGGGCTATAATGGAGAATTCACCTCCATGCTGACATCTTTTTCACTAGCTTTAGATGTTTAAGAAAATGACCCTGTTTTTCCTGAGGGAGTCATCAGGGAGAGCTTCTTGCCTATCTTCCACCACAGAACAAAACAATTTTATGTGCTTACAGAGCCTTTACCGACTAAGGAAAGCAGATAAGAATCAGTTCAGCAGAGAGGGGAAGAAAGGCTGCTTCTTCCCAGTTACAAGCTGAAGTTGTTCCTTATTTCAGACAAACTGGTGTAGAAGTCATGGGCGGAGACAAACCCCAGAAACCTACACCTCAGGACAGGCTGGGCTGGCTGCACCACAACCTGAGCAATCTGAAGCCACAAAGGCTTTGCAGATTTCAGGAAGTAGTATTCTACTATAGGACATCTAGGTCTTGGCACTTTTGGCCAAACTGCTTCAGAGGCAAGAGCGTTCCATCCCACACCCCTGTGCTTACACAGCAAGTGACACAAATGTACTCCTGACGGGAACTGAGGTCAGAACATGCCATCCTGACTGACACGCCAGTCCGCCTCTGCCAAAGCACAGGGAGGAAACTAACTGGAATCCAGATGTCAGGGGATAGTGGGGGATAAGAATAGAACAGAAAAACCAAATGACCAATTTCCTGGAAAACACTGGACAATACAAAGAGGTTATACCACACCATCCCAATAGAAGAAGAACAACAGATTGACAGGCAGTTAGGAGACTGGGTATACTTTTCACTTGTATTGCCAACACAGAATCACAGAATCATTCAGGCTGGAAAATACCCATAAGATCATCAAATCTAGCCTGTAACTGATGGCCACCTCATCAACTAGACCACGGTACCAGGTGCCACCTCCAGTTGTTTCTTGAACACCTCCAGGGATGATGACTCCACCATCTGCCCGGACAGTCTGTTCCAGTGCTTAACATCCCTTTCCATTACGAAATACCTCCTATGTTCAACTGTAAACCTCCCCAGATGCAGCTTGAGTTAAGGTCCTCTTCTTTTGTCACTGGTTGCTTAAGAGAAGAGGCTGACCCCCACCTGGCTTGCAGAGAGTAATAAGGTCCCTCTGAACCTACTCTAGTTCAGGCTAAACATTCCCAGTTCCCTCAGCAGCTCCTCAATATGACTTACATTCTAGACCACTCCTTAGCTCCGTTGCCCTTCTCTGGACACACTACAGCACATCAGTCTTTACTGTAGTAAGGGGCCCAGAACTGGACACAGGACTCAATGGGTGGCCTCACTAGTGCCCAGTACAGAACTGCCCTGGTCCTGCTGACCACACTATTGCTGATACTAGCAGGACCTTTGCGGCCACCTGGGCACATTGCTTAGTGCTGCCCAGAGCAGTATGGACAAACCTCTGCAGCACAAAGCCAAGTTCAGAACATGCAGTGCAAAAAGCCATTTGCAACAACTAAATTAAGAGCAATGAAGAGCAGTGTAAGTTTCCTGCTTTAGTAACTCCTGTTATACCTCTTCTACTGTCTCACCATCCAAATCCTGACCAACTGGCCAAAAGATATAGAAACACCTTGTAACTGCATTTCAATCACAAAATAATTTTGCAGGTCAGTTCTTTGAAAGCTCAGTGGAGAGGCAACGTACTTTTATTCCAACAGTGCAGGAGTATGAATAAGATGTTTGCTACCTGGGATTAGTATCCCTTAGAAATATTGGTTTGGGTTGGAAGAGATCACTTAGTTCTACTTGTTCTTCCAAAGTCATTCAAATTAAAAGCTTCACCTAGCAACAGTGATCTATGTCTTAGTTTAATTTCCACAGAGAACAGTGAAAGCAAGCAATTGCAAGTAAAAAAGCCTGTCACACAGACACCAGTCTCTGCACTATATGGCTATTTGAATACTATTACTGCAGCACTATGTACAACACCAAGAATTCTCTGGAACTTTATAAACTGCCTAAGTTTAACAAATCCCCCAGAGCAGAATCTGCATGTCATCTTTACTCAGCACAAAAGGGAAAATAAATTACTTACCTGTAACTTAATCCTCTGACAAACTTACTTCCCAGAAGATTTTGAATAGTCACTCTGGTTTCCTCCAGAAGATTTTTAGCAGCTGAATCTCCTACAGCAATAGCAATAATGCGACCAGGATGCCCATTTTTCAGTAAGTTCTCGAGCTTTAAGCTTTCCTCGGCAAATTCATGAGTATCAAACTTCAGCACTTCCAAAACCTCTGCTGTATCCTGATCGATCACCCTAACATTTAGTCCTCGGGAAAAATTCTTTTTAAATGTATAATGACCATAGGCCAGCCCTGAGAAATATACAGTCTTTGACAGAAGAGTCCACGATACCTTCTGGTGCCCGTGCAACTCCAGCGTTCCTTCAGGGCCCACGCCAATAAATTTCTTGCCAAATTCTGGCACATCAGCACCTTCGTTTGACTTCCCATACAAAATAATAGTTGCTTTGGATTTATAGCGGCACTTCTCTGCTCCAACATGAAGCATTCCACCATCCTTTATCAGGATAAATCGAGTTCTCAAGGTAATATTTTTAGAACCTTCTTTATCATCACCAAAAACAAGTAAACCTAAAGGAAAAAAAAAAGGTATTTCTGTACATCAAAGCAAAATTCAGAGAGAATCAAACAAGCTCTGCAGCAAGAACAACAGAAAAATTACAGACTTATTTTTCACTCCCATTAATTAAGCTATTATATTCTTATATAAATTTAAGAATGTTTGGGAAGTTAACGGCTACCAATTGTGATTCATCTTTCTAAAAATTTGCTGGTATACTCCTATTCTTTTTCTGCCTGTTTGGTAGGATTACTAATATACAACATTACCACTGGAGGACAAACAGATTCAGTACCACACAGGCTACTAAACAACGTTGTTTTCCTATGTTGCACAGAAAACTACATCAATGCTGCACTCAAAAGATGAAATTAGAGTATCACCATAGAGATTTCATCTTTTGAACGATATACCTGACCTGGCAGCAGGCTGAAAAGTAAAAAAGCACGGAAACGGGTTCAATAAGCTGAAAGAAAGTTCCAACATATTTTTATGCAATTACAGAAGCAAAAAATATGCTGAACATTGATGCAACGTGTTCATCTTGCTACTTCTTACCTCCATCCTGTATAACTATAGAGTGTACGGTAGCATCTGAGTTCAGACGAAACAAATCCCCTTTTTTGATAATAACTCGTTTTTCAGGATCTTTTCCAGGGCTCCAGTTTTTAAGGCGAGGGTTCTGGTCAGGACAATTCTCTGCAATACAATGTGAAATCCAACTTTTAAAAAACAAACATGGTCACATCAATTAAGGCAGCATTAGGATGAACACAAGTAAGAAAGGGTCACACAAGGGACACAAGAAAGAGCGCACAACTCCACAAAGGACTCCCATATCCTTCTGTTTTTTAAATACTGCAGTCACTGTATTTGAATAGTCAAAAAGACATCTGAAAAATAGCTAAAGTCTCATGGGTAGGAAGGCATTCTTTTACTGAATTAAACTACTATTGACCACACATTGTTGACCATAGACACTTTCAAACGCCATCTGATTGTTCTCTTATTTGCCAGATCACTAGCAGCAGATAAGAACAGACAAGTGGAATGCAGTCAGACAGAAAGCAATCACACTGAGTACTGGAAGCCTTAGGCCAGCTAACTAGGCTAACATGGTTGAAAAGTATCTAAGTATTTCTCCTCTTCAAGGTCTTTACTCTGTCAGAAAGACTGATCCCTTCTTACTTTTAAGCATTCAAATCATTCTTTCAGTGGAAGTTTGCAAAAGGAACAAGACACCCTTAACATATTTAGTATAAAACCTAACTGGCTAGAGCAGTTTCCTGGGAGATGAGACATTTGGGTCTAACTTAAACATTTTTATCTCTTAGGAAGTCAGCTTAAATATCAGGCTACAAACTACACAAGAACAGAGACACATGCAGTCCTTGCTGAAACCCATGGCACTACACAGGCTGTAAACCAAGCTGTAAGGCCAGAAAAAGAGAGGTAACAGCAAGAAGTAACTGGCTTGTATGATTTCTAAGTTACAGCAATGTAGTATTTATACCACCCACCTCTTTAGCAAATTAAGCATCTGTGTAAAATGGAAGCATAGACGCACTACAAAAACTGGAAAGTATATTCCTTGGATTATCTTGTCAAAATTAAAAATAAATATTTAAAAATTTTAATATTAAAAATATTTTTCCTATGCAAAAGATAATCAAAAAGTTGCCAAAATAAATATGTTAGCAGGCCAACTGAGGTTAACAGTCAAAAAAAGACTTTTGCATCCTGTCTTGTGAAGAAATACACCCTTGCTTCTGAAGTGCTACTTTGGAGGCCAAAAAGCTATCAGAAATAGTCCATTCTTGCAATATCTAAAGAAACCAAAACCTATCCACAAGTTTAACACAACCCAGCCTTAGTTTTGCTAACAGAAATGTTTTTCCTTTGGTAGTAACTCTCCACATTTCAAATCCCTCCCAACTCAGGAAAGCCACACAAACCAAGATTTGACTACCAGTGGGGAAAAATTAGCAAACTGCAGAAAGGGCAGAAGGCATACAAGCAGTATTAGGAAAATAAAAACAAAATAAAATCTTTTGGGAGGATCCTATGAAGGCAGCTTTTAGAAAATGTAATTCAACACGAGGAAAAGCTGAAAAGCAAGCAGAACTGCAGTCAGCAAGACTGCTGAGCACTCACCAGATAAAGGCAAGTCTACTGCCTGACTCATGCAGAGTCCCTAATCCCTTTTCCCCTGACACCACACACACAAGCACTGTGAAGAAACTATTTCCTGGCTGGTAGCAAAGGGCAGTGTGAGGAAACCATGAGTCAGCAACCTGATTACTTCTGCTTAGTCTGATTCACAGAAGAGCATATCTAGTGATCATATATTTTTCTGTTGAATCAGAAAGAAGATACATAAAACAGTAACTAAAAAAAATTGTAATTTTAAAACCTACTGTACATTACAATCCAGCAAGAAAGCCATCAGAATCACAAACAGGCACTCCTGTAATGCAAACATGCTGTGTGGGGGACAGTGGGTCAACTTCTTGGCAAACAGATCAGATATGTTGAGAAAAAGTATTTTGAAATTCTGCTTTAGCAATTGCAATGGGCTGAATGAAAACACCAAATATTTAGAATCTCACTGTATGTTATCTCCAAAATTACCAAGCAGATTTTACAGATAACAGTCACTGCCTTTAGAGTTAAAGTTAAAAACAGAAGCACAGACCAAAAACCATTAGGTAGTGATGACCTTGCCAAATTTAGCCACTCATTGAAAATTTTTCAATCAAGACTCTGCTTCAAAACATTTCTGTAAAAATGCGTGAGTGTTCCTTCAGGTTTAGTGGTTTCCATCAGAATTGAGGGAGAAGTAAAATTTCTGCAAGTGGTGGAGGAAAAGTATACCATCCCACTCAGAAGAAAGCATCCCGACCAAACAGAACCCCAATGCCAGAACCTTTCAGGGAGCAAGCATATGAAATTTGACTGGAAAAAAAGACAGGCAGGGAACAGTTCTCGAGATATAACTAAATAGTTACTTTCAACTTGTTTAGACATCATGTCTGGAACTTTTAAGGCCTCTGGGAAAAAGTTATCAGTGTTATATTATGCTCAGCAGAAGTTTATCAGACTTTGGCAGCTAAATTTTCTGAGGATCCTGTTTACCCTGGGCAAGGTTCAGCTGAGAGCTGGAAGAGTGAAGAACTTTTCCCTGTCTTCCCATCTTGTCATTCTGACCCCACCAGAAGCCTGGGGAAATGGAGAAGGAAATTGCATTTCCTTTGCTATCCCTGATCTCCAGTGTTCAGGACTCCTTAGATAAGTCAGGAGTAGATGTCAGGAATGCAGAAACAAGGGGAAATAAGAAACCAGCTGACAAGCAGTATCTTCCCTTTGGGAAAGTACAGTGGAGGTTTAGAATTTATGTGGATTTACTACCAAGTGTCACATTCTTTCCACTGCCTTTTAAACAGCCATTAAAAGTCCAGAGAATATGGATTTCCAACTAGCCCTGAAGAGAAGCACACCTAACTGGAATTGGTGTCGTTTGCTGCAGTACCACACATGCTTGGGTTGAGCTATTTATGCACGTGTTAATGCACATTAACATTTCAACCTACTGAGGAACTTTTGGGGAGTTTCTGCAACAACCATACTGCAAGACTAAAACATCAGCCAGGCTTTCCTTAGTGCCTGTGGGAGTTCCTCTTGCCTCAGAGTTTCACAGTATCACAGAATAAATATGGCTGGAAGGGACTACAGTGGGTCATCTGGTCCAGCCTCCCTGCTCAAGCAGGTCATCCCAGAGCAGATTGCACGGAATTGTGTCCAGAGAGTTGTGGAATATCTCCATTGGGGGACACTCCACAGCCTCTCTGGGCAAATTCCAGTGCACAGTCACTCACACAGTGAAGAAGTTCTTCCTCATATTAAGGTGAGACTTCTTATTAACTCTTGTCTTATTGCACAACAGTACCAAGAAGAGCCAGGCTGCACCCCAAAATATTTTAGTGTTAACTGGGTAAGTAATCCTCCAGTCTCCTCTGGAATTTGCCTGTAACAAGAGTACTTACTGCATATGTACCCATTAACAGCAATCTGTATCATGATAGAGGAATAATCTTCGATCTACAAATCCCTAAGGTTTTGTTATTTTCCTTCATAATTATTAGGAAAGTTCAGTAACTTCACCCAAGGAGGTATCTCATCAAGCCACCACCAAGAGCACTTCAGCTAGACCAGTGCATTTATTTTGTACTGTCATCTGAAATCTTCAGCGGGTTATCTGATATGCTCAGCCTGTGTTGCACTGACTTGGGAAACAACATCTTTTTAATTACCATGTCAAAAGCCACTGAGAAATCTGTAATTACAGTAGCCAACAGTTTCAACTCAAAATTCTGTTTAGCTTTTAGAAACCTGACTACTTGCTTAAAAACAGCCAAAAATGCCAAACAAACTCACCAAAACAACTCATACTCCAAACTGTATTACCAATATTTAGCAACTGCACCTCATAGCATCTTTTAGGAGTAATTGGCTAGAGGGATGTACGCTTTTTGATTACATCACCTGTTGATGCTTTAGAAACACTGAAAAATTTCAGATAGTCTCCAAATTCCCAAAAAGTTGCCCAGTTTTCTAAAATGAGCTGAAAACAAAAAATCAGGGCTAATAGATCAAAAAAGGTCCCTGCCCAATTTGTATATATACAAAACAAACACATACTATTAGCACAGATTCTCAAAGATTTTTAAATTATTTTACTTAAACATTTTTACTATCTTCCACAGTTACTGCTGAAACAGATAGGATCTAGTTTTGTCTACAATTTGTGAACCTATGAGATAACCTCTGCAGATAAAAAAAAAATCATGCTTATAAAAAATTCATGCCTCTTTCTCCCCTACCAGTCATCTTTACTTACTGCTATGCCTTTCTGTTTCATGTAAGTAAATCAAATCATACGTAATAAAAACAACACTGATAACAAGAAAAGGAGCCAACCTTTGCCCTTAGTCTCTGCCTCCTTCGATCTTAAAATCACAATGAATGTCCTACTAACTTTCCACGTTAATCCCGATGCTGAATTATTTGGTTATGTTCACAGGTAGCATAACTTCTAGGATGATTTTCCTAATGAACTTACCATCTGGAGCATATTTTGAAGCTATTCCCAAAAAAATCCCCAGTGCAACAAAAAGTGAAAGGCTAGAAATGGCAGAGCAAATGAGAGTATTTTTATGCCTGTTGGCTTCTGCCTGTCGGCGGTGCTGCTCCTCGGGTAAGGACGGCAGTCTTGTCTGGGCTTCTTGTCTCGCCGAGGTAAATTCTGCGGCAGCATGGCTCTGCGAAGGCGGCGGGGGACGGAGAGGGGCAATTCTCCCCGGGACGTACCCCGAAGACCTGTGACTGCTCCCGTTCTGAGGACGGAGGAACGCAGGGGAGCTCCCCCTGGTATCAGCGCCTTGCATGTTATAAAGTCACTGGAACACACACACAGAGGCAAAAAATAAGGGACAAGCTTTCAGAATTCAGGTCAAAATGCATAAAACAAAAAAATAAAAAAAAACAAAAGGCAATTTCAAGTCACATGTGTCAAGAACAGCCACTGAAGCTGTGACTATTTAAAGTATCCGTTACTCAGTTGCTACTGGTCACTTGCCATGGTATAACTGCATGGAACAATAGCATACATGTCTTCAACAAAATTAAACTCAAAAGCATGTGGTGTGGGAAGCCAGTACAGCACAGACCATTTCTTTACAGTTCCAGTGGGTATTTTTCACAGAGTATTTTCACAGTTAACTTGTATTATGAGATTAAGAAATCAGATGAACAATGAGAAAGCTAGCAACCTCTGCTTCCCCACAGTTATGCAAAGAATGTCTAAATGCATTTTTTCTGTACACAGAAGCTGAATGAATGCCTCACTTTCCCTTACAGAAAAAAAGCTGAAAAAGACAAGCCTGCCTTCTACACTGGAAGCCCTAAAAGCTGTTTAAATTAAAATACCAAATACTATATTATTTCTAGTCATGCTATGAAACTTAGTCAACACTTTAATCAGCTGAGGTGCATAGAGCCAGTGAACTCTTGATCTACTCACAGCAAGATTCGATTGCTAGTAAAGGTGAATCAGGAATGATTCTGTAAGAAAGTCACCTACATCTTATTCAGCAAACCTTGTGATTTTTCACTGCTGAGATGCTTGGGTTTGGACACAAAGCCTGGAAGCAATATGACTGCTCCAGATCTCTGTACCTATCACCCAGAAGTGCGTGCTGCTTTTATTCCAGTTACTAGTATTGTTTCTATCTTTCTCCTGAAGCACACCAAGAAGAAAGTGTACCAGTGCCATCACTGCCTGGCCCATCCTCAGCAGCAGTTCTAACTCGGTACGCTTGTCTAGTTTAAGAGACAAACCTGCATTTGACTGTTTTCTCTAGTTTTCCAGTCAACAGTATTGTACTCCTCATTAGGATTAATATTTTTTCTCTTGTTTTTTTTCTTCATTATGATTAACATTTCTTATAGATGAAATTTTTGAGAAGGATGGTCAAGCTTCAGTTAACTGAAACCTAATTCTGAAACTAGACCTGAAGGGGGAATTTAGCCATAAGTAGTGTACATTAAACAGCAAAGTGCAGGAAAAATAAAAACTGATAATGGAAGAGTATAAAGATCCTCTTTCTGTTCCATTAACAAAGGGAAGTCTGAGCCATACTCTGAAGTGTCAGGCACGCTGATGAAGGAGAAATGTGACAAATGTAATCTTATTCTGAGAAGTAGCAAAGGAGGCTTTTGTCCCACATGCTGCAAAATCTGATACTTCACTGTTTCAAGGAAAAAGAGCTGTTACTATTGAACAGGCTGGATTACCCTTTCATGGGAGACAATGCATCTCCAGATGTACAGACAATGACAATGAAGGCACTGAAACACTAACTGGAGTAGCTATCCCAGAGTGCAAAAATTATTCCAAGTCCTCCAGAAGTGCTACTAACACCTATTCAATATAACAATTTTCAGCATTCTCCTTTTTTTTCTTTGACAAACCTAAACCTCTGCTCTCAAACTTTACTGCCCCACCTGTTATGTGCACGGTGGAACAGCTTGCTTTAACCTCATGTGCTTTTACACTCATCTCTCAGCAGCGAAAGTAATTTCTGTGTTTTAGGTGTGGTATTAAAAGCTGGGTAGAGATGGAGCTTTTCAGCTAATTCAAAGACAGTATTTATGTCTATCTAAACAAATCTTGGACTAGCTTCTTAACTAAACATTTTAAGAAATTTGATCCAGCATTGAGATTTATTTTTTTTATGGTTTGAAACCCCAACTTCTTAGACTTGTTTAATTTTTCAGTTAGGACATTTTTCTGTGACACTGAGGAAATTACTACAGTGTTCATTATAGCATAATATCAACAGTTAAAAAGTTTTCAACTACTCAGCTATATCAACTGAATCCAGACTGGCTATGCAAGACTTGAAACAGTTTTACTAAATAATTTTCCCACATTTTTTCCACCAAGGCCTCCTAAAGTACTGCCAGACTTCTAAAGAAATAATAAAAAAAAAACTCAAACAAAAAAACCATTAATTATAGCAGCCATTGGAAACACTTGTGTCACATTTCAAGCATATTTTGTGCTGTACAAAGCATTCTGCTCTGTTTGCAAACTTCATTTTGGCAACTGTAAAAGGTTTTCAACTATGCCACTCAAGTGAAAACACAGGTCACCACAAGGATGGGTGGGAAAGAGATGGTAGAATCACTATCCTACACACTACAAATAAAAAAAAAAACCTAAGCCAATAAGGAGATACTCTGCACATTCTAAAGACTCACCATATAGTTTTTCATTGCAACAGGAGTAACCATTGCAATACTTCCTTCCCTCTTCATGTATTATTTGAAATTCTCTAGCTGAAAAAGGGATGCCTTCTATCCTGTAGAGCAGCTATTAGCTTTTTTGAAAGGCAGACTGATAATCTGATTCAAATTACTGGCTATTTCCACTTGTGGAAGTTTTCAGAGAGCACCACACAAAAGCATGTATACTAATTGTCTGTATAGCCAGTTATGTCCCAGAGTACGCAATTATTTGGCTGCACAAATAGTCTGTGTGTCACAAATACAGCACAAATATTACTCTGCTAATGCATTTACAGGGTGAAATGCAGACAAAATACCCAAACTGTCAAAATACTTAAATACCACATTTGCTTGAAAATCCCTATGCACCTGAATTCTCCTACATTTGCCTTTGACCTGTGCCTATGCTGTGGTCTCCTAAAGGAACTCATGATCTGGGCATCTCTTCCTGATGGTCAGTCCCAGACAAGAACACCTCCCACTTTTGCAATTGTACTATGGTAGACAGAATGGTGCAGTATTTTACTTTGCAGCTTGCTTCAGAGTGCTTTCAAGAACAGTCAAGTCCTCACNTTGTTTTGCACAGCTTCCAAGTGAAAACAGTGAATACCTGCAAGCCTGGATATGTCTACAGAACAAGTGAGCAAACAGATGCGGACAGCAAACCCCAGCAGGCAGACAGCAGTGAGCCGCTGAACAGGCTGCAACATCTCCCATCTCCTCAAGTATTCTTTCACTGCTTTTAACTTGTGCCACTACCACACTCTCATACAAGCCCANTATCAACAGTTAAAAAGTTTTCAACTACTCAGCTATATCAACTGAATCCAGACTGGCTATGCAAGACTTGAAACAGTTTTACTAAATAATTTTCCCACATTTTTTCCACCAAGGCCTCCTAAAGTACTGCCAGACTTCTAAAGAAATAATAAAAAAAAAACTCAAACAAAAAAACCATTAATTATAGCAGCCATTGGAAACACTTGTGTCACATTTCAAGCATATTTTGTGCTGTACAAAGCATTCTGCTCTGTTTGCAAACTTCATTTTGGCAACTGTAAAAGGTTTTCAACTATGCCACTCAAGTGAAAACACAGGTCACCACAAGGATGGGTGGGAAAGAGATGGTAGAATCACTATCCTACACACTACAAATAAAAAAAAAAACCTAAGCCAATAAGGAGATACTCTGCACATTCTAAAGACTCACCATATAGTTTTTCATTGCAACAGGAGTAACCATTGCAATACTTCCTTCCCTCTTCATGTATTATTTGAAATTCTCTAGCTGAAAAAGGGATGCCTTCTATCCTGTAGAGCAGCTATTAGCTTTTTTGAAAGGCAGACTGATAATCTGATTCAAATTACTGGCTATTTCCACTTGTGGAAGTTTTCAGAGAGCACCACACAAAAGCATGTATACTAATTGTCTGTATAGCCAGTTATGTCCCAGAGTACGCAATTATTTGGCTGCACAAATAGTCTGTGTGTCACAAATACAGCACAAATATTACTCTGCTAATGCATTTACAGGGTGAAATGCAGACAAAATACCCAAACTGTCAAAATACTTAAATACCACATTTGCTTGAAAATCCCTATGCACCTGAATTCTCCTACATTTGCCTTTGACCTGTGCCTATGCTGTGGTCTCCTAAAGGAACTCATGATCTGGGCATCTCTTCCTGATGGTCAGTCCCAGACAAGAACACCTCCCACTTTTGCAATTGTACTATGGTAGACAGAATGGTGCAGTATTTTACTTTGCAGCTTGCTTCAGAGTGCTTTCAAGAACAGTCAAGTCCTCACACCATATACAACCAATTATCTAACATTTATACAGAGCTCTATCTGTACAAATGTGTTATTCATCATGCCATTTACAAATGCTGCTGTCTCACTATTCCCAAACTTCTTGCACTTCAGCTTTCAATAGACTATTATGCAAGATTTTAAATCCATTATTCAGCACAGCTTTTAGTCAGAGCCACACTTAAACATGTGCTTACAGCCCATTAGTAAGAGGGAAGCTTCCAATACACAGATTCAGCTGGAGTATCTCAGATGTTTCAGCCCACAGTGTATCTGGAGTATCTCAGATATTTCATTGCCACCCACATTCACATGGGTGACTGCACTATTTGTATATTGCTCTTTTGCAAGAGTAGCACAATTCCACAATCCAGGTTTCTGCTCATGCACCCCTTCCTACAGCACGAGCAAGCAAACAACTACTTCTCATACTGGTCACATCAGCCAACTCAGCTTAAACCACCTTAAATTAAAAAAAAAAAAATTAAAAGGTTTGTTTTGCACAGCTTCCAAGTGAAAACAGTGAATACCTGCAAGCCTGGATATGTCTACAGAACAAGTGAGCAAACAGATGCGGACAGCAAACCCCAGCAGGCAGACAGCAGTGAGCCGCTGAACAGGCTGCAACATCTCCCATCTCCTCAAGTATTCTTTCACTGCTTTTAACTTGTGCCACTACCACACTCTCATACAAGCCCA
>VXBQ01010805.1:0-11595 GCA_013400175.1 Phainopepla nitens
TTCAGGAGACAGACTTTCTCAATGAGTTTCCAGCCTCCTTACCTTTGTCACCAGAAGATGGCTCCATACATATTTTAGGAGTTTGGATGTTGTCTTTTTTAGCTAAGTAAAAACAACTTGCACACTCCAACAAAACAATGAAAAAAGAAAAAGTGAAATCAATCCCTTTTAAATATATTTTCTTGCAGTCATTACTTGAATATTGATTTTTAGTGAGGTCTTCCAGAACAGTACACTTTGATCTGCCTATGCTTAACTGCCATGACTGAGGTACAATATGTTTAAAGCCCAGATTTATTGAATTAAATGGAGTATACATGGTTTCTAGGATGTGATGTCTTGAAATTGAAAAATGTCATACATTTAGAAAAAATTATCTGAGAGGAACTTGCTCTAAATTACAAACATTACAACTCATAACTTAACAATATGAATTACTTGAATTTAAATAGAAATACTTTCATAAAGGTATTTGATATTTCAAACAGCTTTTAAAGGTCTTTAAAGAATCACCATTTTCTAATCTGGATGCTTGTAAATAGTTTTCAACTTTGACCTATAACAATTACTGAAATAAATGGTCAGGTTTAAATGTTAAATGGAAAATTTTTAAACTTATTTCCTTCTATTTTGTAGATGTCTCCCTTTTCATGCCTCAAAACACTAACCCCTATCTTTCAGATGTCATAGAGCAATCTATATGTAATACTCAATATATCTATGCTCCACTCATCCATTGTTTTTTAAATGCATGTTTGTACCTGGGAAACCATTTTCTCTAGTAAAGGAAAATAAACATTTTAAATAGCTAAATAAATAAATAAGCCAAGCAGAAAGGCAAAAAAATTCACAACGCAGTCCAAGGGTAATTTTGATTATACCGCCCAAAAGGAGAAATCAAGAATTTTTTTTTAATAAGATGATGAAAAAAAATTCAAATCCAATACAGTACAAAGAGTATTGCTGGCATACTTTGGGCTATGATTTTGGTTAGTTTATTATTGTCTTGGTTCATATTTATAGTTAGAGCTCTTCTCAAGGAAACCCCATAGGTGTTTTGACTTTCATGTGCTCAGAGAAGTAGGACTTCATAGGTCATTATGTCCTTGAATGCATCCAGAGCAGCAAAGGCAACAAAGCTGGTGCAAGGTCTAGAAGGAATGGCTGAGAACTCTGGGTTTGCCTGATTTGGAGAGAAGAAGGCTGAGGGGGACCTCATTGCTCTCTGCAGCTTCCTGAGGAGGAGATATGGAAGTGCTCATCTCTTCTCCCTGGAATCTCATTACAGGACACATGGAAATGGTTCAAAGCCACCTCAAAGAAATTTTAGACTGGAAATTGGGAAGCATTTCTTTATCAAGAGGGTGGTCAAATGCTAGAACAGGCTTCCTAGGGAGGTGGTCAATGCCTCAAGCTCAAGCTCAGCTTTTGCTTTTCTAACCCCATCTCTGCATGCCCTGGCAATGCCCTTGGAGTTTTAAATGGGTATTTGTCCACATTTCCATCTCTGTTGCATCTCTCTTTTGGTTTTGAGCAGGCTCAGAAGCTCACAAGTGAGCAGAGCAGGCTCACTTGCTCTGTCTAATTCCCTTACCTCTAAAGGGAATGAACAGTTTCTGTGCTTCCAAAAGTGTATTCTTGAAAAATTCCCAGCAAGCTCTGGCTCTTTAATTCTCCATGAAAGTTTCCTATGGAATCCCTCCCAGAGCTGAAGTTTTTTCTTTTGAAATCTAAAACCTTTTTCTTAGTACTAACCTGCAGCATGCTCAGCAGCATCCCAAAATCCACAATATTTTTATCATTGCATCCAAGGCTATTGATGTAATAATAGCTTTAAATATTCCAAAATTTTAATTTCTCTGCTTCTTTTGTATTATGTATTTGTTTTTATTTATGAAAGTTGGAAATCCAGGGACTGTTCAGACTGAAGAGTAGAAAACTCCAGGGGATATGATCAATGGATATAAATATTTGGTGGGAGGAAATTAAGAAGTAGGAGTTGTGATCTTCTGCATGAGGTCCTTTGATAGGAAAAGGGCAACTGGAAAGAATTAAAACTCATGAAAATCCATCTGAACACAACAAAACACTGTTTTGACTGGTCAAACATGGGATCATGTTGCCTGACTGGATGTTGGGGATTCTGCTCTAGTTGGCCCTATCTGAGCAGGAGGGTTGGACTAGATATAATCAAAAGATCCTTCCTCATATAGAGGATTCTCTGATGCTGTGATTCTGATATATATTTCCCTCCTTTGAGAATTTGCTAGTACACTATTTGAAAGAAGATCTCTATTGTGCTGGTTTTGGCTGGGATAGAGCTGATTTTCTTCACCGTATGGCTAGCATGGGACTACATTTTGGATAGATTTGTCTAGGAGGTTTTAAAGGATAATTTTCAAATTTTTCATTAAGTCAATGAGAACTGTTCAGCCAATAACAAGCACTTTAAGAAAATCAAATTCATTGTATTAACAACTAAACGATTATGACAATTTTATAAAAAATTATCAGGGTTTTGTTAACTTAGATGTTGTTTAGAATTGAGAAACACAGAAAGACCTGCCATTTTTTTTCAGAATGCCGTATAAACTGCTACACTTTCTTCATCAACAGGCCACCGAACATCATCTGAAAATACTGACCACATGCAGTTCTGGTTGATACAAACCCCCAGGAAGCAGAAGCGCACAATGCTGAGCCACTCGCTGTCCCACCCAGGGGCTCCTCTCTTTGTGCTACCATGACCGTGCAGACCCCTTTTTATCCTAAGTTCTTGCTGCATCACCCTCTTCCTTTTCCCCTCTGAATGAGGTAATCAGAAGGTACAGACTTCCTGAATAGCCTACTACATGCCCCACTCTTATATGCACTCCCGCTTTTGTTATATAAAAGAAAGAAAAATAAACTTCCTAATTCTGTTAAGCATCTCTTCCCCTGCTCTGGGTTCAGGATTTTAACACAGCCTTGGCTGAGCAACAGTGGGTGTTGCTTAGTAGCAGTTCCTACAACTAAGTGTTTCCAGCTAAGTGTTTCTTCTGTTACTTTGCTGTCTATAAGTTCTGGGCTTTGTTTCCAAGCAGAATCACATGGTCTGCTTGTAAAGACACATTCATCTTATTCCTTTCAATCCCTCCTCTTTTTGTTTCCTCTGTATTTGTCTTTACACACCTGAATTACCATTGATTGAAGTTTTTCTTCGTGGGTCTTCTTTGATTTTGCAAGTATTTGCAGTGACCTCATTTTCCATCCTTTTGTAGTCATTTCTGCATCAGTAGGTGTGTCTACTACCTGCACCCCTTTGATCCCCTGCTGAAAGAGTTGCACTCAGCAAGGTGTCATGCATGGTAAAAAGATTTGAGTTGCTTTATCACATAAGATGAGAAATAGTATTCATTTAACCCGTAGATTGCCAGTTAACCATGAAAATGTGTTCCATTCCCATTTTTTTCCACATTTGGACAGGTACATGAGCTAACTTTATTTCCTTTGTTATTTGTTTGATCACTTTTCCATTGCCATCTCTTTGCAAACAGCAGTCTGAATAATTTAATTTTCCACAAACTCCTCCTTCTTCTGGTAATGAATAATCTAATACCATCCAATGTCGAAATACTGCATTCTTCATTTCAGTGGATTGGTTGGCAAGAAGGTCAAGAGCTGTAGCTGTCTGGTTGGTTATTGTTTCAAAGACAGCTTGTAACCTAATTATCCCATTCAAATTATAAATGGGTTCTCTGGCACCTAATATTAATTCATAAGGATTCCAAGAGGGTGGTCCATAGTGTGGTATAATTTTTTCTGATGGCCACTCATCTTTTCCCCATTTTGGGGTACTCTCTCCAGCCAGTGCTGCATCAATTGATTGTTTTTCTCTAATTAAATCACCATAGATTTTGATTCCTAAGTGATTTCCCTCAACCTGCAGTATGAAAAAGCACAACGGTCTAGTATGTCACATATAACATATCCCTGAGCAGTCTGGATGTAACCAGTGCTAAGCATATTGGCCACAAATCCAGTAATGTCCTTTCAAAGCCCATGTTCCATTAGCAAAGGGTCCTTAGCAAAGGGGTCTTCCTACCCTTTGTCATCAATTGGTGGATCAAAATACAGCTTGTTTCCTGGCTCTAATGGTCCTCCAACAATTGTTGCCCCACCATAAGGGTCACAATATTTGGATTTCCAAGCACTGACACGACATTCCCATCTACATTTACAATGGCAAGCTGTTTGGTTGGATTTGGAGCAGAACTCACTAAAAAGGGTTCAAGTTCCATAATGGTGTTGCCATTTGCACTGATAATCACAAACAACATGTCTTCTACTTGGGGAATTTTCTCAGGGGCAGCTTAAAAACAAATGGTTAAAAAANCCCTAATCTTGGTTGCCCCATTGGTTCATGTGACCTAACCCTTCCTCCCCGCTACCCCAACTGGCGCTGAAGTTATGACCTAATCCCCTCATTCCTCCCCCAAAGTTTCCCGATTAGTTACTTGTTTGTGTCATCCCACTGCTTTCTTTACCTCGTGCACACTTGTGCTCGGGCTCTCTACTGTGAACGCCTTAACTTCAATAAACCCACGTTGATAAAACCTCACGGCACAGGGCATCCTCCTTCTCCTTTGCCCGATCCCTGACGCTGGTGAGAGATACTACACTATTGAGCAATCGGCTCAAAAGGTTCTACCTTTGGTAATCCCCATACTGAGACAGTGCCCCACACGTGGCAGGGTGCCGGTGTGCTGCTAGCACAGGCTCCGGTGGCCGTGTTGGGTTACTGCGATGTGACTTCCGTGGGGAAGGCAGAAAGTGCAGCCCTGCACTGGCATTTACTTCTAGAACCTTTTGCTAGGAGACTCGCTGCCAAAAGTTGACAGCTGATCAGCGAGAACGCAAAACAGCAAATGCACGCCCTTCAGAGAAAGAAGGTACAGAGAAGCAGCATGCTTTGCACTGCTTCAGAGTCCTTTAAAGAATACAAACTTTAAGAACACCTTCTTTTCTGCAAAACTCTAACACTGAAGGTGTAAGAAGAAGCTTATGGCCACATTTTGAGATGTTCAATCACTGCGTGTTACTTATCCGAACGGCAAGATCAGTCTCAGTTGACTCTGACTGTGAAAAAGATTTGCTAGACTTTTGCTGCTCAAATAAACCCAATGCTCTGCTGCATTGTTCTTCCTTATGTGATCCAGACAGAACTGAAGCCCAGGCATGGTTTTCAGCTTTTCCACAAAACCACTGCGTATTGTGCACAGTTTTTCTCAAGCTTTGGGCGCACTCATATCCTTTTTGTTTCGCAGAGTCCTAACTGTCCACGTAGCTCTCATTTAGCGAAACACAGCAGAAGAGAAACATTCGCTGGTTAGTCGTTCTCTGTCTACAGCATTCAACACAGCACCACAGTCTGAACGACAGAAAAGGGACACTGCAAGATCTGGCTTCTTCTGGCGCATTTTTCTGCGTGAGACGTTTCTCTGCCTCTCTAGTCCTTGTGAGGATGTAATGTGAGCGCTGGTACTTCAAGCTGAGTAGAACCATGCAAAGAATGCAATAATCTGGCGGCACTGTGCGGGTTGTAAACGAAAAGGGACTGCTCCTTGAATGTGCTACAGAATTAAGTTTCCCAAGTATTAGGGGCAAGCTCTGGGCAAGCTTCAGCAGAAGCAATACCTAGAGAGCTTCACTGCCAGCACAGTGTTCTATTCGAGAAGTAGACAACGATTCTTCTGAGGGAAAATTAAATGGTGATGGGTTGCAAAAGGCATAAAAAGAAGCCGCAGAGCACTGGACTCTTTAGCAGCGTGCAGTCTGCCATCACAGTGTGGCTCCAAAGACATAGCAGAAGCCTTAAGGAGGCAATTTAAAGAGAGCTAAATGTGCTGCTACCTATTCTTGTTCCAGCCTGTGTGGAAACAATTTCGTTCTCTTTCTGCGCTGAGATGCAGAAAACACATAGATAGATGAAGTGGAGAAGGGTAAGAATAGAGTACCTGGGTGAGCTTGATGCAGTTTACACGCAGCAAGTGGATGGTGCAGCCCAGCACTTGATATTACTTAGAATGACTAATCCAGGAAGGGTTTCTCTCCTGCCATGTTTCACTGAGCAAGAGCTATATGGACAGTTTGGACTTTGCAGAACAAAAAGGATTTGAGTGTACTTGAAACTGAGGAAAAACTATGCACAAAACAAAGAAGTTCTGTTGAGCATACGCGCAAAAAGCGGCAAAGCTGAATGCCACTGCTGGTCTTCAGTTGTGTACGGATCACATAGGGCAAGGAATGAAGCCGCAGAGAACCGGGCTTGATGCAGCGCTAACCTGGCACGGCTCTCTCGAAATGTAGCTGAAAAGCTTTAGTTTAGATTCAGATGACAAGAGAGGAGGAATACAGGGCTACATAGCTCTTAGAGGGAAAATCCAGAGTTGTTTTGGCAGAACCATAAACCTGGGAGCGCTTCTGTGCCATCACAGTGTTCTGTGCGAGAAGTAGATGACGATTTGCCTTCGTGAGCATGAGAGAGCAACAGGACACAAAAGGCGAAGAATGAAGCCGCGGTTCAACGGGCTGGTGTGCGCAGCGTCCTGACGGTAACAAAAGCGTGGCTGCCACTGCCATGCATAAAAATTTCATCAAACCTTGCTAATTAATTATTAATAATTAATGCATTGCATAAAACCTAAACTGCTACCTTAATCCAGTTATTTAAGGTTTTATGCAAGAAAATGAATAATTCACAAACGGATTTGCAAATTAATAGGTTGAATTTATGGTGCTAAAAATGAGGCTGCATTATGAATTATTCATGTATACCTGAATGAGCACTGTCTTTTCTTAAAATGTTTGTGAGGTCCATAAGATTCAGAGTCTCTTTCCTCACCAAAATACTCTTGTTTGTTAGCCAAAAATAACAGCATCAAAATCACATGAGAATAACAACATAAAAATAAAATCCCAGATGAAATGGGTTTTATGAGTAATAGTCATTAAATATGTAGAAACACAATGATCTTTTTTAAATACAGGCTACATTTGAAAGAAAAAATGGTCTAAATATTATACAAATCTATGTGGATGTTAGTCTTTGCAGAAAGGAAAAGTTGTTAGAAGGTGGCATGAATTATTTGTTCAGAAACTTGCATTAGAAGAGGTTTTAAAAGGCTCAGCATATTTTATAAAAGGGCAGAAAGCCTATTCCAGCACAACTAGCTGAATGAAATTGCCAGGTTTGGGATTTAAGTGCCCTGAGGACATCTACTCAGTACTTATCTTCTGCAACTCTTCACATTGTTGTCTTTGGCCAGAAGCTCCAGAACCACAGGAAGACCTGGCAGAGGTGACATACTGAGTCTTGACTTCTATCCTTCAGATCTGAAAGGGAAAATATTTAGCACTACAAGAATTGGACTCATGAATGTTGATGTACTGACAGACCATCTTTATGTTTGTATTTAGCAGAAACATCCTGTCAATTAGACACAAGGCAAATTCAGAAGTCCCTTCCTGAGGTGCTCCCCTATAGTTAGGAGGGCTCTGCACCTGAGTGACACAGTGTCTGTGAACTCTTGGAGAAGGCAAAAGGCCTGGAGCTTTCTCCTGGTCTCTTTTGCATCTATGTGGAGGATTCCTGAGTCTGCTTGTAGAGAGAAAAGTGGGCTCAAACCCTAATGCTTTCCAAATCACCATTTAGGTTTCTCCTATTTAATGCCAGATGAGTCGTACAGCCCTTTGGGTAGCCTCTGCGTATGCTGGGCTTGTTCAAACCAGCTTCCTGAGAAGTGAAAATCCCAAATGTACTATGAGTTTTCTTCACAGTAAGTGTCTCCAGCTTCCCTTCCTCTGTAATCTCTTCCTTTGGGGCAAAGTGACTCAGTACTGCTAGTGGTAATGAGCAGACCATTTTGACTGATGAGCACTTCACACTGATTCTGTGATGCTGGGGTAAAGAGCACAGAAAATTCCCAGAGTGCAGACTAAAAATGTGCTTTCCTCAAACCTCTTTCTTCACACTGATAAAGGGAAGGGAAAAAATGGGTGTGAGGTTAAATATTGTTCTACTTTCAGGTTCTGGCTTTTAGATACATCCTTTTCATTAATAAATATCACTCTGTTTAAGCAGTTATGTATGCAGTTAGAGCACACCAGGCTTTTGTCAGTGCTGGGGTCCCAGTTTGCCAGGTGCTGGGCAGTGAATGCCAAATCATTTAGAGCCTAGTGAAGCCAAGACACTGTGAATGGACAGAGCAAACTGCTGAGAAGAAAGGAGAAACGTGAATGGAAAAAGTAGCTGTGGGAACAGATGTACATTTGCAGGCCAGAAGCAAATGTAATTAAGAGGCTTTGAATGATTGGTGGTAGTTGCATACAAACATCACCTCTTTAACTTGCTTTTCTCACTTTCTCCCTAGATCTCATCTGATGTGGCACATTGGATGAACATTCAAGTAGAATTGTGTATAAAAGGAATTAAAGGAAAATAAATACTCTATTTGTTGCACCTGGGAGACTCTTTACATCTGTTTTTGCAAACAATCACTAACAGGATGTTTTCCAAGTGGGGAGAATTTGGCTGATGACAACATATTGCTCTGTCAAAATCACAGGATTTGAAGAACAGCTGCTAGTTGTATTTGAAGCTAGAAGTGGAGGAGAGGAGCAGTGTTAGCTCCGGACTGGTAACTGCTGAGAAAAGCAATAATTTCTAAATCACTCTTTTTCTGAAATGCTGTGGCTTTGCACTAGGGACAGTAACTCTGAAACATCCAGGTGCCTTTTTTCTCTTTTGTAATACTAACCCATCTCTGAGACACTGGCTATGGCTTTGTTTTCTCTCGCTCTCTCCTCTCTCTCGTGATGTTTGTCAGTGCTTTTACAGCCTTTGGCAGCTTCCCAGCCAGAGCAGGTTCCCTGCCAACAGAGTCCCCTCATGGCAGCTCGTTTTATAAAGGGCTGACTGCTTTGATGGATGATAAGGCTAAGGAGAATGAAGGAACAAGGGATTTTTTTATTTGTAGTTTTAAGGAAAAAGTCCCTCTTACTTGCATCTGAAAGACACATTGTAAACAGAGTAAGTCTAAGCCTTGCAAGCTTTTATCAAGAGGGAGCCCTTCGGGGGTGAAAGCTGTTCCCGTGGTGCTCTATGTGTGATACTGGGTGTGGGAGGTGGAAACGTTAAGGCAGGAAAGGTTAGGAAGTTAAAAGGAGAGCAAATTAGAAGTTTAGGCTATGTGAGAAAAACACAGTGAGTGGAGAGAAGGGATGAATAATCAGTCAAGGGAGAAAACTGGAACAAAGAAGAAAAGAAGGCAGAAAGCAGAAACAGAAACAAAAATGGTCTCTAAGCAGAAGAGAAGCTGGAGAAAAGTGCTGGAGTAAAACAAGGTTGGTATATATGCATTAATGTATGCATACTTGATAGAGGAATAAGGAAGAGCTGAAGCCAGGATGAAAAATAAATCATTAGAAAATATAAAAAAAATCTTTTTGCTGACCTCCCTTCCCATCAGTCCAGCTGGTAGCTCTCAAAGCCAAATTTAATATCCATGTTTAGTTCTGCAGGTATCTGATTGAGCCTCAAAGGCCTTGATTATAAGAATCTTGTGGAGATTTGCCTTAGTACTCATAATTATTGTGGACACAGAAGGAAATACAAGTTTTGAATCAGTACAGTGTTTCCTTCATTTTGTGTGTCCTGGTTGGACTCTGATGTTGGCAGCCACTCCAGCTTTGCTCACCTTACCTATCTTACCTTAACCTCTGTGTTGTTTATCATCTTATCAGCTATTCATATCTTAAGAACCTCTAGTGCAATGTGAACATCTCCTGTGGATTATGTTTCATGTTCTCTGGCTGTAGAGAAACGTAAAATGACACGTTCCCTCAGTGTCCATATGATCTTTCCACAGCATCAATATGTCACTTCATTTCCTTGCTCATTCCAACAAAACTCCTCATATGAGTGTGATTACTCAGGAGCATGTAAATTGTAACTTATGGGAGAGACCTGTACAGATCTTTTGGCAGCAGCAAACCCGTCCTACATGCCTGTATGCTTGGGTAAAGCTCTCTTGGGTCTTAGTCTAGACTGGCTCTTTACAAGCACTGCATTTACAATTGCCTTTTCCAGAAGCAAGGTGCAGCATATTAATGGTTACTTTGTTAAGACTTTTTTCTCTCTCTTTTTTTTCTTTCCCCCCAGCTGAGGAGGACTGCAGGACTATTATTAATTTAAGGTAACTCTTCAATGTCTGGAAATAGAGTTGTTCTGCCTTTTGAACACCTTTTTTATCTGCGTCTGTAGCTCTTGGGGCACTCCGTCCCATTCACATTTACTGCGATAGCACAGACAAGTGCTTTCTGAAAGTGATGCACCAAGTCTTCTCTATTTCACAGTAAATTTTCTGGCTTTTCTGGGATACCACAGGTTGTGTTCTCTGTTTCCACATCAAGTCAGTGGTGTTCCTATCTTCCTGGAGGTTGGCACAGGCCCTGCTGCCTGCCTGCAGCCAGCAGGAATGGCCGTGAGCCCAGCTCCGCTGGAGATGCCTGCGGCACAAGAAGGGACCAATTTCAGTAGAGAGGGATTGAACTGGAAGGAAGCAAGCTATGCCTTCAAAGCACAATGATGTTCTGAGTACTTGTGGTGAATCTGGAAAAACGTCTCATTTTTCTTGTTGTTGTTTTCTTCCCCCCCTTCATTGCTGGTTGCACATACTGTTGCAGTGATTAGATCATGTGTTTGTACCTCAGCCTGGTTTGACTCTTGTTACCTCCTATCTTCAAGGCTCTGTCCCTGCTTCTGTCTTTGATCTAGCCAAGTTTACAAATCGGTTTCCTTAGGATACAGACAGAACTTTTGAGGTTTAAGAGGCAGTTTTCTGCTTAGTCACAAATGAGTCACTGACCTGGACTTTGGATTTTTCAAAAGCAGCCCTTGGACTCAGGTGAAGGTGGCAGGTGCTCTCCATTTCATGTTGAAATGTAGGCATTCCAGCCTAATATCTGAGTCACAAATGTATGCAGATCCTTCATGTCACTGCCTGGGTGCTGAAAGAATCATGTCTTCTGGGATTAGGCAGGCTTCAGTTTCAATGGGTTTGATGTGAGCATCTAATCTGACCTCCTGTACTTCAGGCTTACTGTTATAGAGTAAGCCTGAAGGTCATGAACATAATACAAATGAGTTTAAAAAAATATGAGAGTAAAAGTGAAATAAATGAGTTAAGAAAATTCTAAGAGTAAAAGTGAAATTCAGTGCATTCTGCCTTGGCTTATTTTGTGAATCTTTGCTTCCTCTATCAATCAAAAAGAGATTGAACTTCCTCACTTCCTTAATACATGGTTAAACATTACACAGTCCATCAGCTGCAGATAAATATGTCCGCAATTACATGGGACTTCTACTAATAGAACTTGAGCTAAGTAGTAGTCATTAGAGTAAATCAAATACCCCTGTAAAGTGGCTTCAGTTGAAGTTAGGTGCAGTGCAATCATGGCCCTCAAGGCATGTGGCTTGATTGCTTACAGCCTTGCATGTATGTTTCTAGAAGTGCTATTTTCTAAATGAAAAATGTCTTCTTTCTTTTCTTTTTT
>VXBQ01010805.1:11614-106097 GCA_013400175.1 Phainopepla nitens
TTTACCTTCTGGATCCTTTCAATTCATAATAAAGGATCTCAAGTACTTTTTGAAGCCTCCTTGAGGGAATTCTATTTTTAGGGATTTTACAAAGGGAAATAAATGAGAAAACAGGGAGAATTACTGTGTTTCATTTTGCTCACCAAAATCTCACCTTGTTTGAACTCAGCAGTCAGAGTATATTCAAACGTCACAGAAGCAGAAAGTGTTCAAGTTTGTGGAATAATAGCCTTAAAAAATTCACAGAGTGATAAATATTGGATGAATAGCTGAATGAAAATTCCAGACCTAGAATGTGGAAAGATTAGAAAGGAAAATGAAATGTCCAAAGGAAATGTAGCTTGAGCAGCTACACTGTCTTTCTAAGCTTCCTATCCCTTCTTCCCCAGGTGTAATTTTTGAACCCACCAGTCACTTGAGCAGATTGGATGGAAGCATGGGGTTTCAAAAGACATGGAGTTGTTCCCTGTTCTGTGAAGGTGGTTAGTCAGAAGGGAGGAACAAAGAGGCTCTGCAGGAGTATAGAAGCTTCTCCATGCAGCTTCTCCATGGGGCTCAAACTCCTTGCAGCAGGTGCTGCCCTCAGTTCAGCAGCCAGCAGGGCGCAGGACAAGGTGGGGGGATGTGGAGAGAGCCAGAGGTGTTGAGTGGTTCCAGGGGGCCACTGTGGTGGGGGACCACAGGCTGGAGGTGGTGTGCTGAGATCAGGAGGGTGCATGGGATGTAGAACATTAATCACCAGGAAACTAGCTTCATTAATCTTGTTGGGAACTGAACAACTTGTTGGGACTGGGTGAAGGAGGGGAGAGGGGAATGAAACTCTGCGCATTTATATGAACAATTTTCCTGTGCAGTTCAACACTCAAGAATGCAAAACATTACTTGAGCCCTCCTCAGTCCCTTCCCCAATTCTGCTAATAAAGTAAGATATCAGAATGAAACTAGGCTTGTAGAGCAGAGCAGGTGGGACTGGGAAGGCCAGGAGGCACTCAGGAAGGGCTGGGCACTGCAGCTCACTGTGATGCTCCTTGGACACTGCCTGCCTGTGCTGGCCCCATGGCTGCCACTGGTCAGCTGGTTATACAGGGGATTACCTGGTGCCACAATCAGGACCTGTAACTAAATCAGGACTTTTTTTTTTTTTAATCTCTTTTTTTTTTTGTGGTTATTGGGGGTTTCTTGTTTTGTTTTGTTTGGGGGTTTTGTACCTTTTTTGAGGGTTTGTTTGGCTTGTATTCAGGGCAAGAAGGTAGGATGCTGCTGCTGAGCAGGAACAAGATGTCTTCTAATTATAGCTGCTCCTGCAGAAGCTCTTTCTGGTGATGCTTTGTTTATCTTCCTTATGAGGATTGTGAGAAGGGAACCAAAAATACCAAGCAAGCTCTGCTTTAAGGGATAACCTCTATGATATCTCTCCTTTTGCATCAGAAATGTGCAAATAGAAAATGACAGCATTATTTTCCTTTCCCTCTTTTCTTGCTGCAGTATGCTTTCTCCCCTGCCTGGCATACTGATTTGCTTGAGAATCCAGGGAGCAATTTGGTAGAGAAAAAAATCATTAAGTACACACAGGTTTTGCTCAGCATTGTATCATGACTGGACTCCTACTAGTATCTAATAGTTTTTTTCCCCTAGATCTCGAAGTACTTAATGGGTAAAAGAGTGTCTCCTTTCAACATTTTCTTTCTTTTTTCAAGCTTTAAACAAAGAGAGTGACTGAAATAAATTTCACAAGTCATCTCATGGATGTCTTAGAGATCTTCCCTGTCCTTATATGTGTGACACAGCTCTTTCTCAAGCATTTTTGCGTACTTGAGACAGCATTTTGCAATGCCCGGGTGTTCTGGTTGCAAGTCCTTTCTTCATTTAAACTGAACTTCGGCAGTAGCAATAAAGATTTATGCAAGCCTTGAAATCATCAGGAAAGTAGCCTAGACATTGTAAGTTAATTTAAAATTATGTTTGTGCTCTTTTGTGTTAGTGCTCTTATTTGTGAGCCTGGGAGATGTAGTCAAGCTTGCCTCTGGTATGAAATTTTAAAAAATGTGCAATTCAGACAGAATTAGAAAATTGCTTGGGGAAGGAGCCAAGGAAAATGATAGATTTGACACAGAACCCCAGAGGTGAATCAATCCATAGAGAAAGATATTGAAATTTCCTCATAAGAGAGAGAATTTAGTTATTTTGGAATATAACATTGGTGATGCAGACCTTCACCTAAGGTCTACTCAGCCCAGAGTGCTATTTCTGACAGTATCCATAGGTGAAGACCTATGGAAGAGTCTGAGCAAGACAAGTATATGGAGTACTTGATGTTCTCCCAGCCTTCATGTTTTTGAACTCAGAGACTTCATGGCTTGATGGTGGTCCCAGGGCACTTGCCCTCTGTGAGAATACGTCCAGTCTTCCTTTGAAGCCACAAAAACTTGTACTGTTTGTAGTGCCCTTTGTCAAGGAGCTGCTGCTGCCCTTTTTGCTGTTATTTTGGCTCCTTCAAGCTTCAACTGATGACCCCTTATTGCTGGTACTGTTAGAGAAGTAGACAATCAGTCTTTTTGCAGACTTTTTTTTTATACGCAGAAGTCACCTCTTTCACAGACCAATGTGTCCTACCTCACTCATTTGTTCCTTTTACAGCAGCTTTCTCTGCCTTTGATCTTCTCTTCTGCCCTGGTCTGAACATTTGCCAGTTCTGCTATAAAGATTTTGAGGGATTTTTCTTACTCAGTTGTATGTGATTCCTCTGCAATTTTTCACAGTTGGTGCTAATCCTTACTATCCTGAGTAACTTAGTATTCTTGATAAGCTTTCTCACTTAACTCTTTTATCTAAATTTTCCATAAATACACTGAACAGCAGACCCCTCTTGAACTGCTGCTTCCACTTCATAGAGAAAACATTGCTACTCTCTTTCCTAGCTGGGCAAAGACTTTCCATGGATGCTTGGTTTCTTCTAATGCTTTGGAAGATGTTTTTGAAAATCAAGGCAGTCAGTGTCAACCAAATTACTCTTATCCTCAGATTTGTGGATCCCTTTGCAGTTCTCCAGGGAGAGCAGGAAAGACTTTCTCATTATAAAAGCCCTACTAACTTTTAGTACTCTGATCATCCCAAGTAGCTTGTGCTTATCTGTTGACCACTAATTTTTTTCACTGTTGTTAAAACTGCTCCTAATTATCTTGATTCAAAGGTCAGGCTGCTTTTCCTATATCGCTTCTGGTGATTTTTCTAGGAATTGGTGTCACTTTGGCCCACAGCCATGACTGAATGTTGCAATGCATCCTGGAGCTGAGGAGATGATCTCCTGGAGCTCAGCACCCTGCTGGTGTCCTGGCCCCATCCTTGGCCAGTACGCAGGACACATCGCCCCATTCTCAAGTGAAAAACTGTGTGCTCAGAGAAAGAAAAAGTATTGAAGTATAGATAACTAAGATAGGCTGTGTGCTCACATGGGAGGTGATTGTTCAGTCCCTGCTATGCCATAGCTTAGTCTCTTTCTGCCTCTCTGCCTGTGTGTGCTGTGGGTGTAGTGGTATTTTCCCAGCTCACAGGCTTAGGGTTGGATAAGTAGACTGCAGACAGCAAGAACCGTATTTACTACTGGAATCTGTGACATAGTAGAGCCAAAAATAGGTGGGTGAGTGTATTTACAGTACCAGTGGAGTGTCACTAACCTTGTGTGACAGAGCGATGGCTAGCATGCTACGAATGTGTTGTGGAGAGGGAGTGGGAAAGCCCTGGCTGAGCACAGTGGGATCAACCTCTCCTCATGGAAAAGGTGCTGGGTTCTCTTGTCAAAACTTTGTCTTAGGCAGGACTTTTCAAACATGACATTTTTTGTCTGAATTAAGCCTTTGAGCTTTTGGGCCGTGCTTAGGATTGCAAACCCGTACCTTCAGACATGCTGGAAGTTCTTCATGGTGTGAGATGCAACTGGGTCGGCAGAAAGGGCCAGGCCTTGTGAAACACAGAACAACAGGAAGGGACTGTCTCAGAGGGATATGTTGGCCACAAGTCTGCAAAGAGTAGTTAACACTGGCTAGAGTAGTTATTCCTTACGTTGCACCAGACCTCTAATTTAAACTTCTATGTGGAAATTGCTTTCAGTGGGTAGTGATTTGCAGATAAAAAATATTGTTCTACTCAGTATTATGAGAGATATCTCAGGCTGTCTGAGGCACTTAATCTGTGTGCTCTCTGCTTCATGCTTTGTGCATTAGTCCAGCCACACCTAACAGAGGCATTTGCATGAGTAATTAACTGCCATTTCCTGCAAATCAAATTACTTGGAATTAGAATTTAAAATAACTTTCCAATTACCGAAGCACACTTGTTAGTGAGAGCAATGTTTTTACTGTGCCACATTTAGAAAGGGCAGAAGCTCTTAACTCTTTCAAGAGAGCAATTATTTCTGAGAAGCACAGTGTGTCAAGGGATCCCAACCTTATTTGCTTTACACTGCTGACAACGACTAGAGCTGGTGATGCTGTTCTCACAAGTTAGACAAATTAATTTGCTTCTTAAACTTTATGAGCAGAACAACATAAAAATTCCTTTATTAGTATCACGTTTCAAGGACGGTTGTCTGGGCTTCAGTACAAAGTTGGTTTTTGTTTTTAAAGTATACAAGCAAAATTGTTCAGAGCCTTTTCATGACAGGTTATATAACTGTATGTGCAGATGTAGATATAATTCTAAATTAAGATGTCCCTATTATCACTTAGAATATCAATTTAAATTGCCAATGGGAATGTTGCACTAATGTTAGAGAATAGTATTTCCTAAAAATATTCTTTGAAAATTTACAGACCCTGAATTTCCTCATGTCTTGTGTCTGACAGTGATCAGAAAAAATTTCTGTCCTTCTGTCTGCATGCAACACAACTAAGTAATAAAATGGATTATGTAAAAATGAGGAAGCTAGGACATCATATTTTAAAGTTGCACTGTGGGAGCTTTGTCTGGCATCAATTCGTTGAAGAAAATAAATGTATTCATGTTTCTTGACTCCAGCAAACCAAGTCTTGCATGTAACTTAAATGACTTCCTGGCTATCTAGTGTGGTTTCACAGAGCCAAAGCTTTATTATTCATGTCTGCTTGAAGAACACAGTACCCTGTTAACTGTTAATGGGAGTTGATGAATCCTAATTGATTCAGTGATCAGGGAATATTTGATGTTCAAGATCATAAAATATTATGAGAAAAGACATTAATTTTTGCTATCTGATGCCTAGAAAAGGAATGGATTTAGTTAGAAGGAATACTAGAAGTATAACTTGTTTTTTCTGTATTATATAAAAGCATAATGACATTGTGTAGCTAACTTGAACTGACAAGAGCAATGAACTGTAAGGTTAAGATTCTTAATACCTTCAATCTTGCTGAAGCTGGAAGTACTGCAGTGCACTAACACTACAGAAATAAAGACACCAGTTATAATTGTAAACAAGGGCATGGAAAAAGGAGAGCTTGACTCATTTCTTATCAGATTTATTGGCAGACTGATAGAATAATCATAGAATAATCCCTTCTGAAACCAATAGAGGTCCCAAAATTAACCGCAAAAAGAGAATTTGCCCTAAATTTGTTTCGTCTCATCCCAAATGTCACTTTTAATTTACCCTGACTGTCAAGTTAGGGCATGGGTTTAAAGAGGAGTGATGACAGGAGAGGCGTTTCATTGGTACTGCCTTCTTTCTTTTGCTCAGGCCAGATGGTTCTGCTCTGGGGAACCTGCAGTGCTTCCTGGAGGGCAATGATAGCTTGGGAGGTGATTGCTGAAGGTGAACTCCTCTGCCAGCACCTAGACAACTTGGGTCAGGGTTTCACTGACTCTTATGTTCTAATTGTAAGGAAAGGCAGTATTTGTGCTATTAAAGGGTGTTTGGACCTGTGGAGGCTGAAAAGGGAAGAGCATTATGAAGTTGGACACCGGAAAATAAAAGGAGAGGAAAGAGGTGAGGGAAGTGAGAGGAAGGTGAAGCAGGATAGCATGGGTGGATGGAGCAGATGAGCAGGCTGATGGTATATGAGCAGAACTGTTTGCTGCCAAGCAGCTCCCAGGAGGCAACCCTGGGGAATAGAACCTTGTCTCTGTGAGGACTGGACTTACTGCCTCCCCCTGGGCTATGGCTGAGCCTGTAAGCTTGTGTCAGCATGTTTTCAGTGTCCTCAGGAGGGTTTGATACAAGGGTAATGAAGAGTGTGGAAAAGAAATATTTTCTTAAGCCTCCTACTAGCACAAGAAGCCTGTCAACCAGAGTATCATAGCAATTCCAGCCTTTGCCTTCTAAAGAGAAGGCTGACATAATTTTAGATCTGCCAGAACCATAGCCATGAAAGGACCTGGTTTTGAACGAGATGAAGATTTAGCATCATCTGAGGCATTTTTTGCCACCATGCTGGAACAGCTGAACAGTTGCTTGGATCTGTCAGTTTGGTGTCTGTTCAGAGGCTCATCACACAGTTTTGCTGGACAATTAGCTCCCTGAACCTTCTCTAATAGGAATAATGCTGGGCAGAAACCAGACAGGAGAGCGCTGTGCAATATATTTAGACAGTTAAATGGTTAACAGTGGAGCTCCTGTTGCGATTCAGTCCTGCCAGTAGCATAATGCCAGCTTCTGTCCTCATCTGACACTTCCATGCTGCTCAGAAGGAACCACTGGGGAAATATGCTTTCACAGATAGTTAGTTGTACAGCCACAGCCCTCAGAGCCTTGTATAATAAGGCAGTGGCTGAGAAAGGGGAAATAACCAAATGCTGGTCACATACCACCTCTATTTTTGCAATCGGCACAACCTCAAAGGCAGCTGATTCTGGATGGGAGGTAAAGCTTCCCAGAGATCACCTCAATTAACATCAGGGCTTGGACAGGGGCCCCACCGGGTTTCACAGATAAAGCTTTGCTGCTTTTTCATTTACTGAGACAAACCTAAAATGAGCAATTGGGTTGTCATGCTGCAAAAAGCCACTGACAAAGCTCTAAAGTAGATCCTCTGTGTATGTGTGTACCTGCTGGCAAAGCACAGGATGACAGACTACCTCACAGTTAGCAGGGGCAGGACGAATCTGTAGCACAGAGAAAGCAGTATATAGGTCCTAAACTTTTTTTTGTTTGTTAGTTTGTTTTTTTATTTTTGGAATGAAATCACCCTGAAAAAGCAAACAGTTGCAGTTAATACTGAAAAATGAGCTTTTTTATCTTTTTGGACACAGAAGATGCTCTAGCATTGATTTTTAACTGTAATGGACTGCAGGGCACTGATTGCAAGGTAAGATATGATTGATCATTGGTGGGAATGATGCCTCGAAAGGTTGACCTGGAAACAGAGACTAGGTAGAATAAAAGGATAAANAGCTAGAAAGGAATTGTTTTGTCTACCTACTCTGTGAAGAGAGCTTACCAACTCTTAATATGAAGCCCAGAACTACACACTAAAACAGCACAGAATCTGAAAAATATAAATGCTAAAACCCAAGGCATCATTAAGACACTTGGTATTGGGGCAGCACCTTGGCAACCTTTAAAAGTGCATCAGCCATGCTTGCAGATGTGTCCCAAGCTGAACTCCACGTGCAGTGACCAGGAACTGTGTTGTTGCTGCAAGATAATCTGGGAGCATCAGGCAGGGCAGAAGTCTGTTCTGTCACTGTGTTGATGACAAGGCAAGGTGAGGATAAAGATGCTGGCAGAATGCCTGGATCTCTGAGTTCACTCATTTATGGTGCACATTGTATTTTCTAGAAATACCCATTCATAAGTTTTTAAGTAAAGTAACCTCTGTGGAGTCTGAGTTTCTTCTTCCTCATACCAGTGATTACTGTCATAATATATCTGTGATGTGAAGAATTTCACAGTGGCTTTTGCCTATGTAGTTAGTCTGATCTTTTCAATGAATTTAGATCCCAAAGATCCAGAGGAAAATTTCAGATAAGCCCATTTCCAAGCTCTGTATGCATAAATCAGATCTAAGCCAGAAGCAGGGTACCTTGATGAGGAGCTGGAATAGAAAAGAAAGACAGCTACACTGATTCAGTTAAAATGGTGAAATCCCCTTTATTCTGTTGCGCACACTTCTTATATATGATAAAATTATTTACATTCCGTTCTTGAAGAAGATTCTGCCTAATTGTCTCATTGTTTTAACCTGTCTCTAACATACTCTATAATTGGTATACTTCACAGAAACATAGATTAGACCAAGTTAAACTGCATCACAATCTCAGGCCTGCACAGGCTTCTGCAGGCCTTAATTAGGCTGCAGTTTGTCCAAGGCTGGATTGCCCAGTTTCTGCAGGGGCACTCCATGTCCCCGCTCAAGGAGGAATTCGTCTACATAAGCCCACTGGAAGAAACCACAGGCCAAGTTCACTGGCTGATAGAATGGCAAACTGCAAGAAGTTTAATTGTCTCACACAGTTGTATTTTTCAAACAGACCAGTAATATCCAGTTTCAATTTCAGAGAATGATTGTCTGTAAAGAAGTGTTAGCTGAGTAAAGTGAATTGTTTGAACAGTGCTGGGATTTTGAACCCTTGTTATGAGAAAGGCTGCTTTTTTTTTTTTTTTTTTGGACCAGCCAGGGTAAGCAGCAGCTCCTTTCTATAGGAGGGAAGATGGTGGATATTAATCACCCCTTGGCAACCTGTCAGGCGGCAGATTGCAACCCAAGAGAAGTGATTTGCTGATTATCTGATGTGACAGTTTAATAAACAAATATTTACACATAGGGTAAAAGTAACAGTAGAGTTGGGCAAGAGATCTGCATGTCCTGAACTCTTAGGTCAATGATTTGTGTGGGAAAAATATTTTCCTTTCTGGGCTCGTGGAAAAGGGTGGAAATATCTTTGTCAGGAAATATTGTTTAAATTCTCTGTGTGCTTGGGATTTCTCTTTGAAAAGATCATTCTTTTCAAGAAAGAGGGGCAATTCTGGGTTCCTTGGCTGACTTTCCAGCCTCTGGACTGCTGTGGCACATGCTGACCTGACCCTCCCTGGATACCACAATATTTGACATTATCAGACACTCTAAAAATGTCTCCCATGGCGTCTGATGTCTCTGTGGTTTACCTGAGAGCTGGGTCAGCATATGTGCTGTTCTGGACTTTGTGCATTGCATGGGCATTTACTTCCCCACTTCCCTTCATAAGCAACAAGTGCTGGAGCAAGGGAGAGGGAAATACTGATCAGCATCATCCTTGATGCAGGTGAACCAGAGTCCCAGTGACAGCTGATCCTCAGCCACACATTCTGCCATGGGAAGGGAGGAGGGATTTCACTTGGAGGCCATTCTAGGGGGCTTCGAATCCCCTTAGGGAGATGCTCTCTGTTAGGCTGGCTGAGGAGCCTATGTGGCAACTCCACCATCCCAACCATCCCTGTAGACAGCAAGGTGTGACTCCTGAGAAGGAGAGCAGCTGGAGAGCATAGAGCTAATGATGGACAGACCCACCTTAATGATGAGAGGAGGCTGTGGGTGCCCTTGGCAGTAAGGATGGGGCTTCAGACATGTGATAGATTTCTTCAGGGGGCTCCGAGATGAAACTCATTCAAAGCATGTCAAGTAGAAGAAAAAAAATTCAAAGCAAGCAACCCACAAAAAGCCCAAACCCTTTGAACATTGTTATTTATGATTACATAGGAATTCAAGGCTTTCTTCACGTTCATGGCTAGAAACTGTTTTCCTAGATAAAGTTTTAGAGGCTTAGATGTAATCAGCTAAGGAACTCTTCAAATAAGCTAAGCTGTGTTTTGATTTGGTGCAAATCAGAAGTGAAGTAACAGGAATAGCTATTCCTGGAACAGCTGAAGCTTTGAAATGCTGATTTAAAATGCTCCATGCTGCCATTCATCTGTCCTGTCATAGCAGTATGGAACAAAAGACAGTTTTCCTCTCTGTGAACATAAAAAATGAAGGATATATTAGCAATTGGAAATAAAAATCCAGCTCTGAAGAATAGGGGAGATAATTTTTGTCCTCTTTTACCTTTTACTTTATATTTTTATTTTGTTTATTTATTTTTTACCCTGTATTTCTTCTTAGCATCAAAAAGACAATAGTAATGTTTCTTACATCAGCTGCAAAGGACATCCAGTTATCATTTTCCTACTGCTGTTACCTCACTTGACATGATCTGAAAAGTCTGATCATGTGGTGCTCAACTATAAATTTGCTTTAAACACTCATACTCCTGCATCGTGAGCTGACAGGGGAGATCTGGGATGATGCCTGTGCTGCGGTCAGAAGCCCAGACAGAGCACGTGGGGGCTCTGTGACCCTGGGGATGAAGGCTGGGGAGCTACAGCTGAAGGGGTGCAAGCATGAGGAGTTGTCAGAGTCTTCGCCAGGTCTTGGGTAGGCCTTTGCCATGATGATAACTGCGTTGGCTCTGATACTGCAGCTGGTTTAGATCTACCTATACATATACTTCAGCCCTACACCTTGGGCAGTATTCATACAGAACCTGGCTTTTGCATTTCTGTCTCTGCATTCTGCCCCTGCCTTCCCCTCTTTGGCCCAGTGTGCAGACAATGTCCACTGTGATATTTTATCTGAAAGAGGCTATTCTCAGCCTGCTGGCCACTGGGAGAAGACCATTGCTATCCCTTCTTCCTGTTCCCTAAACACCCCTATCCTGCAGAGGATTTAACAGTCTCTATTAGACTGTGTGCTCCCATGGGGCTATTCAGAAACGGTCTTTACTTTCCACATCAGCTGGTATCAAAGGTAAGTCACAGAATAAAGCAGATTTGAGCACAGCCTATTATGAGTCTGTGCCTAAAAGCGATTGTGAAAAAATAGTGTTTTGTCTTTATTTTGCCCCAGTTTGGGGCAAATGTCTTCCAAGGTCTGTGTTATCTGCAGACCCTTGGTGGTTTCCATTTGAGTTCAGTGATGTCTTTGGGATCTTTGTTAAGAGTTTTAGTGAGTTTCTGAAAACTCAGCCATGTAGCTTTACTTCAGTGAGTAGCACTACTAATGTCCACCAGATTGCCACCATGTGGAAACTCACTCCTACAGCTTCATGGTGATAACATTGGTACAGCAATAGCAAATTTCTTGCTGGGTTTCTGGGTTAAATTTAAGTTATTTTCTGAAATCAGAAATATTTTTAGGAGCACTGATTGTCCTGTTGAGCACTAATGGTTTATCTGATAAGACAGATCTTAATAAATGGATTATTCTATTTAGAAAGATACTAGTGAATTATGTCTAGAGTTATTTCTTCTGCCTGCAATACATAAACACAGGGAGTTTGCAAGTGAAGGGTGCTATACTGAGGACAAATGGAAAGAATTGCTCTGTTGCATGGTGCTCTGTTGTCTTGGGCTTTCGTTGCTATGGGATGTAATTCTATTACCCACTGTACTGTTAGATTTCAAAAGGGTAGTTCATAAGCACTAATAACATTTGTGGCAATATGAGCTAAGTTAATGAAAAAGATAATCAAATCTAATGCTCCAGGGCAAGATATCTGATATCTCCAGGGGTCGTAAAGAAATCATACAGCTGTCTCGGGGCAAGGAGTGGTTGTATGTGTGAGTGCAAGAAGAGGCAAGAGGCAGCAGAAAAGTGAGGGTCACCTTGCTCAGAAGCACCATGTGCTGGTCACTGACAGAGGCAGGAGGGGATTGCTGGATATGTCGCAGAGATGGAGATGCTTATTAGGCTAATGATATTTTTAGTAATGCCAATACCTAATAGATAGGTTTCAGCTGATCCCAGAAATTTGTCTCAGTGTGTTGACTGGGAAATTGGATTAAGTAGTTCATGCATGGTTCTGCCTTGCCCACAGCAGGCATATACTGAGTTGGGAGCTGACCAAGGATGGCACTGAAACAGCCTTTGGAATTTTTCTTTCTTGTAAACACAAGCTTCAGTGTGAAACTCACTTCTGAAGTAAATGTAGTATTTTATTGCATCTCTAGATCCAGTGATGACTTTTTCTTTCTTCCAACTATAAACACAGACTTTTGTGGACCCTTTTCACACTCCATATTGGTATATTACTTGAGGGTCCAAACAGAGGCTTCATGTTCCCTGTAGGTATGTAACTGATAATGTTCAGCAAAAGACACTTGCAATGGGAATTGTAGGCAGCACTCAAAACCATGTTTTCTCTCACAGATTCGTGCTTTATTTATTGCAAGTACCTCCTTCATCTTGCTCTGCATTTCTATACATTCACCATGAGCCTTCTTCTATTTCTACTACTGTTCTGTTTAAAACAGATCTGGTTTTTGCTACAGTAAGACTCCTGGCTTAGGCCAAGGACAGGTTAATTTTTAGCAGTAGCCATGAGGTGGCAGTCTGGAGCTATGTGGGTGTGTCTTGGTTCTTACTCGCTCATGCACTTCATCAGAGGGAGGCACAAGTAAGGGATTCTCACTTCCAAGGAGGATGATGTGGCTAACTGATGTTGCCAATGTGTTTTTCTCCACTCCTCTGGCAGCAGAATGCAGGCCTCAGTTTGCTTTCACCTGGAGGGGCGTGCAGTACACCTGGAATTGACTCCCTCAGGGGTGGAAGCACAGTCCTACCTCTGCCGTGGGCTGATCCAGGCTGCAATGGAAAACAGCGAGGCTCCAGAACACTTGCAGTTCTTTGATGACATCGTATAGGGCAACATGGCAGAGGAAATTTTTGAGAAAGGGGAGGTGATAACCCAGATTCTCCTGAAGGCCAATTCTGCTGTAAAACAAAGATTAAAGATCCTGCCCAGGAAATTCAGGTTCTTGGAGTAAAATAGCAAGATGAATGTTGTCACATTTTCTTGGACATGGTCAAAACCCAGCAAAATACCAACTGTGTTCCCAGGAAAAGACAAGAAGGAAACCCAGTTTTCTTATCTCATTGCTGTTTCCAGTAAATTTTTCTTATCTCAACTAAGAATATCTGCTCTTTGTCTCACTGGAGGCAAGGGGAGGAGGGGAGTGGGTCGTGGTTTTCATTTTAGCAGAAGTACTAAATTGGGTAATTCCATTCCTATACCACAACTTCTCATACCAAATCCTAGCCATGGAAGGACATCAAATGCTCTAGCCAGTGTGTATGGCCAAAGGTGGATGATTAGGAAAAACAAGAAGGCTAAGGACTGCATGAAATAGTCCCTCCTTCCATATGTCTTCCTAAACCTCAGAGACTTCCTAAATTAGATGTTTTAACTACCATACTTTGCCTTTGATAATTAATAAATTCTGAATAGATGTGTTGGATCCCTTTTCGAATGTCTAGATCTTACTAATTTTCTGTAATACCCGATAAGGAGTCCTAAGAGTTCTCCAATAAAGAAACTTCTCAAAGCAAAAATGTGTGATGAGCAGGTGTCATTTGTTGACTTCAAGTGTCCTTGCAGCCTACAATGGTGCACGTGCCCACCACGTGACAGTCTCGTGCCCGTGGGTGATCGTTGTGTGACTGTCCCACCATGGGTCTGTCCACTATTGGCATTTGTTCATCATACATTTTTACTTTGAGGAAAAAAAATAAAGGGCTATATTTGATACTAGAGTACTTTTTTACTTTTTTTTTTTTTCCTTCAGAAGAACAATAGCTATCCACAGAATTTAATGGGAAATATTAAAGAAAGTATTTTGGGACCAGAAGCTTTTAGTATGATGGTATGTACCTTGTAGAAGTGCTTAAATACTTCTCATGCAGTGATGGTGGAGTACTTTGATGTTCTTAATTGTTGTATTTCTATCAACATTTTCTAACTTCTTTCCATGTTTGTCAGAAAACTCCAATTCTATCTAGGAGTAGGGTTATTGGTAAAGTTTCTCCTGACTTTTTTGTGACTCAAAAAACCCCCAAAATATTGGCTGCTAGTCTTTAGGGTTTACTGTAAAACAGAAGAAATAATTGTAATCAATTGTAATAAATTTTCTTGAATTTGTCATGATAATATTAATCACAATTCTATAAAGTTTGGATTGAAAAAAAAATCTAACAGAAAAACTGTTTGAAATCTACTGTACAAAAATTAACTTCTTCCACCCAACCTTTCCCACATCTCCTCAAAACTTCCCCATGTTTCTGTTTTAAATGTCTACAATATAGAGTTATTCAAACTAATTCAGGTTTTAGTTAAACAGGGTAGGCTGGGGTTTCTTTGAAGTTGCAGGTTTTAGGTTGAAGTGCAACCTAAAAATTTTCAATATGTAACACCAAATAGATTTTGCTTAAGTTAATACCAAAGGGGCTTTTATCTACCTCCCTCCCTCTCTCCCTTCCTTCCCTCCCTCTCTCCCTTCCTTCCCTCNTTCTTTCTCTGTTCTACAAAAGAAAAATTAATATCACCTCTAAGGAAGTCAAAGTTCTTCTGGAACAGTGAGCTATTACAATGCTTCCAGCATTGTAGTAGTAGAGGTAGTTATTTTAAACAACATCATTCACCCTTCTATATTGCTTCTCTCAGCATAGAGCTGTCTCTTCATAGGATGGCTTCTCAGCTGCTAAGCATCCAGATCCTAATTTATGTACACGTGAGTATTCAAGGTTAATACATTCCCTGTGGGAGAAACAGTCAGTGCCATTCAGACCACATTCTGTTTTCCTCCATTGCCACAGAGTAGGCTGTTGAAAATGTGTCTGATGAAATTGCAGGTTCTTTCTCTAGTCTCAGGAATTAATTTAATGTTTCTAATTTGGATTAGGTAAAGTACCTCTCCTCATGACTGGACAGCCAGCAGGTGGGACAAATGAGTTTAAATATCTACTCCAGATCAAGGAGAGAGAGGATAAATATAGATATTTTAATTTTTTCCACATGATAATTGTTTCTGTTCCTGTAGAGTGTACTGGTTCTGGGGCTTTTTATACGTACAGCCCAAATCAATGACCCAAGCACATGTCCCAGGTCACAAATTGACTGGAGAGTAGGAAAGACAAGATTCATGGCTTGGATTTCCAAGCCAATTGTCCTCATTTTCAGACATGGATGGAAGTTTATTGCCAACTTTACTGTATTAGATTAGGTTAGGAACCTAAGCACAACTTTTGCATGTCCTCTTTATTGCATCTCTGATGGATTTGTGCCTTGACTGGTTTTGGGGCCACCCTTCTTACACAGATCCCAAATATTGCCTATGAGGACCAGTTACTACAGGAACTGGAGGCCTGTGTGTTGGAGTAGGATGCAGTGCAACAGCAGTAAAGTATTTATTCTCTATCTGAGCTGGGCAACTGAGAAAGCCCAGCCTGGGTACAACCTTTGAGGCAGTTTCATTTTGCCTCTGAGCATGTCTGGACAATATGTGCACAGCTGTGCAATTTGCTCGACCCTGCCCTTTTAACACAAGGAGCTTGTATTAAAAGAGGATACACGTCTGGACTGTCAGCCAGACTTCCATTGTGTGTGGCCAACCAGTTTGATCACACATTCCTCTTCTTGTGCAGCAACCTGGTCATTAATCTGTGCTTCCCAACACACAGACCAACCCCCAAGGCAGCTGGCGGTATTTGCTGGAGCACTGGAAGGTAGGGAGCCCTTGGAGTCACGATGTCCAAAGGACCAGTAAGGGTGTGCCCAGTGCTGCAAAACTGGTGTGATGAGAGGCATGAGTGGCAGGGTATGGACTGAGAATCTGTCAGAATGGAACCTGTGCATACCCCAAATTCTCTCTCTCCTTTGTGTCCTGGTTTTCATGTTGAGGAAAGGGGACTGCAGTGACCCCCTGCAGGTGCCAGCTGCAGCGCTGACGTGCCCTGGGACTCACCATCTCCTGGCATGGCTACACTCACAACTGCTCCACTTATCTCGAGGGAGCTTATTCAAAATGCCATGGATTATCTTGCCATGGATGCTGGGGCATCAGAAATGGCCCTGTATGGCATGAGATGAGGCTTGGCAAGGATGATGCTTAGCAGATGCTAAGAAGGGCTGATGGGCACTGGTGACTGCATGCAGAGAGCATTCCTGCACCCTGCTCTCCAGCACAGCCCAGCTGCCATCTGACATTTCATTATCCAGTATGTCCCAACAGCCCCAGGTAAAGACAGCAAATCAGTGTTGCTCTGTTGGTTCAGTTCCCAAGCAGCTGGCTGAGGTAAAAATGGGTTAAGCATTTAGACATTAACCATTATTGGATTATACCAGGATCCTATCGGTTTTTAATCTTTGATAAGCTGCTGAAACATGGCTTTTAAATTCACTGCAGCCCTCACATATTTTTTACTTTGATTCCTTGAATTCTTCCAGTCAGTTCCCCCAGAGCAACCAGGATGAATACAGGGCTCTGTGAATTGTCTCACTCATGCTTTATACAGAGGCAATGCTGTCCCTTTAGTTATCTGTTCCATTGACCCGTTGACATAGCTGAGGGTGGTGCTGCACACTGATTTGCGATTGGTGATGTTCTGACCTCCTGGGATACATGTAAAATGCTAATTTTATGAGTTAAACATTGAAGAGAGGTGACATTAGTTTTTAAAAGTCATATTCCCACTTGGCTCTTCTCATAATTACTGTTACAAGGAAGATTACTGGGATGACCATAACAATAAAAATAAGAGGGGAGAAATCTTTTGCCTTAGTCTGTAGTTTGTAAAGACCTTAGTATTTTTTAATTTATTTTTGCACTAGACAGCATTTATGTGTTTGTTCAGAGCCTCTGCTTGCTGTTTATAAGATGTTTCTTCTCGGAAAATATATAGACCTGGGTCTGGAGTTTTTTTAACTATAGGAGCTGTTTATTAACAGTAGGAGCCCATCATGGATGAGATTGTGGGGGCGGTGTCTGAAAAGTAGAAGCAAGATAGTGTGGAGGAGTGAGCCTTGAGTCCACCCCTTTTTGCTTACTGCTTTGCTGCTCTTCCCTCTTCAGCCTCTCCTTTTAATTAGAAATTACTGAACTTGAAAGAAAGGCTCTACATGTCCATAGTCATGGCAGTCTTTTCTTCCCTCACACCAGTGTTTATAGCCATTATATGTGTTTTGATTGGGGTAATAATGAAGAAGACGAATGGAGAAAAGCAAAAACATGACACTAAAAGCAAGCATCCATCTCGCCCATGGGTGGATGAAGATTTAAAAGATGGCACCGGCCATCCCTTAGAAGAAGAAGGTAAGAAAAATCTTATCCCAAACACTTTTGTTGTTTGAATTTTATCTGCTGATATGAATAAAAGAGGTGCAATCTCCCGGACTTCGCAGTGACAGCAATGCTCAGCACAACACTGCTGCTGTGCCCTGAGCTTGTCAGCTCCCAGGAAGGAGGCAGTCCTCATGTCATGCCACTCTTGGTGTAAATCTTTATTCCCTCCAGACCCCACAGATCAGAGTGAAAAAAAAAAATTCTCAGGGACTCCTGTCTGTTTCCCTGTACAGCAGATCTCAGACCTATGAGGAACTCTATGGACAGCGTAAGGAAAGAAAGGAGATCCTGCTGAATTCCCCACAGTTTCTTCTCAGACCTTATTTGTGTTATCAAATGGAAGACCTGAGCAGAGTGTTTCTATCTGCAAGTCATCCCACTTTGTCACTCAGTGCTACGTATTTGGTCTCAGCACAGCTAAAAAGTTGGAAATGGGTTTATTACTGTTTTTACAAAGGTCCTCCATTTGTGGCTTCTGCGAATGTCAGTGACAGCTTTGTTGGGAGCTGTGTTGATCAAATATTTAAGAACAAAATCTGGTTCACTCAGCTGCATGTTTGAACCCATACAGAATGCCCTTTATTTTCATTAGCTTTTTCTGATTCACAGCTTGGACAAAAGTCAAAGCTCAAAAGGTACTCTTCCTTCTTCTTACTTCCTAACTATCCTCCATAAACTCACTTTATTTCTTTGTGAAATAAAAATTTACAGAGTTTTGTTTCTGTCAGTTTTTAAAGTTTAGTTAATGCAGCTCTTTTTTTTTTTTCTTTTTTTCTTCCTGAAGCTGGTTTCAAAGGCATTTTGAGGGGTCTGTCTGGGTTAATTTTCCCCATAATGACATTTTCCCTCAGTCTGCTTCTAGGAATCTAAAATCTTAGTGTTTTTCTGCACCTATTTCTAAGAACTGTAACAGCTCTTTTCTCAGTGTTCAGTGTACTTTGAGTTACTTTTGTTTATCAGTTTCTGAAAATAGTTGATACCAGAAAGGGTTTAAACCCTGTTGACTATTTTCCAAATACATAAAATTTCTTTACAAATCAGTTCATCTGTTGTATCCTCCTTTGTTCAATGCAAAATAGACTCAAAATTATTGCATAATTTCTTTGTCACTAATAGCTTTCTACTTCAGTTAAATTGCTGCAAATTAGAATTCCTGTGGGTAGTTCAAATGATATTCTGTGAATTATCATCTTGGACTATAGCTGTTTCTATCAGTTAAAAAATTTAGATCCTTTACATAAACACACATATTTCCTCTTATGAAGGAGCCTCCCTGCCACAGCTCTGTATATAAAATTTTAGTCTTTAGTGTTAGTTGCTTTCCCTGTTATTTAGGTGCTAAATTCAAAACTCTACTAGTTCAAAATTGCTTGCAAAAAAATCTTTAACAGGTAGAAATGTTGGTACTGTTGCTAAGTTTTATTTGCTTTTAAATAAAACCTTTCTCAATATACCATGTTATCCAATGTTAAATTTTCTTGCTGTTTTGCTTTTAGTAATAAATAATAATCTTTCCTTTAATGGTGCGTGATTCAAACCAATTTATTTGTAAAACAGTCATGTCTTTTATCTCTAGAAATATTAAAATAATTTCATCATTCTTAGGGAAATTTTTCTTCAGCAGGAGAAAGCCCAGCCCAAGTGAGAAGAGTAGCAAGGAGGAGAAGAAGAGTTAGTAAAGATCTGCTTCTTTGCTGAAGCCTTATTTAAGGATCAAAGGATGTTAACCTTTTGTCAGTGTTAAAATTTTCAGTGACTGCACTAGATGCTGAAATGGAAACATGGATGTAAAAAGAGATTTTTTTAATAGTAAAGAATACCTGCTGTGTAAATTCTGCTATTTTATTAGTGTATCTTACTTTATCAGACAAGTTCAGTTCTCCTTAAATGTCTCTGGCTGGCTTGTGTTTAAAGATTAAATTCCTCTGAAGAGAATTTGAGTTAGGTAATATGAAGGTTACATTCTTAAGGCATTGTCTAAAGCTAGAATCTAGGGCTGCCCCACGTGACCAAGCTGGATTTTCAGCAGCCCCCTGAATAGGCAGGGGCAGCTGAAGACAAAGTCTTTTGACCATATCCCTGACGAAAGCAAGGTCTCTTTGCTGAGAGAGTGAAGCACTCTGCTAGAAAAACAGAAAAGCACTGACCTTACTTGTAGCCCCACGTGCCTTCCCTGAAGTGGGAATGTTTCCCGTGAGCAGCAGAGCATTCAGTGTAAGTAGCTGAATTGCTTGGGCAGACTCAGTAGGGTCACTTATTGGCAATGAAGGGTAGAATGGTGAGGGCCAAGTACTCCTGAGCTTGTGTGTGTTGTGCTTTCCATAGCTGAAGAGATGGATGTTTCTCGGAGCAGCCAGAAATCCAGTTCTTTTGTTAAGTGCAAAGCACTCAGTCCATTTGTTTAATGCTTTAACTGGCAGTACTTCAGATTTGTTTGCATGCCCATCTATCCTGTAACTTTTTTTCTTCGTTTGTAAGATCCAGAATGAGAGATTGTTTTGCTGTGGATTGGCAAGGACACTGATGATACACTCTACTTAAGGACTAAAAAAGCAACGCACAAAGTCACGAACATTCCATTTCTTCTGAAAATGGACTTCTGGTCACTTGTGATACTCCTTATAATAGACCTGTCCCACTTAAAAGCATTTCTCCTCTCCCCAGTTTCAAAGACTTCCCACATCTTAATACCACTGCTACTGACATGCACAAGGCAGTAGCAATTTAAACCTCCTTTTGAATGACAGCTCATGTTTTGTATCATTTAGGAACACAGGACTTAGATGGACACAATGCATTACCGTGTGTATCTTCCTGCTGCTGCAGATACATCCAGCCTTTGTCATCAGCTGAATGAACATGAAAACTGGACTTTTGTGACCCTTTTTCTCTAACCTTGCTGAAAGGCTGGTCCAGAATTTCTTACTGTAGCTTAAAAACCCTCCTCTACCTTTCTGCCTGCCCAAACTTTTTTAATACTACTGTATACATACTTTATCTCTTCCATCCTCTTGATTTTAAAGGATTCTCTTCCAGCCCTGGTGTATACCCTCCTGTGGTTTAGGAATAGCAACCAGATTACCTCTCGGCTTTCCTTATACTGGGTTTTCTTTTTATATAACAGCCACTCTACTTCTCTTAAGATCATAAGAAACCTTCTGCAACTATATTCCAGTTAAGGTAATTTTCACAATATTTTTATGCTAGGTTCTTTCTCCAAGGGTTTGCACCTCTCCAACTTGCTACTTCTTTTGCTTAAAATCCCTGACTCACTCTTGAGGTTTCCAGGATCAGCCTGCTAACCACAATTTATAACTCACTAGTAGGGTAATCTATCTCTTTTAGTTCCTTATTATTCACACTCAGTTCAGGACTGGATTCACTACTGAGGTTCCTGTAGTGGCCCATTTTGCAGCAGTCTGCCATTAATCAGACAAAGCACCCACAGGGTCAGCTACCCAGCATTTAAGTTGACCAAAGATGTGAAAACTTTCTTTACATACATTGAACTTTTTTCCTATGTATCATGTCTTTACACTGGAAAAGAGAATTAGAGAGAAATTGTATGCTTAGGGGGCAATTCCCTGGAGAAGAAACTTGTTTGGAAAGCAAATGCAGTAGTCTTGACTTGGGTTTCTCAAGGCTCAGTCTAGTGACCAGGACCAATTGCTAATATTATCTAGTGGTCTTTGCATAAAACCAAGGAAAGTAGAAGTGAAATATCTTAATGACATACAACTGGAAGCCAGCAACATAGGGAAGTGTCAGTGTAGGTAAAATAACTGGCCAACAGAAGTGAAATGACAACTTATTGTTCTCAGTATGAGTTTTTAATTAAGAACTCATGCTTCAAACTGAGGTAAATTTTTTACATGATTTGCCAGCTGATTAGAACCTCCCGTATGGACTGCTGGGAAGAACATAGTCATCATCCTAAAATGTATCCAGAGGGGAATTTCTGATAGAGATAAAAAAATAGTACTTTTAAAATGAGATTCCACTTGGGATGTCTGAGCCAAAACTATTCCAGATTTACTTAAAGAGCGGGAAGCTTGATGACTACTGTAAATTCTGGCAACAGAATTGATGGCAATCCTGAGAATGTGGCTGACAAGGTAATAGACTTGCTAGCAGGATGTCTGTTGTCCATCAAGTGGTGGAATACAAAGAGATATAAACAAGACACTTGGGGTATTGTATAAGGTGACCGTACAAACAGGAGTATGTCTAAACACAGCAATTAGAGATATAGAGAGCATGCACTAAACAGATGGTGCTGATAATGATTTGAAGTTAGCATATGGATAATGTTAACTGTTAAGAAAGAATGGCAGACACATGGTGGAAGGGAATATATAATAGATTATTTTATTTAAAAAAAAATTTGCCAGGAGATTTTTGGTTTTGTGTGTCAGTTCCTGCACTTCTAGGTTTTTCTGCTTCGGCCAGTATTCCCATGTTGAGAGTATTTCCATTCTCATTAGCCATCTCACCTTGGTCCCATGTTCAAAATCTTTGAAAGTACATTTCTTTTTTTCACCTTAATATTAAGTTGAACTATCTTGACCAAACAGCAGCTTCATTTATCTTCTACTTACCCAGGAAAACCCCTCCACAACACAAAACAAGCAAGAACTCATCACTATTTTACTGAGCATAAACCACAAAGGCAACATTATCAAGAGGCACCCTTCTACTTCTTGAGTGTGCAAGATGATCACAAAAATAATTTTTGCAATGGCTTACTTTCCATTAACCTGGAGCCAGGTCCTTGCAGACTGTGACCAAGAGTGCTTAACACAGGCATTTGCAAACAAATTCTCAGGGTGAGTTCTTTGTACACAAAATGAAATGTGTGTTGTTTGGGGACCAGAACGATTCCATTTAGATTCAGTTTATGAAAATGGATTTATTTCACCCCTTTGCACAGGCTGAGCCACACTTGTGAACATTTCACTGCTTTTAAAAAGAATAAAAAGCCATCCTGGTCTCTAAGGCAACTGCATACTACTAAAACACAGAAGTAATTGCTGTTTGAATTTGTGCTGGAGATTGCTATGATTCGGGAATAATAGCCTAATAGTGACAGAAAAAGAACTGGAATATTTTTTCATGACTCAGCTCTCTGTAGCAAATTGCTCAATACTATTGACCAGTCAAAATGTAGCATTTAAATGGCTTTAACTTCCACATCATAGCTGCAAAAAATGCTGTCCATGCTGATTTTAGGAATATGGAGGAGAAAGAGGCCTCAGAGACAACAGAAGATTCATTTTGTGATATAAACAGACAGATTTCTGAAATGGAGAATCATTTTGAGTTCTTAAATTAAAGCCAAGAAAAACAATATCCTACATTTGATATTTTGTTGTCCTAAGTATAGATGCCTGACATCCATTTCCTCTTATGCTAAAAGTATTGGGAAACCAAAGAGCTTAACCACAAAGTCACATTTCTGCAGAGCCAAAGCTTGCAATGCTTCTGCTATGAAACATGAACATGGAAAAAGTTGTCATTCAGCTCTTCAGAGGAGATTTTACACATATTGGTAGTTAAGCTCTCTCCTTAACTTCAGTAATTCAATTGATTTTTTTTTTTTTTCCTTATTAAACAGCTCAAGAAAGAACACACATGTTCACATTTACTTGCTGGAAGCCTGTCCACTTTTTCAATGTTGTTTCAACTTGTAACCAATTTTTACAGGCAGGCTTGCAGGCTGAAGTGGAGAAGGCAATGATTTCTCTGTGGATCACACTTGCTAGAGCCAGCCAGGACCCTCCTGCCTCTTGGTAATTAAACAAGGTGTTTTTCCGTAGCTGGAGCTGGGGATCAATGAGTTGTGTCAACTGGAACCTCAGACTTTGCCTTACCAGTGGTGTAGAAGTGCAGTATATGCCAGTGCTGATCAAGGTGCATTATGGTGTAAATGCCAAGGATATCAACAGCATTCTCCAGCAAAAAAGTCCCTAACCACTTGTATTTTCTTGCAGAGAGTGAGGAAGAGTGGCAAGGACTTGAAGAAAATGTTGCCCATGTCCCCTTCACTGGCGAGCGCTACTCTGAGGCTGAAATGATTGAAAAGTCACAGACATTCTACGAGCTTCTAAATAAGAGGCGATCTGTCAGGTTTCTCAGTGATGAGCCAGTCCCCAGGGAGGTAATCGATAATGTCATCAGAACAGCAGGTAGGTACTGAGTGGTTCAAGGTCTGGGAAAAAAAGAAAGGAGCAGCATTGCTGTACAACTGTGTAACTGTGAAAAGGTGGTGTGGAAAAGCCAAGGGAACTGGAATTTTGCTTATGGTTTTCCTAGATTCACCAGTAGCTGGAATGAATTAGCACCCGTTGATTGATTGGAAATTACTCAGCTTGAACAACTGTATGTTGGGGACTGGTTTGGAGTACTCCCAATTCCTTTGTATTTGCAGTTCACCCATAAGGGAAGAAGAGCATTTCAACAGCATGAAACAAATAACTTCATTTTCAAACTTTAAAAGATGCTATTTAAAATTAAATTTACGTGGGATTTATCGAGGCATCTTTCAATAGGCATATTGAAGTGTTCTCTCAAAAATGTCAAGCCATGTGTAATTCACATGCTTTAAAATTTAATGCATTATAATATTTGTCATGTGTAGATTTTGGTTTTTGGGGTCCCCTCACAAAGAAATAGATTAAATTGTCTCAGCCATGCAAAATATTTCAGTTGACATAAATGGTTGGTGCTTAATGAAGGGAAATAATTTCAGTCTAGAACAAAAAACCTTTTCCAGTCCTTCCATCAGTAGTGCCAGACCCCTGTTGCATATGATTGGAGTGTTATGCTGAGGACCCTAATAGAGGTTATTTGACTGAATGTCAGAAATTGACTCTCTTTTTTGTTGTTGTTATTGAGAATTTATGTGTTTCAAATCATTACTGTCATGTCCTGGCCTAATCTCATCTCTGCTTTAGTAACATTGACTTCAGCCAGGAGTGGCTTTGACCCTCATTATTTCCCTTATTCTATGAGCCAGCTGCTGCTTCAGAAAGAAAAAATTCCCAAGCTGCCTTAGAGAAAAGTTCAGTAGCCTTTAGCAGGGTTAATAATCTAAAGAATCTCCACATTTGAGCTGCATTATTTTCCCTTTAAAAACTGTAAGCAGCTTTGTTACTGCACTGTAACGAGTCTTCATCTCCCTCTAATTAACTAGGAGTCATTAAAACACTGACCATGTTTTGGCAAATGCAGCAAAGAAAACAAGCCTGGCATGTAGATGAAGTACCCAGTAATCCTGAAAGCTTTGGGCTGTGTAGAGAAAAAGAAAACAAAGGGAAGCATGAACGCCATCAGTTTTTACCCAAACCTGAGGAGAGGCAAGGTTCACAACACAAAAACATTTTCATACATCAAGAGAGTTCAAGCTGCTTATTCAGTGTTCCTTGAACTAAAATCAGTCCTTAGTATTGTATGAATTCGAGTTCCTCAAATATTTTTAAATGGGTATGAGGGACCAGAGAGATCTAAGCAGTCTCCTTAATCTATATGTCTGTGAACCTGTGCAGATCTATATTCTTCAGCTTCTGGCTTTTAACCTCTAGGCAGTTAAAATGTTTCTCCAGTGGTGTTGGGGAGTAAGCAAGTACAGATTTAATATGTGCACACCTATGAACACCAGCTGTCTTTGGGACAACAAACTCAAACCTGTACCCTCTGTGGCATATGTCTGTGTTGTACAGCTCCTTATCTTTGTCAGTCAGTGACAGGTTCCTGCAGGTGGTACAACACTTTGTAATAACATTACTGCGTTCATATATATTGCACCATATTACTGCCTCATCATAAGAACCACCAAAAAAGGAATTTTTTACAAATCCTTAACACTGGCTTCCTGTAAGATGGCAGTACGAAAGGCCTAGCCTCTGTTCTTCAATGGGATTTCACACTCTTTGAGAAAGAAATGAACAGGATTGTCCACCAGAACTTAGTCCTTTTCTTCCCATCTCATCCACTTGCTTTCCCATTGCTCAGTTGGTCAGCCTGAAAGCTCACAAGGAAGAGCTGATACCTCTCACTGCCCACCCTCCGTCCTCCTTCCTTTTTACTTTTCCCTGTTTTTGTATGAAGGTACTTCACCTAGTGGAGCACACACTGAGCCCTGGACCTTTGTGGTAGTGCAAGATCCGTATTTAAAACATAAGATTCGTGAAATTGTAGAAGAAGAAGAGGAAATCAACTACAAAAAAAGGATGGGAGACAGATGGGTTAATGACCTGAAAAGATTGAGGTATGAAAAGTCACTTACCTAAGGGGTGTGAAGAGAGTTGTTGTTTCAGTGTAGGAAAGACTTCTATAATTTTCCCTCTCACTTTTAATATTTTTCTAAAAACCATGTTTGGAAACAAAAACTTATAAATATCTGTAGAATTGTGTCTTGGTAGCTGGTTCATAAAATTGCTTCCAGTAAAAGGGATTGCATGCTCTCTATTTTGAAAGTTTTCCAAGCACTTGGCTCCATTATTTTTTTCCTATGTAATCTCTGCAGCTGAAACTCATGTCCCAGATTTTTAATATTGTTTGCCAAACAGTCAAGCTCCCAAAGTCACTGGAAGCTTTGCTAGCAACTGAGGAAGCCCCAAGGCCTGTCCCTATCCAAGTGCTGAATTATGCAATATTTAATTGTTCCAAATGCCCTCCCAAGTCTGACTGACTTGCTTAACTTCACACGATGGGAAGATGTCTACTGAGTCTTAGCTTGTCAAATGGAGCAGGTCCACAAAGCTTTGTAGGATTGGCTTGCCCTACTTGTTTGATAATGTTACTAATTTTTAGGTGCTTAGGTGCTATGCAAATTTATGTGCTATGCAAACAACTAAATGCCAGAGGTTCTTATGTTTCGAGTGAAAACAGTAGAAAGCACTAATTTTCTTTTCTAAATCTATATCATGAAATATAAGAAACTGGGAACCAAATGAATTGTAACAGGGATGAAATACCCAGAAAGAGAATAACAATTTTTGCCATTGGAATATATTCAGGTTTAGACCTTAGACAAAAAAGTTTTGAACTTTTCTGACAGCAGCCTTCCCTGCAATGACAACAAAGTTGGCACTGCTGGTAACAGGCAAATCTGCAAAATTCCAGGAATTAAATAATCTCAAAAGCAAATGCTCATGAGGCCAGTTCATAGATAAGGGGTCAAGAACTATCTCTTATTTGTAAGCAATTCCACTCTTCAGAGTGAGCGCATCAACTTCTCAGCCAAATCTGCTAAAATTGAGGACTCTATTCAAGCTTTTTTTTTTTTTTGTTCTGAAATGTTTTGATTTAAGCTGATAATACTTAGTCCTTTGCAGTAAATGTTCTAAGGCTTAGCCTACTGCTATAATTGTCATGTACCTTTAGTGCCCCTTTGCAGACAGTAAATGCAACTTACAGGAAAGTGAAAAGGTTGCAAAATAAATGTCTTAAACATTCCTTTGCAGAACAAATTGGATCAAAGAGTACTTGGACACTGCTCCGTATTTGATCCTCATTTTCAAGCAAGTATATGGGCGGCTTCCAAATGGCAAAAAGAAGACCCACTACTACAATGAAATCAGTGTTTCCATTGCCTGTGGTATCCTGCTTGCTGCACTGCAGGTATGTTGTCAGAACCAACGTACTGTGAGTCAATATATTAGTTTGGATTACATACCAAGACTGTTCTGCCCAAATGAGGGTGGAACTCAGTTTAGATTTTAACATTTTCGGTCTGGATTATTCCAATTCCTGGCAATATGTCTTAGTTTTGAGTTTTAAAGTTATTCTGTACAGGTCTACATCCAAGAAAGTGATTCCTATCCTCAGTACAGGAAGAAAAATATAATGTAGCTTCCAGAGTTGTCACTCTTCTCTCAGCACAAGCTTCAGCCCCTGTGGTTTCTGCCTTATGCTAACAGGGCTGACAGGCTCTTCAGACTACCCAAGCACGACTGTGTGGTGCCATACTGGCCTCTTCTTTACAGTAATCCCTATAAAACAGCTTGACACCAAACCACTTTTAGTATACAATGCTGAAAAAAAAAAAAAATCAGGGACATATTCCACAGAACAGGCTGGACTATTTCAGTCAGTCTTTCTGAGGCATTTCTGAAAGTGAACTGATCTCTAAAGCTCAGCATGTTTGACACCAGCCAGTTAGATTTTCTCAGTGGTTTCTCAGTGCTCAGTTCTGCTTTTTGTATCTGATGTACTCACAGAAGTGTTAAATAGAGAAACTATTCTGGTAGTTAACCTGGCCTGTCAGCAAGATAACAGCAAGGTGCCTCCTCTTAGACCAATTTCCTACCAGGCACTGCCATTTCTCCTCCATTCTGTTTTGAATGACACTTTCTTTCATGCATTGCTGCTCCTCAGGCACCACTCAGCACCATCACTACTAGCTCTTCTCCTCTTGAGAAGATCGTAGAGATTACTTAATGTGACAAGTGCATTTCCTGGGCGCCTTTCCCTGGCTGACTCAAAGCCTCCCAAAATGCTTGCATTGCGTAGACAGACAGACTGAAAGCCACATGTGCAGCTCTCAGGAAGTGACTCAGCTGTGCGGTCATACCATGGATGATGTCAGCTCTTTATTGTTTGCCCAGATTTTTTATTGTTTTTGTGAGACTTTGAATGAGAGGAAGAGTGATACATAGACTTATTTTGGGATTCTGATGTAATCCACAACAATGGCCACTATGAGAGAAGCCAGCAGACTCCTGTGACAACTTCTGAGGCAGAGGTACAGCTTAAGTGTTCACAAGGCTGTAAGGCATCTTCCTGCCAGCCGTATGGAGGCAAGAACTGAAACAGTTCGGTGTATGAGCCAGATCATAGAATCGCGGAATAATTTGGTTTGGAATGGATGTTTCAAGATCATCTAGTCCAACCACCAGCACCGCGGGGTGACGTTCCAATAATATCCCCACAGCTACCTCTCAGCTTCCCTGTGGCCACGGATTCCCCATCACACTGAGCACAGCAGGCAGCCTCTGGCTGTGCAGCATGCAGACACAGCGGGCAGACTGTGCTGTTGCAGTAGTGGAGAAATGTTCTCCTTCTCTGTAAGCAGAGCAGGCATCTTTTATGGTGCCACTGAGGCTGTTAGTAAATCAGGTGTTCTAAAGCCTGCAGCAGGTCTAACAAAGCAGCATTTCTGGACTAGTTGACAGAAGGATGTGTAGAGGTGTGGTGGGAACAACCAAATAAAGAGCCAGACCTCTGTCTCATTGTGGCTGTCTGTCTTGCTGCAGAACGTGGGTCTGTACACAGTGACCTCCACACCCCTGAACTGCGGCCCCCAGCTCCGAGTGCTGCTCCAGCGCCCAGCAAACGAGAAGCTCCTGCTGCTGCTCCCCGTTGGGTATCCCAAGAAAGATGCCACTGTGCCTGCGCTGACCCGGAAGCCGCTGGAAGACATCATGGTGGCCATGTGAGCCCAGTGCCAGGAGGAAGGAGGGCATCCCTGCTGACAGCTGTTGCTGTCACTGCTGTTCCTATACATCGTCCCCCTAGGTCGCTGTTGCTCTGGCTGTTTATACTTCTGTTTCTTTTAGTGCTAGTAATCTACTAACAGCAGTGAGCGGTCAAGGACTGAGCCTTGGACAGCTGCTGTTACCCATCTGACCAGGGCACTGTTCCATGGGATATGTACTATGGCATTTAAATGACTTCATCACTTGATTTTTCTCATGCATTGTGGGGACGAATCTCTTCTTGAACTGGAATATATATTTTCCTTATACTTTTGTGATTGCCATTACGCATTTGTTTTAACTTAAGGATTTTAATGAAGATTGTATTAAAAGATACAAAGAGGTCAAACTGAGCTGTCCTATCTTGGTCAGTGTTGCTGTTTAAATGCCCCTTCCCCTTTACTGTGTTCAGCTGTGTGTAGAAAGATGCTGTTTTCCTCTTGGATAGTAGGATTTCTCTACTTGATTGATCTCAAAAACTTCCTCTACACCAGGCTTTCTTAAACTATTGCGGCCACGAGTGTCTTAGGTTGGGGGAAATTTAATAGGAATAAGGCATACAAGTAATTAGCTAGTTACCATTTATTTATTTATACATGTTCCAGGCACAGATAGATCATGTGGTAGCTATCAGTCGTGCCCCGGTAGAGGAACTACTCTTCTGGTTATCCTGTTCATACCTAGAGCTATACCGGTTTAACGCCCTGAAACTGAAGCTGCTTTAGGGACCCTGCCGCCGCGTGAGAGGCGCTGTCACTGTCAGCCCCAGTCCCGGACTGGGCAGGGTTGGCGCTGCCGCTGCCCGGGCGGGCAGAGCCCCCTCGTGGGGCCGCGGGTCCCGCCGGCTCCGCCAGCAGCGAGGGGAAACGCTGCCGGAGACGCGTCCTTCCTGCGGCGCTCTCCGCTCTGGGCAATAATTCCCCACCCTGATCTCTGCTGCGTCCTACGCCCGGCACGTTCAGCCAAATTGGTTTTAGGCGTCCTTGAGGGATGAGAGGCTGGAGAGCAATGCCACGGCAAGGGCATCTGGGGGTCCTGGTGGATGGCAAGCTGAACACGAGACAGCAATGCCCAGGCAGCCAGGAGGGCCAGCCCTGTCCTGTCCTGTTCTGGGGGGCATCGGGGACGACATTACCAGCCGGGCAAGGGAGGGGATTGTCCCGCCCTGCTCTGCACTGGGGTGGCATCACCTCGAGTGCTGGGGGCAGTTCTGGGCATCACAATATAAGACATAAAGTTGTTGGAGAGTGTCCAAAGGAGGAGCAATGAAGATGGTGAAGGAAGGACCCGAGGGAATGGCCTGAAGTTGTGTCAGGGAGGTTTAGGTTGGTATTAGAATAGGGTTCTTTACCCAGAGGATGGCTGAGCACTGGAACAGGCTTCCCAGGGAAGTGGTCACAGCACCAAGCCTGAAGGAATTCAAGAAGCATTTGGACAATGGTCTTGGACACTTGCTGTGACTCTTGGGGGTGGTGCTGTGAGGGGCTAGAAACTGGACTCGATGATCCTTGGAGGTCCCTTCTAACTCAGGATATTCTGTGTTCTGAGTTAACTCACTCCTTATCTGAAGTCTAACCTGGTCTAGTAGAAGGCTCAGCAGGGGGATTGAAACTACAGCATCTTTAAGGTTCCTTCCAATCCAAACCATTCTATGACTTGTCTGCTGAGCAAGTGGAGGTGGTAGTGTTTTGCAGAGGTACAGATTTTGGCTGTGTCAATGCCTCTGTCACCCAGTGGGAAAAACTATTTTCCTCTTTGACAGACTATTTTGTTGGTATTTGGCAGATATGATGATGCTTACATCTGTTGTACTAGCCTGTTTCATGTTCTCAGTGGTAGAACTATGGCAGGAAGTTTCGTATGCAGGCCTAGTCTGAGATCAGCTCTTGTAACTACAATAAAATAAAATCTGAAAAAAAAAAAAGAAGTCCCGGGTCTACACACTTTCAAAGTCTAAAAACTAGTGAGGGATAAGCTGAATCAAGAAGCCGAGGCTGATCAGCTGCAGGTGCCCAGTTATCAGGAATACATATTAAAGTCACTCTTGCAAGTTTTCCTCTGTGNAAGTGGTCACAGCACCAAGCCTGAAGGAATTCAAGAAGCATTTGGACAATGGTCTTGGACACTTGCTGTGACTCTTGGGGGTGGTGCTGTGAGGGGCTAGAAACTGGACTCGATGATCCTTGGAGGTCCCTTCTAACTCAGGATATTCTGTGTTCTGAGTTAACTCACTCCTTATCTGAAGTCTAACCTGGTCTAGTAGAAGGCTCAGCAGGGGGATTGAAACTACAGCATCTTTAAGGTTCCTTCCAATCCAAACCATTCTATGACTTGTCTGCTGAGCAAGTGGAGGTGGTAGTGTTTTGCAGAGGTACAGATTTTGGCTGTGTCAATGCCTCTGTCACCCAGTGTGAAAAACTATTTTCCTCTTTGACAGACTATTTTGTTGGTATTTGGCAGATATGATGATGCTTACATCTGTTGTACTAGCCTGTTTCATGTTCTCAGTGGTAGAACTATGGCAGGAAGTTTCGTATGCAGGCCTAGTCTGAGATCAGCTCTTGTAACTACAATAAAATAAAATCTGAAAAAAAAAAGAAGTCCCGGGTCTACACACTTTCAAAGTCTAAAAACTAGTGAGGGATAAGCTGAATCAAGAAGCCGAGGCTGATCAGCTGCAGGTGCCCAGTTATCAGGAATACATATTAAAGTCACTCTTGCAAGTTTTCCTCTGTGGAGATGCTGCTCTGCCCCATCATGTCCCTTCCCAAGCAATTTGTACCTGCTGGTACTACTATGTTTTAATTCAGAGTTCACATCAACAGAGGGAGGACTGAATCCCTGTCACATTGCAATCCTTCCAACAGAAATAAACTCTCAGCTACAGAAATAAATTGCTTCTGCCTGGTCTCAGTCTGCAAAATAGATGACACTCAGAGAAACTTTACTAAATGAATTCAGTTTCAAAAAGCAGGAGCTTGCATAAATAAGGCTATTTCTAGTGTGGTTTCATAACTAAAAAACAAAAAAAATAAAGCAGCTTTAAAAATACATAAAAAATTGTCACAGTAACAATCATTGGTATATACCAATATACCTCTTCACACCAAAGAAGATTAATGGTTGGTTTTTTTCTCTGTGTGTTTATTCTGGACACTAAGATACACATAGCAGTTTAAAAACGCAAGCCCTCACACCTAGATGGGAAAGATTCTATCCAAAAAGCATTTCTGGAATCATGAAATGAAAGTAAAATAAGCTTCTTTTTTTTCTTTTTTTTTTTTCTTTTTTTTCTTTTTTTCCCTCCCTTAAAATTGCTTATTCAAAGGGAACTACTTCAGTAATATTACTACTGCTGATGATACTGCAGAGTCTCATGTTAGTAATCGTGTTGTGACAAACCTACTTGGAATTGCCACTGTTCTCTAATAAGTGCACGTGTTTTACTTAAAACACAAATAATAATAAATTTTGCCTTTCCATGTAGCACACTGTTGAATAAAACAAAGGTTAGCATTTAAATTGTTTTGCATTTAACTAGGGGTACCTGGTGAACATTTGTTCAATTTCAAGGAAAAAAATGTTTTTTCTGCTATCTAAATGGATTTTCCCATGTTTTCACTAGTGTCCATTGCCTGTTGGCCTGGTGCCACCCATCTCCAAGAGAAGTCTGACTTCATCTTCCTTGTATCTTTCCATCAGGCAGCTGCAAACAGCAACCGGCTCTCTCCATTTCTGGGATCTTTCTTCCTTGAACTGTGTGGATAAATCTGTGTGTATTCAAGGACTCTCACTGTCTGAAACTTGCCAGAAATCAGGTGCAACACAGTGGGTTGCACGGCAATGCAGATAATTAAAGGACTATCACATTTGTTGGAACTACAACCAACTGCCCATCTGCTCCCACTGCACGGCGGACTGAACTGGCGTTGGCTTCAGTCTGCTCTTGAACACGGAGCTGGAAGATACTGCAGCTGGTGTTCATTAGCAATCCAGCTGGCCATGCCGTGAGGCAGGGAAGCTTTACTCCTGGAGTACCACTTTACCCACTCTACCTTCTTCCTTTCAAGACAGGTGAGCCAAATGATGCTGCTAGAAAGTAGTTTATTTTTTTTTTAATCTTCAGTGATTCAGAGTGCAAGGTCTGAGGACTCTGTTACGCTGGTCTGTGTGCCCATCTCCTCCATAGCTGTGTGATCAAGTTCAAGATTCCCATAAGTTAGCTGGGCTGTAGCAACCATCTAAGTGCTCTCTGCTTGATGGAGATAGCATGTTGTCAGTATTTAGCTTCTTTGCAAGTAGTTTAAAGCTAAGTGCTGTTATCTTGAATTTGACAGAAATAATTTTTCCCTGGCACAGTTACGGGGTCTGAGCTGGTCCACAGGGATGTAACAGGCTGTAATTTATTAGTGCATTTGAGCATTTCTTACCATACAAATTCACACTAGTACAATAAAAGTAAAGCAACTTCTGAGTGTGAGGAAGTATCAGCTGAGTGCTGTGAACCCCAGATGAACAAAAGCACACAAGCCCCTACCTCAGGTTGTGGTTTTGCTCTGATTAAGCTGCAGCACTTCAAAGACATTTAAGCAAGTAGATTTGCAGTCAGCACCTGATGGATTTATTTCTTTAATTGCTACATAGATCTCATGTGCCCATGAAAAATCAATCTTGAAAAATAATCCAGCTTGCACTCCAAGGCAGGATCAGCTATACTTGAATGCCAGGTAATGACAAAACATGATGCCACAGCACTAATAAACTCCTTCCAGCAAAAGACTTGAAAGAATGAAAAATAGAGAAAAATGCAATTGCTAATTCGGCCAGTACATGCAAGTCCTAAGAAGTTTTTGTTTCTGAAAGGGCTCCGCCTTGGCGTCATGTTCTGTCACTGATGTGACCTCCACAGAGATCATTAGGAAGAGGTTGGGCTACTGAATTGTTTTTGAAGATTTCCACCTGAGCTTAGTCAAAGCAGAACAGACATTGTACTTATGCCTTAGAACTCTCAAGGGATTTAATTATTTCTTGGGTTAACATTGCCTCTATCGGGCATCTATGAGAGCCAAACCTTTTTCCATATACAGGGAACTCTCCTGTGCTTGTGGGGTGTGAATAATGAAAACACGTAATTGCATGAGAGCTGGGCAACAGTTCCATTCAAATTTAAGATGGAAGAGAGTCATTGAAGCTTGAATCAGTGCAGCAGCAAGTTACCAGTTAAGTATCACATCTTGTTCTAGGTTGTGTATGTGTATTAATTTAGCTACAAGGTTGGAACTAGTTCTGATAGAAACAACAAAGGCATTCCAAGACCCAGTAACACAGTGTAAGACGTGGAAAAACAGTGCTGATCAGCAAGATTAATAATGACTGTGACCCCAAGGCATCAGTTACCGAGTTTTTTGAGACACAGATTTGAGAGATGAGGTGTTTGAAGGATTTTTAAAAGAACTCTTGAGATTTTTTTTTAATGAGGAGCTGCCCTGTGCCTGAGGGTAAGTTCTTGTCTATTCCTTGAGTGCAGGATCTTGTAACTGAGACCACAAGTGTCTCAGCTTGAAAGGGTGAGACCAAAGTCCAACAGTTTTGTCCTACAATGTGACAGCATTGGTGAAGTTATCCTGAGGAGCACCTCTTGCAGATACCAAGTTCAAAGTGTGAATATTGGGAGTCAGACAGAAGCACAGCAGTGGAGACCTGCAACAGTCACAGATATCCTTCAAAGAGAGGATCTGCTTTAAAAGGCTGGCTTTTAATTTTCAGTTGTATATGCAGTAGGGACATGGGTCTGTAGATTATGCACTGGATTTCAATGAAGCTTTTGTGTCATTGTTTTTGTAGTGCAAATGGTCCAAATGTCAGAAGGCTTTTAACATCTTCAAACTATTCTTTCAGCTCACTCATAGGATAGCAATTATTCACTCATCTTGCAGAAGGCTGTCACAACCAATTCTCTGTGGGACCAATGCCAAGCTACCACTCTCGGGTAAAGAGAAATATGTTCCCTAGCAGCTTGCTGTGATAAATATCTCTGTGCAAGTAGCATTACCAAGTGGAAGGGTTAACAACAACCTGCTGGTTTTGCCTTCCTGGGGCAAATAAATGTGAGATGTGCTATAAGTCACCCATTTTTCAGTCTGAAGATCTTCGTTTGCTGTCAGTACTAGTGTACCAGTAAACTTGTTCTTTGTGGTTTATGAATGAAGAAAAAAGAACAAGACAAACCACAACTACCAGGCAATGCTAAGTGTCCACACAGAGGGGTCAAAGAGCTGAGGAGAAAAACAGCTTTCCTACGCTGGCCATTCTGTTTGTTCCTGCTTGTGAACTGGTATGCATTAAATTTAGATCTGAGTAAATTTCAGGAGACTAAGTGACCCTTGAAAAATCGGTGTCACTCTTGGAATTATGTGTTAAAAGCTAGTAATGAGTGATGACTTAGTTGCTGCCAAGCAGGACAGTTGTGCACCACTCCTCTTTGGTACAGGGCCTTTTATTTCTCAGGGTACTTTTTAAGACAATATAATACAGCAGCTCATCCTTTAATATTGGTCTCCATTTCCCTTTTTGCTGGAAAATGGAGATGAGGCACATGACGGGAGAAGAATAACTTTAAATTCAATGAAATAAAAATATTGGTCAGAGCAAAAAGGTGGTGTAATCAATAAATAAAGTGATGGACATTATTTGTAGCTTTATAAATTTGAATGTTAAGTAATCACATTTTACNNNNATGTTAAGTAATCACATTTTACAGTTTTGCAAAATGGTATGAAATAAGAGCATCCTCAGTTTTAAACTATGGTGGATTATCTTTAGTAGTAGCTGGTCCTGCAAAGGGAAGAAAAACTTCAAGATGAATACTTGAAATATTTATAAATTAGTTATCTCTTTAGAAATAGATAATAAATATAATAAAATAAATAAAAATATAATAAAAATAAAATAAAAAGCCACTGAAAATACTTACTCATTTTGATTAACTTTCAAGAAGCATGAAAAGAATTGTGATTATTTTCTTTCGCTGCATTGGATACCAAAGCAGCATATGCAAGTATAATCAATTGAAAGAGATTTATGATCTGTTTCATGCTGAACTGTATTTCAGACTGCCCCTGGAATGAGAAATCGTATTTCTAAACTGTCTACCAGCCAGGATGTCAAGGCAACAACAGATCGTCTCTACGCAGGATTCCAGATTGTGTTTCAGTAAGGATATGTTATGCGTTGAACAGGACACGGTGGCTCATTTCTGTGGCTCAGTGAGACCTGAGAGGCAAACATGATGCACAAACCTTAAATACAGTGTGCCTCAAATGTCTCTGTTGGCTACAATAGCATCATAAATCAGAGGTGGTCGATGGATGGTACCTGACAGGAAGATTTCTTGTTGTGACCACTAACTCTGGTTGGGCAAATACGCGTGAATGTCTCTGTATAAGAGGTGTATGTATACATATAAAGCATAGATAAGGACTGTGGCACAGCCAAACTGTCCCTGCCTCATGTGATACAGATTGGTGCTTCCTAACTGGCTGCAGTTTTGCCACTTTCCCAGGAAGGAAACTTTAGGCAAACACCAAACATTGCTGGTTTTGGAAGGAAAATAATTAAATCTTGGAATAAAAGCACTAAGGTCGGAAGGATTCTTAAAAATGTCTTGGTTCTTAGCAGAAGATAGGAATGTTTTATACAGGGTAACCTCTAACTATTGCTTCTCCCTGATACCTGGTACAATTTGAGTGCATTCATGATGAATGAACAGCAGCAAAATAATATCTGCTTATCTATTTTCTCATGGTTTTGATCTCAATTTCTTTTCTATTCTTCATTTCACATCTGTCACCTCACAGTGTATTTTTGCTATAGGTGCTTTTTGAACTTTGAGCATGGTGTTCCTATTTAATAGAACAAGCCTGAGTACTATGCAAAGTGTGTTGAGCTGGCAGAAGGGTCAGGAATACAGCAAGATCGCCATCTTTCTGTGCTTATTTTTACTGTGTTTTTTTTTTTTTTCAATCTATGTGGGTATAGTACTTGAGTTCTGTTAGATATGTAGCAAAAAGTGGTTCTGACTCCAAAGTTTGTCTTCCTTTTGGCTGGATTTGTTGTACTATCTGTTTATAATTAGATGACAAAACACAAGTGTGAATGAGGTAATAAACAAAGGTTAGCATAAACTCCTGTCAACTGTTGTCTATTTTAACTGCCAGGAGAAATCTGGCAGGCACCTCCTTTCTTACAAATCAAAGTGAATANGAATGTTAAGTAATCACATTTTACAGTTTTGCAAAATGGTATGAAATAAGAGCATCCTCAGTTTTAAACTATGGTGGATTATCTTTAGTAGTAGCTGGTCCTGCAAAGGGAAGAAAAACTTCAAGATGAATACTTGAAATATTTATAAATTAGTTATCTCTTTAGAAATAGATAATAAATATAATAAAATAAATAAAAATATAATAAAAATAAAATAAAAAGCCACTGAAAATACTTACTCATTTTGATTAACTTTCAAGAAGCATGAAAAGAATTGTGATTATTTTCTTTCGCTGCATTGGATACCAAAGCAGCATATGCAAGTATAATCAATTGAAAGAGATTTATGATCTGTTTCATGCTGAACTGTATTTCAGACTGCCCCTGGAATGAGAAATCGTATTTCTAAACTGTCTACCAGCCAGGATGTCAAGGCAACAACAGATCGTCTCTACGCAGGATTCCAGATTGTGTTTCAGTAAGGATATGTTATGCGTTGAACAGGACACGGTGGCTCATTTCTGTGGCTCAGTGAGACCTGAGAGGCAAACATGATGCACAAACCTTAAATACAGTGTGCCTCAAATGTCTCTGTTGGCTACAATAGCATCATAAATCAGAGGTGGTCGATGGATGGTACCTGACAGGAAGATTTCTTGTTGTGACCACTAACTCTGGTTGGGCAAATACGTGTGAATGTCTCTGTATAAGAGGTGTATGTATACATATAAAGCATAGATAAGGACTGTGGCACAGCCAAACTGTCCCTGCCTCATGTGATACAGATTGGTGCTTCCTAACTGGCTGCAGTTTTGCCACTTTCCCAGGAAGGAAACTTTAGGCAAACACCAAACATTGCTGGTTTTGGAAGGAAAATAATTAAATCTTGGAATAAAAGCACTAAGGTCGGAAGGATTCTTAAAAATGTCTTGGTTCTTAGCAGAAGATAGGAATGTTTTATACAGGGTAACCTCTAACTATTGCTTCTCCCTGATACCTGGTACAATTTGAGTGCATTCATGATGAATGAACAGCAGCAAAATAATATCTGCATATCTATTTTCTTATGGTTTTGATCTCAATTTCTTTTCTATTCTTCATTTCACATCTGTCACCTCACAGTGTATTTTTGCTATAGGTGCTTTTTGAACTTTGAGCATGGTGTTCCTATTTAATAGAACAAGCATGAGTACTATGCAAAGTGTGTTGAGCTGGCAGAAGGGTCAGGAATACAGCAAGATCTCCATCTTTCTGTGCTTATTTTTACTTTGTTTTTTTTTTTTTTTCAATCTACGTGGGTATAGTACTTGAGTTCCGTTAGATATGTAGCAAAAAGTGGTTCTGACTCCAAAGTTTGTCTTCCTTTTGGCTGGATTTGTTGTACTATCTGTTTATAATTAGATGACAAAACACAAGTGTGAATGAGGTAATAAACAAAGGTTAGCATAAACTCCTGTCAACTGTTGTCTATTTTAACTGCCAGGAGAAATCTGGCAGGCACCTCCTTTCTTACAAATCAAAGTGAATAAACACTCTCTGTGAATATTACCTTCCCATTTAATTTAGTAAATTGTTGATGAACAAATTCAAACTTCAAGAATGTAATTATTTGGGATTAGTAGAGAATTTCTTTAGCACGTAATTGATATTCTGTGGATCATTTGATTAGCAGCTGAAAACAGTTTGTAATTGATGCTGTAATTAGCCAGCACAGTGCTCACTCCATATGAGACTGCAGTGCTATAAATTTGGGTAGACCCAGAATACAGAGCAATGAAGCTTGACTGCTGACTAACTTACACTGAACACATGTTTTGTAGGAGACTAAACTTTCACCTGCAGGAATTGAATACAGAGGACTTGCAACCAGGTCTGAACCAAAAATTGTCTCAGAATTCACTTGGCTTTAATTCTGTGCTGATGTCAGCTGTCTCTGGGTTCCCACTTTGTGGTTTTTGCATCTCACTGGTGGTTCAGGGCAGAATGGGCTAAATGTGACTGATTTCTGAAAATCTGCATGGAAAGTAGCCATGGATGGTGATGGAGCCCCCCTTCTCATGCTCTGAGGGAACACTCCACAGATAGTAGACGACTGTGTATTTTCACATGCACAATCATGCAGCAGACCTGTATTGTGGGAGGAACGTGTTTGCTTTGTGTCCCTTAGATCCAGGAGAGCAGAGTCCTTCTGTGAGCAGGTAAATAGGGAAATACTATTTTCTGCATGGATTATTCAGAGTCAACTGATGTAATAGGAGGCAGTGTTGCCTGCAGGCCAGTATACCTGTCCAGAATGAACGCACCTTTTGTAAGAAAAAAGTAAATGGTATTTCAAATAATCTTACTTTTTTTTCAGTTTGTTCATGAACTGCATAAGTAACCTGGCACTCCTGTTCTGCTCTCTAAGGGCTGGATACATAAATGTAATTCTATTGTTTAGCTTCTCAGAGAAAGTCTTCTCATATGGAAGAAGCTTTACCCTAATCTTTTGTAGATACAATTTTATTTTTTTTTTAATCCCCACCTGCTCCTAATTGGCGAGAAAACAGGTGAAGTACTCCATTACATTTGCTACCATTGCCTTTGTACCACTAGATGGCACGAGAACACCATTTAGGAAGACAACGTCTTTGCCTTGAAATAAGTTGACTCCTTGAGTCCTCTTACTCCAGTTACCTTTAGCTACAGTCTGTTCCCCAAACCTCGGAATATGTATCTGAGAAATAAAAGCTGTTTTTTTATCTGTGATCAAAAAAGGACTGCACACAAAGACTGAATTTGTTGTGCACTTCAATAGCTTAAGAGCTGACTGTAAATGCAGAGGGTAAAACTCACTTCATCCAAGCTCTGACAGGCTTGTATAAGTGGGGCTTTTCTTTGCTGTAGAGGGGACACAGTTTTATCCAGTTACCTTGTCACATATTGCCATATGTTTTGCAGTGATACAGATGCAAAGTCTCCCATTAGTCCTACAGCAGACTGTCAAGTTCACAGGTGTCTTCAAATAAGAATATGGTCACTAATTTTCAGCCGTTTCCTTTCATTGATTTAATTCCCCATGTATTTCCCTTTCTCCCCTGTTTGTCTTTGTACACTTCTCCAGACCTCTGCAATCTTGGCTGGCCAGCAGCTCAGGAATGCCATGCAGACACTTGTCTCTTGAGAAGCAGATCCCACTCCAGTCTGTTCAAAGGCTCTTACTTGCCCACGAGAAACACAAGGCATGGTTGTCCTCTGAGTAAAAAATGTAGACTTTTTTAGCTTCTGCTGTTTGCCTGAGAGAAAAAGGAGATTGTTCCTTCTTTCTTCCCCTTCAGATATGGATAAATCATGAGGGATTTATGTAATGTAAGAATGCATGTTGATCTTGGAAGCCTAATGGGAACATAGAAGGGCAAAAAGGTCTGGGAGTGGAACACAGGTTTGAGGGCATGTCTGTAAGGCTGTGTTCAGGCTAGATCTGTTGTGTTACAACAAAAAAATGTGTCCTGGGGGAAGGTAGGCTTGGATTTGCCTGCAGGTGTGGAAGAATTACTTGGTTGACCAAGCAGTGAGTCAGTCAGATGCCAACATCAAGTGAGGGAACATTCTCCTTATGGAATATTCAGTCAGGTAGCTAAGACACAAGACTGGAACTCCTGTCCATGTAATACTGGATAAATCACTTCCCATGTTTTTTCTGTCAGTGCATGAATGGTGGGATTTGGTGCTGATAATCTACAAAGGAAATGAAGGGGAAAAGTTACTAGAGCAGCTCATGCTAATCCTGGTCTGATAATCTCAAATGTACTGCTTACATCAGTTTTCGAGATTTCATATTCAGCTTATCTGTGACTAAACCTTATCTGTACTTGATCATTAATCATGAATGTATTCTTCCTGTAATCGTTGTGGTTGCTGAAAGGGTAACAGGAAAGTAGGAGACCAAGAAAGGATAGATAAACACTGCAGAAATATTTTAACACTGGACAGGCTGGCAGCAATGAGCTTTGTGCACTTGAGGAAGAAAAGATTTTATGCATGTACTAAAACTTTTTCTTGGATGCTGCTTTCAGCATTTCAGTTACTTCTGAGGAGGATTCTAGGTGTCTATTTGAAAAGAGAAAGTGTTCTCAGGCAGGGGTTTCTTGTCTATATTCTGTGCTCCTATACTCACAAAGAAGAGGAAAATTTCTTACAAAGGCAAGGCACTAGATGGAATATACAGTGTTGGGATTTTTTTAAGATAGATTCATACAAGTTTAATGAAGACCTCCTTACTATGTTGTTTATATAATGGTTATATAGATATGACTGAGATTTCTCCAATTGATGTGATTATTTTGTGTTTCCGTGATGTGTAACCTAATGTACGCTGCTTTGCACTTTTTCACTAGAGGCAATACAGAACAGTTGATGGAGAAATTGACTTTGACAAAATACCTTTAATTTTTACCTTGAAAGAGTTGCTAAAGGGAAAAACTGAAGCAGAGGGAGCACTGAGAGCTAAACAATGAGAGGGTCTTATGAATTCATGGCATATGTGGTAGAGAGTGGTTACTGTTTTGCAGAGCTGCATTACCTGAGAAATACAATTACACAGCAGTTTTACCAGATATTCTTTGGTGTTTTCATAAATCACAGCAATAGGAAATTATTAGCTGTACTTGGCCTGCATCCCCTTACCGGCTGGAGCTGAGGAGCAAGCCTGCCTTGGGTGGTGTGGTTATGCCTGATGTGGTTAAAACTAAGGAGCAGAAATCAGAGTGATGCTGAGGACTGCAGGGCCGACCACCACCTCACCCAGACTAGCCTGTGGCTCTTGCTGAGCTTGCATGTGCTGGGTATTGGGCGTCTATCAAAGCCTGTGGTGGTGCAAGGCAGAAGGAACAAGTTCTCCCACGTGAAGAAAGAAAAGTATGTGGCTGTAGGAGGAAATAAAGCACTGATCCCACAGTCGTTAAACTCCTATGCAAGACTGAAGCGTTGATTATTTTTAGTGGAGGAGAGCCTAAGGGGAGGGCTTGTCAAAGAGATGAATCCATTGTAAGGAGCAGAGCAGGATTCTCCTGGAGCACTTTCCTTTCCATCACACCTGCGTCCTGATGTGAAATAAAAAGCATGTGCATGGTGGGGGGGGAATGTGGAGGAGGGAAAAGCTGCACTTGGGAGAGCTGAAGTGGTAGCAGTTAGTGATAGAATTGTTATTTCCTGTCACCGCTTTTACCCGATTAGCTTCTCTTACGCTGTTTTCTTTTTGTTAATCCCTTGGATAGCCTCTGAGGGTTGTTTATCATCCTGGGGCAAAATGGTTCCAGCCTGCTCTCACCACTTTTTTTTTCCTGCACGCAGCGTTGCTGATGTGTTTAAGTATCCAGAAGAGCCTGAGGACAAAGTGGGAGGATATTTTCTCATTTTTGTAATCTCTCTGGGCCCATGACTTTTGCTCAGCACCGTTCTAGTTCCCCCTGCTTCTCCCAGACACCCAGGTCGTGGGGAGCAGCGCTGTCATGCTGCAGTGAACAAGGTGCTGCACAGCTGCTGGGCATTCATCCCTGCTGCACCAGGTGTTGTCTAACCTTCCCTTTGGGAGCATATGTTTGAACACTCTTCAGAGCAGTCTGGTCACGGTGGGATGGCACGGGTGCACTGGGCAGGGTGGGTATTATTCAGTGCTGCCCTTTGCCAGCTAGGTTTTACTAATGTCCTGGTTCTGCTGCATGACTTATCTCCCAGACAGAAGGAAAAAAAGGCTGGGGGAATGTGTTTGCCCCAGAGAGAGAAGGTATTTGGGAGGACAGTTGGAGGTTCAGATAGGTGTTGTAACAGCAGAAGCTGGCTTTTTTTTTTTATCTGGAGCAAGAGTGTGAATATGTAACATGCATTCCAAAACTGGGAATTAGGGTATAACCCCATCTGAGTCTCTCTTTTCTTCCACCTTTCTATTCAGATAGAATTCTAAAGAAGAACAATTTCAGGTGGCAGAAGACTTCTGTCCTTTAGTCCTTTTACCATTCTCTAGTTTTGTACTACCCTACAGATCCTCTGCCTTAGGGTCCTGGAGTCTAGAAGAGGAGGATTGTACACAAAACAGCACCATGTATGTCCTAATAACTAAACCTTGGGGAGAGGAATCAAATAAATATACAAGCAGATAATCCATGTATATACCTGTTCTCTTTAGAAACGAATCAACCAAAAAGTGGAATCTACTGGGACTCCCACCTTTGAGTGGAGAGAAGGTGGAACTGAAGGCTGTCTACTCTCCTAATAGTCTTTCTGAATACTTCAGGAAATGTTCCTCTAAACCTAGTCAGAAGATTCCTCCTCCCCAGTTTTAGCTGCTTCTTACATAGCAGGCTAATCTGACTTTGGGAAGCTCTTCTACAAGAAAATATTTTTAAGCCTTGTCCTAGAGTATTCCCTCACTCTACTTTATAACCTGAGAGGAGGAATGAGACCCCTTCCACAACCTCTGAAGGGCCCAGTGGTCCTAAGTGTGACACCCTCTTCAGAAATGGTAGGTAAATGGCTGAGCTGTATGGAACTGAACTATGTCCTTCCCTGCCCGATGTAGGCAGCTTGTTTTTCAATTTAACTCCATGTTTTTATACAGTAAATTGTGTTCCAGTAATCAAACAAACATTTAAAAGATTATATACACAATTTCAGGCATCTTCAAATCCGTAACAGATGTCCTTGGGGCTTTGTTTGCTCAAGGGAAAGCTTTGGCTTTTAAAGATGGAAGAAACAGGAAGAAGATGAGAGATGAAAGGGGAGAGGCTAGTTGCTTTCAGAAATATGGGAATTATCAGACTGAGCCAGACTTAGACCAGAATGGGACTCTAATTATCACTCAGCACACACTGGTGGAGTACCTGCCTTCAGTCATGTAGGCTCCTGGTGTCTGCATAGCTGAACCATCTCCCTTTGGAGCTGGGATCCCTGCAAGCAGAACTAGAACTTAATTACTCTGGCTGTTCCTCCTGGGAAGGGATCCACACGCTGACGTCTGGTATCAGTCTGAGCTAAGGGAGGAGCAGGGAAAGAGGAGCTGTTGCCTTGCTTTGGAACAGCTGCATTTTGGGCTCAGTGCCAAAAGTGGGGGAGGAAAACTTCTGGAGGCCTGAAGAGATAGAGAAAGGCAAATGCCTCCAGGTCTTAGGCTTCAAGAGACCAACGCCGTGTGTGGGCAGGAGCTGGGACGCTGTGTGGGGAAGATTAGCAGTTTCAGTAGGAGTTCCCTCCCAGGTTTTCATGCAAACCAAGTCCCCTAAATCCCAGGCTTTATCACAGATCTAGGCTAGTACTCTGGGATGGGCTGCAGAGCTATAGCCTCCACCCCTTTCCACCCGCTGGCACAAGACACTGGTAACCTCTGGATTTAAGGATCCACTGCTTTTGCACAGAGGGTCTCAGAGCTGAAACCAGCAGTGTGGCCATCTGAACCCCTCCTCGACAGCATGAAGCAGCACATTATGGGAAGCTTATGCTGAGGGCACAGAACTTGGCAAGTCTGTGTAATGTGGCTGCCACAGCTCTCAACCTTGCATGCTTTATGCTCTGTTGGGCGCAAGACAAGGGCGTTCCAGCAGGGCAGGCAAATTTAGGTTTCAGTAACACTGGCAGCTGGCTGTTGCTATGAAGTGAGAGCACAAAGACCATGCATTGTTTTTATTTTAGGGTGTTTGAGATCAGAAAAGCACTTTGCAACACTACACACATGCCTGGGCTTCCAGTGACTTCATTTAGATGAAGTGTCTAGCCACACCTGGAGGGAGCTGTAAAGTATGAGTCGGTAGGACAGCATTTTTTGTAAACAATGGGATTTCCTGGGATTATGTTTGAATGGTTGGCCCTCTTGGAGAGGGGGAAAATGTATTAGGTCTCTAACAAAGTAATGAGAAGACTTTCTGTGTTATGTCATTTATAAGGCCACTGGTTACCATTGAGCCAAAAACCTGCCTCAAATTGAATGAGTTAAGGTTATCCACATGGTGCTGTTGACTAAATTCAAATCCCATGGGATACAATTATATTAAAAGCTTTAGTCAGTTTAAACCATGTCTCTGCCATTCTTATTTTTGATAAGCATAAAAACACCCGGTATTGAAACCAGGTAACCGTGTGTTACTTGCAGGAATGTCATAGGATTTTGTTGTGAGCAATCTAAGTGCTTTTTCAATCTCTCACAGATTTCTGGTTTATTCTCCATAAAACTTTTTTCGTTTTCTGTATTTAAAATTTATCCTGACTGTCTGATTAGGACAGGATAAATACATCTTTATGAACCCTATCATGAATACAAAGCTACTCTGGCAAACCAATTTAATTTTCATGAATCTCATTGTTAGAGGAATATATATTTTTTTTAAATAGTGTGAGTCCTCTTTGAAGGCAAACACTTCCTTTGAAATTAAAGCAATATTTTGTGACCATAATGCTTAGCTCTTTTACAGTGGCAGTGACCAGGTAAACCAGACTGTTGTAGTCCTATTTGGTGGTATATATAAGCTTTCCAATGTACACTTCCCATGTGATATCAGCAAATAACATGTGTAGCTTCAAAAGAAGTTCTGGCAAGCAATCAGTCTGGCAGCATTTGACTGGATTGCAGTGAAGTAGAAACAGGAAAGTACACTGTTCTTTAAACTTGCCCTGTCTGTTGGTGGAAATAGTCCTTGTGGTATTTGTCCACTTGTGTTACTGAATCCAATCACTGCAGCAACTTACAGGCATTTTCATTAGCTGGGACCGCTGGATGTAATTTCTGAAATTCTGAGCAGCAGTTTTAAGAAAAATGCTTTTTAAAGGATCAGTCTCACTTGCCCCAGTGGTTGTGGTTTCAGTGCATTGGTTGCTATCAGCATCAGGCCATGCTGAGAGGCATCAGGAGCTAGGAGATAACCAGGATCTGTAGCATTGCCCATAATATTATTGGAAATCTGTCCTCCCTATCAAATGCACTGTTCCATTCTAAGAAAGGCTGTTGGTTTTGATCTTCTGAGGTTTTGCTCCTGCTAAAGAGAAGGGACTGAAGTGTGCCATGGATGCAATTCAAGTGGTTCTTTGTTTTAAGCAGCCATTGGACTTCAGCAAACATGAGAGAATATTGGGGTACCAAACATCACCTTTACTATCTGAGCTGTATCTTTTCTGGCATAGAATGGTAGAGATAAAATTTTCTTTTCCAATATAGTGCAAAGAAGTATATTTTGGTTAGGGTTGGTATAGTCAGGAGATAACATTTGCTTGAAAATGAAGGTGTACTGTTCTAGCACAATAAACTGTAATTTAAATCATTCACAATGCAATTTCTTCTGTGCTTCCAGTCTGTAAACTAAACCAGAAACTGACATTTTAGCTGGTACATTCAGTTTCAAAGCATTGAATAGTATACATAATGTAAGCAAGAATTCTCATTTTCTTGCTTTGTGTAATTTTCATAAGTAGTGGTGCTATACTTCTTTCCTTCTCCAGCTGAATAGTGTCTCTGACTTTTTTTCCCTTCATCATTCTGGAAAAATACTGTAATATCACTCTGTAAAAATACAGTAATATTGTCATGTTCAATATACCTGTCTCAGTTTACCTGATTTCACTGTGCCAGGCAGATGAATGAGTTAGAGTTTTGTCTTCTGGGGCAGAAGCTGCTTGAGAGAACTTGAAGCTCACTGCTTTTCTCTGTACCTAGATGTTCACTGAAGGGTATTTTTCTTCCCTGAAAGCATCTTGCTTAGCTGTACCAAATTAATCTCTGAGAGTTTTGTCTTAAGGGGTTATGCCCTTCCTCACTGTAGGTTTAAACTTGAGTGTGGGGATATGATAGCAGAGTTCTGTGAAACTGAGCACACCTGGAATGTGCAGAAGGAGGCCTCTGGACATGGGCTTTGAGTCAGCAGAGGATATGCTGCACAGGGTGCAGAGGAGCTGGCCAGAATCCCTGCTGTTACTCTTGCTTGGGAACTCACTGCAGAGAAATGGACTGCCCGTCTGCCTTCAGGTGAGATTACTGCCACTCAGTCCTGCCTTCCTGCCATGGGACTATGGAGACAAATTCTCTTTCAACCCATGCAAATCGTGATTCTGCTTGTTCGCTTCTTTGTGTAGGTTTTTTTTTCAGCCTCATCTGCTGTCCTTTTACTTCTTCCACTATCTTTTCCAATGCATCATTTGTTCCTAGTGACACCTGATTTGGATCTGGTGATTCATGTATATGCTTCCCTGCTGAATAAGCAGCACAAGGCAGGAAAGTCTACCTGTTGACTAGTGACTGCTTCTTTCCTAATTTGCCTTTTTCAGAGTAGATTGAAGTCCAGCTTTTAATGGAGAGAAGGGGGAAGTTATGCAGTACCACCAAATTAAATACCACCTTCACTCAGCTTTTGTGCAGGCTTTAAAGAGTGTTGGAAAATAATATGAGGAGACAAAACCCTATCATGTTTAGACCATATCTAGAGGTTTTTCTTTAGATCTGAGTATCACTGTTATAGTCCACATTAACAAAATACATCATAATTTGCTCTGCTTGTTTTTTAAACCAAGGTTTAGCAGTGTTTTGTTTATTTCCTGTGGTAACATTTGAGGGATTTCCATGTATGGTTGCACCATCTGAAAAAGATGCCAAGGCTAAAATGGACCTCATGTCACAAAGTCCACAGGAGTCTATGTAATGTGGATTTCTCCTACATCACTGTTTTGCTCAGTGTGTGGTAAATGGGTTTTCCCAGTAATGGTTGTGTGTTGGTACAGGCTAGGGATAAACCAATTGGAAGACTGGGGAGTGATTCCCAATTCTTGTGTAAGGAGCTCTGTTCAAGCTTTGTTTTGACTCCATTCATGAGCAAGCCACATCTTTCTCTCCGTGCTCAGGCTTTCAAGCTTCTAGAAATAAGCTCAAGCTCATGAGCCTGAATGAGGTTTCACCATGTTGCAGTCAGTCATGAAATCAAAACTAAAGAACATACCAAGTAAAGCACCCACCCCACAGGCTAGATGTGGAAGCTGTGTATTTTTTTGCAAGAGGAGTTGTCCCTCCAAGTAATTATTTATTCCAAAATCAGAAACCTCAAGTCCCTTCTGAATGGCATCTACTAGGGTTTGGGTAGGGACAAAAGATAGGAGCTGCTGTGCTTTCAGGGGGATGGCTGTGACTTCTAGGCATAATCTGCTCCTGAAAGATGGAAATTCCTGTTGTGCACAGAGGTAATATACAGCTTTGAGCATATGGAAGGTGGGAGCTTCTTCCCTCTTTGAGAAGCAGTATGGGATTTATCTCTAGTTCAGTAGAGAAAAAGAATTCTGGCATGCTTTTCTGGAAAGGTTGCTGGGCCCTGACCTCCTTTGACCTGATTTAATTGAGGATTTTGGCAATCTTATTACATGGGATGTTCTTTGGCAGCACTGAGCAAACAAAGCAGGCTGATCACAAATTATCATTTACACGTGCACAGAACGAAATACAAAAATAGCCCTTTAGAAAAAAATTTCCATTTCACTGACATATAATAACCTTCCTTTAGTAACCTGCCACAGACCTCAAGATCAGCATGACAAAACATCTCAGCTTCCTCAATTTTACATCTTCCCAGACACATTACTAACACAAGGCTGGAAAATGAAAAAAAAAGCATATCCCATTATTTTTATTTCTTTTTTTAAAAAAAACTACATTACTGGTTCTACAGATGTACCCATTTTGTGTCTGCCTACCAGCAATGTCAGGCAATATTTACTGATGCACCTGCTTTACCTTTTACATACTCCCACAAATGAAACACATGGGACGTGCTAACATATTTCCTCACATTTCAGGAAAAATATCCATTGTATACACAAAGCTTTTGCTTTTGAAGTATTAAACCTCAGGTTTTACTTTTGCTTTTGAAGTATTAAACCTCAGTATTTGCTTTTGAAGTACTAAACCTCAGGTTGTTGGCCTGACAGCTACTTGCAGGACAGCGCGTTTCATGACATGAATGAGTGAGACAACAGGCTAGATCAAAAAGGAATTGCAGGTGAAATTACTTTTCCTCACTGTTTTTAGGCAAGATGCCATTTTTTTCAGAACGTTATTCATTAAGTGAAAAGGTGGTTCCACACTCTGAGGAGTAATATTTCAAACTTCTCCACGATAATAAAAACCATGTTACAATGTAACTGGCCTTGGTTTTATTTTAAGAAGCAGTCTAGAAATTCTCCTGTTGTAACTCATCATCTCCCTGACAATGGGAATGTTTCTAGCCTTAGGACAATCAATAAGAAAGCAAGTGACAACAACTTTTATTGTCCTCATAACAATTAAAAAGCAATAAAGTCTCCCCTACTATTAAGAGTTTTTCTATGTTTGAAAGCTAACAAGACTAGAGATTTTCACCTTTATGAAATGTTATTAGCTACAAGACTGATTAATTTTCCAAATCTGTGGAACAAAAAACACTGGTGACTCAACAGCCCTTAAGGTTCATTACAGGACTGGCTTTAGTTTTCTTATTTAGGAGGTGTCTACATCTGACCTCAGGTAACTGCATACTGTATGTTGACATCAGTAGCATTCCTAAGTGTCAGGAAAGGAGACTAAACCATGATTAATCGGCTGACAAAATTGCTAAAGACTCATAGGTGAGCTGGTTATTTTCCCTTTACCTTCTGTTTTTTTGCCATCTCTTGTTTTCTGTTTGGCTGTTTCAGGTTTATGTTATAGAAAGAAACTGGTAAAGAATCACTTACCTGGGATCAATGTAGGATTCAAAAGAGAAATGGGAAAACTTGAGTGAATATGAGGCTTAGGTATGGCCCATCTAGCTCTGCAATTTCACCAATAAATTCTAAATTTCAACCAAATTCAGCAGAAGTGGAAACTTTTAAGATGATAAGTCCCTAAAAAAAATCATGAAAACCCATAGTGAGGAAGAAGACAAAAGAAAAGTTTGAGATCAGTGCTTATGTTACTTCTATGATGTGCAAGTGTTGCTGTCAGCACTCAGTGTTCTAAATCAGCCGTGACCCATGCTGCCTCTTGCCCAGTCAGGTAACACGTGTGGCAGGGAAATTGAAGTGTTGTGAGAATCAGGGCTAGAGCACAGAATATGGGATACTGAGAAACTAGGATCATTACTGCAGAAGAGATTCGGGGAATATAAGAGCAATCTGATGGTGCAGTGGGAGCTTTGATTAGTATCATGGGAAAATAAAAGAATTTAGTGACCATATGGATATGCAGAAGACAAGTGCTGTCTGGATGGCAGCTTGGATCTCTAATACTACTTTCTTCTTTACATGTTTACCCCTTTTGTCACCCTACCCTCTTATCTTTTCTTCTCCCTCCTCTGCTTGACCAACTTCCTCACTTACGTCACAGCCAAGGTAGTCATAAATCAGCTGAGAAATGAGGAATGAGTAATTCCCTTCCCCTTCGGGCACTAGCACGTCACTGCTATGAAACACTTAGGTCCAGCAAGAGCGCAGCAAGGACACTGTGTAACCCAATAACTTCAGCATGTCTCCACCCTTTGGAAGAGCCACTATAGTGGCTGCAAGGTCATGGGGTTTATATTCTTAGTGAGTTCTGTTAACTTTTACCTGCTTTTACCTGTTTTTTTTCAAGTCAAGTGTTCTCACAAACTTCATGTTTTCAGATACCTCTATAGAACCCTATGTATTTTTTTCTGAAATACTGTAACATTTCTGAGCTTAATAGCGTAGACATTAGTTGTCAACAGCTCTAAAACCGTATGAATTTTTAGAAACAAAATAAAATACAGAATTACGGAGGAGTTTTAAAGCAAAGCAGAAGGAGAGTTCTGAACAGAGCACAAGATCACAGCAAGGCTGGTAAATGTAAGAAATGTAGGTTGCATAGTTAGCCTGACCTTGAGATTGCCTGACCCATCTTGGAGATGTCAGTTTGTCATTCTGTGCCCAGTTTCACCTAGTTAGGAAAGAGGTTAGCACTCCTGTCTTAAGAAATGCCGTGTTCTGATTTATTTAGCTTATCTCTTCAGAGCATTTTGTGATGCACAGCTAGAAGGCACTGTAGAAATATAAATGACTGTTTGGGAATCAGTACAGTTCTGTTACCATCTATTCAGCTCCTTGCAGAGTGCACTGAGGTCTCTAAGAGAAGATGGAGTTCGTGTCAGCAGCTGGATGAAACAAAGAAAGAAGGTAATGGCAGAGGTGGATGAGGAGAAGAGGGAAGTATGCACGGTATAAGGAAAAATATGTGTGAGTGACATCTGCCTGAGAAAAAGAATTTGGTGGTGAATGAGGGAGAGGAGTACAAATGAAAGGGGTGTGCCCACTCAGAAGTACTGTCCTTTCTGGAACACAAATATGAAGTTGCATCTGAATGCAGAGATGGTGCCAGTCCTTGTCAGAGAGAGGAGGCTCCAAGTTTATCAGCTGCTGGCACCCTTGTGTGCTCCGTGGCTGACAAGCAGCTCATGTGCCATGAAATAAGAACATTGTTTTACAGCCTTAGGCTGCCACTATAACACACTGAACTTGACACAAATCTGTTCCAGCATGACCAAGCTGGAGGAAGTAAGCAACAGCACTTGTTTTCCTGCCTCTGTAAACTCATCCTGCTTTCTCTCTCTGACTTACCCAGTAGAAACAAGATAGTTAAAAAATGGCCCTAAACTGTAGCCCTTGCGATTAATGATAGACCTTAAGAGAATTTCCTCAGTGTAAGCTCAGGTGATTTAGAGAGATTTCCTTTCCTTAGCTGAAAATGTTTTAAGAATGTGTTAACAGCATATAAATTAAAAATAGATTGAAGGCTGGAGCTTTAACACCAATGCCACAGGAGGACAAGTCAGTGCAAGATCAAGCAGTTGAGGAAGTAAAATCAAAGCACTGTCAGACTGATTAAGAATAAACCGCATCAGAAGTGCAACAGGTAAGAGTCTTAATCATTCAGAGTCAAATAAAGTAGGGAATATGGTATTCCTTAACACCACTTCTTGGAGAAATTCTTCTGACTAGATTCAGAATGGAAGAAAGTGCAGTACAAGAGGCTGTGGTCCTCAGATGAAAGATGAAGATTGGATTTATCTGGGCTAAATGGGAATGTCTAGTGGCTGATACAATGTAGTTCACTCTCCTATAGTGTATGTTCTCTCTCTTTTATTGTTTTTTTCATTTATCCTTTGCATCTGTTGCAGGAAGTCTCTTAACTACAGCAGTTAACTAGCTTGTATTTGTATTTTTCCTGTTTCGTTCTATTCCATAGAGGGCTGTGTTGTCAAGGAGCTCAAAAACCTGTGCTCCACATTTTTCAGTATGGGAAACACTTTTATTTGCTAGGCTGGCAGCTGCTGTGTGAGCTTTTCAGTCCTTTTAAATCACTCTGCCTCCTGTAGCAAGCTACTCTGAGTCAGTTCTTTGGGGCTCATTATCCAGGCTCCTTTACCACCCTTGAGAAGGAACAAGAGGTACTGAAGAAAGCCCAAGAGTATATCCTTTGCTTAACGAATCTCTGCCATGCCTGCAGGGCCGCCGTGCCAAGAGGAGGATGGAAGGATCATGGCTGGAATGCATCATGTTTTGGATGATACTGCATGAGAATGGATCAGAGCAGCCATGAAACTGCTTCACAAGACACTGGAAGTCAAGTTGGCTCTGAATGATACCAGGAAACAGAAGGATAAGGACACTGAAAACTTCCTTTACCCATGTCCTCACTTAGGCTGCAGAGCTGAAGTTACTGACAACTGAATGATTGGTAACTGCAAAGAGGAAGGAAAAAGTCCAGTATCTCTACTTTTCATTGGTGTTTTCTCTGATTGCAGAGAATCTGACCTTAAGGAGCATGCCAAGGCAGGGAGGCAGGGTTCTTCACAAGCAGCAGTCACCCTAACTGATAGAAATGAAATATGATTGTATGCCCTTGTACTTCCATTGAGGGATTTTTTACTTACCCAGATGCTGCAGATTTAGAGTGAAGAGCTATCAACTGAGATTTCGAATGAGGGTGTTTACCCCTCTTGCTTGGCAGATGTGGGAGCAACAAAGATCCTCACTTTTACAACAGAAAAAGAATTCTTCCCTGTTCTGCATTGTAGCTGCTCCATGCTGATTGGAAACCTGCTGAGAAAAATTTTACAGTATAAGGCTCTTCTCCCTCTTCAACTGAATCATCTCAGGTGCAGGAGATATAGGAAACAAAGCACTTACACTAAATGCTGAAGCTTCAAACTCAACACAAACCTCTCTGTACACTGAAGGTGCATGCTACTATTCCAGGTTTTTACTTCATTAAAACTCCAGGGATTTTGACTCATTAAACCTGCTAATCCCAGGATTACTTCTTCATTGCAGTTTTTAACTCATCTGTTGTGCTACCTGTTGCTCCATCAAAGTTGTGTTCACAAGGAAAAGCATGAGAAAAGGAACCAAGGGGGATTTGTTTCTGTGGTCAGCTGCTGCCTGGAGCTCTCTCACTGGCTTTTAAGTATCTTGTGAAAGCATGACTGAGACCGAAACAGTTACATTGGAATAGATTAGGCTGTGAACATCTTTATGAAGATAGGGAGGTTCTGTTGCAGGTACAGGGTGTTCTTGCAGCTAGCTGCATCAATATGAAGAGTGCAAAGAGGCACACCAGCTGTGCACAACTGCATCACATTCAGCAGCAAAGTATTTGAATATGAACAAGGCTCTCATTTTGGTCTCAGTTCTTTCCTTCTCTCTCTGTTGAATGCATAAATCTGCTTTGTGTCTGTTTATGTGATACAAGTGGGTGAGAATTAGCAGTTTGGAATTACTGGTTTGGGTTATTAACTTGGGCTCATGAATAAACAGAATGACTGCTGCCAGGGAATCATACATTAATTTTCCTTGAGCTATGCTGATGGAAGAGTGATAGAGAACCAGCAAATATACTATGAGGTTCTGACTGTTTTAATATTATTATTAACATTGCTAAAACAAGAAAACTGGGCAAAACCCTGCTTTTCCTGTCTGCCTCTGGACTGAGCAGGAGGCTGCAATTCACACACTTCCTCTAGAATGTGAATGACAGATGTGTTGTAGTTATTACTTTTTTTGTTGTGATCATTACTAGCCAGTCAGGGAAAGAACAGATCTCATTCTGATTATCTCTTGCCCTGGACATCCACTTGTCTTCCATAAGACTGCTAACTGTGGCTGTTCATCTCGGTGCCACCTTTGGTAATGAAGTAGTTAAGTGAGACCTGCAGAAAACCCCAGAGAAATGCACTGATTAAACACTTCAGTTTTATCTTCTACTGTTCTTCTTGCCTGGTCTTTTTCACCTTCTTCCAGCCTTGGCAGTGTGTGCTCTTGTGTTTTTTTAGAAAAAGCTGGATGGGAAGTTGTTTGGTTCAACATATGTTAAGGAAGTGGAAACAGCTGGGGGCCAAAGGCAGAATGTGGCTGGCAAGGCAAGTTGTTATTTTTATACAGAGCTGTTCAGTTAAGTCTCTTTGTGTAGAGACGTCATTCCACTTGGCCCAATTTTACCTCGGTGCTTCCTATTAATCCTCTTGACTTTGAGCATTTTGTCTTAGTAGTTTACACACCTGCATGTTTATGCATTGTGGATCCACTGCAGCTTCTCCTTATCTCTCCCTTTCCTCAGCACTTTTCTCTTCCTTTTCCTCTCCTACAGCAGTTGCCACTCCTACAGATACCAGGGGCAATGGGAGGGGTCCGGCCCAGTTTTGTCTGTCACCTTCCCAGCCTTTCCTCTTCCCAAGGGCAAGAGAGCCTGGGGTGAAAGCTGGCCTGAAGGAAAAGAGCCAGCCAACTTCTGCCAAGTCTGAAGAAATAGTCCAAGGACGAGTTGAGAGGAAATTATTAGGCAGGGGAGAGGATGGGATTTCCATGGTGCCCAGGGAAATGGTCTAATTTAAGTAATTTGCATGAAGTCATAATGAGACAGGACTTAAAACTTCAATTGTATGGGTGATACTTTCTACTCTGTATTATTATGTATAATTATATGTATGTATTACATTATTATATATTCTAGGGTGGTAGGTGATAGAGCAGGAACTCATAACCACCTTTTTGGGGGGGCAGGAGAAAGCCTTAACTTATTCCATTAGGAAAACAGAGATGTTACTTTCTTAGGAGAGAAAAGAGTAATGTAGTAAGTGATGCTGTATCAAGGCAAAGAACAAAATTGTCCTCCTTTTTTCCTACCCTTTTCCTGTATGTTTCAAAAATTCCCCTTTGAGTCTATTGCCAGTTATTTCCAGTAATGAATTCAGACGAGCAGACTGGCACATTTTGGCCTGTCACATGGAGTTCTTGCATACTGTGGGTGAAGCAAACAGATATACTTGGGCCATGATTATACCAAGGCCACTTTATATAGCCACAGGGATCACTCTCGGTGTTTTTAGTCAAACATCAAAGACCAAGGCCATTCTGTTATTTCTTCCTGGTTTGCCAAGGAAATAGATTTAGTTGCAGAGCTCTTATTGCTGTTTCGTTACTGTTGTGTACAAACCCTTATAAATTCCTAGGAACTGAACAACACTTCCAAGCAAAACATGATTTTGACTACTGGCTTCCGAGTGAGAGCTTTTTGTAGCCTAATTCCTATGTCAAAGATCCCATAAGACTTATTCAGAGTCAGCATGGCAAGACTTAACTTTTTTTTTGTATCACTGACCTGAAACAGGAGTTTGGCAGCCTTATGCAGAGAGGAGAAGCAAGGCTCAGAGTCACCTCATGGACTCCTGCCACAGGAGTCTTTAAAACAGCCTTAATTCTGATAACCTCCCTGACATAATTTCAAACTCTTCTATTAAGTATGTCCCTAACAGTATGTCTCAGAATCTGTCTTTATATCTTCTAATCGTTTATTTGTTGAAATATATTTAGTATCTTCTTAAGCTCAGTAATGAAGTTTCTATTTTTATGTATTTTATATGCAAGACAGGGTAGCCTTTTGGTTATGCAGTACCATTAAGTGAATATAGGAACATTGAGCTTAATACACATGGCAGTTGCTTTACCTGATTTTTTTTTTGTTAATGCTTTTGAAGTGTTTACTTGTTATATATCTATCATATGCAATAAAATACACCAAGGGCAAAGAGCAAATGTGTTAAGCCGGTGTAATAAGTAAAGCTAGTATCAGTTAGCTTGCCATTGCTTTCTTCCATTAAGCTGGCATGGATCTTAGCCCTGGCTGCTGCCCTTTTTTTTTTTAATTTTTTTTTAAAGCTCTCATGTTGCAGATATGCTTTTGTCAGTAATGATAAGCTGTTGATATTGACGGCAGCTAATTACTTTGTTTCTACAATTGGATGTTTTCCATTTTAGAATCCTTTGATTTCCTATCAGTCAGATATTAAGAAAATGAGAGAGGTTCTGTAATAGAACTTTCAAAGAACAAACAGCAAATAATATCCATTTGGAGTCTAACAATATCATTCTTGCCCTCTTTCTAGTTAAGAGGGACAAAACTACCAGCAGCCTCTGAAAAACCAGAACATGTACAAAACTTCATTGTAGCCAATGATTTCAGGAAATATTGACAGATCTAGTTCTGAGGCAGAATTTCCTGCTTCCTGCCTTGATGGATAAAATACTGACACACACGAATTCATGTGTTCATTTTGAATATGTGCTGACAGAAGCAGTGTGACTTTCAGAGCAGTATACACTCCAGGTGTACACACTCGGGATGTCCCTGACTACGCAGAGCAAGACTCTTGCATCCTGTTTGACATCCCGGGGGATTTACAAGAGGAAAACATAAGCTGTAATGGACTCGTGATGGCAGAGGTATGAAGGTGACACCCAGTGTGCTTGCAGGAGAACAACATTGTCTCCTGCCAGGCTTCAGCACAGTTTTGTCTGCATGAAGAGAAGTAGGCTCAGTGGCTAAACTTTAACAGCAGTAGTTCCAAATGGTTTCTGTCATTTTCTTTACATTTCTGTTCATTTATTGCTAACTGTCCCCATCGTTTTGGTCTTCTTTCTGGAGAGACCACACGAAAACCTTTTAAAGGAAAAAATCTAAGCCTGACTTGACTGTGGCAGCATAATATGCCTAAAATATTTTTCCCCTTTTTTTTTTTCTGTTGTGAGTCAAACAGTTTCAACTAGTCCTAAAAATATCAGCCAACTTTTTAGTACTAAAAGATTTTGAGTTTTTCAGTAATTTTGAGCCAGTAGCATTGGTTACACTTACAAGACTGTCTCACCCCAAGCTATCACAACTTGCAGCATTACTGCATATTGGAATGATGGACCTATTGGTGGAAACCAATGGTTAAAGCTGAAGTGAACAGGCAAGGAGAGAGATCTCTCAGGAACATTTTCTGTCTGTAGGCCTTTAGAAAACTTGATTTGTAGGAAGCAATACATTGGCATTTAAACTGTCCAGACATAGGTGCCTCCTTTGAATTAATTTTGATGGGACTTATGCCCAGGAGTGCTTTCTAAGTGTCAAAATGCCATAAAAACATGCTATGACTATCTTTCAGGGGCCACTAAAATCAATAGTTTGTTCAGATATTGTGCTGACAAAGACAGTATTAAAAAACGAACAAACAAACAAACAAACAAAAAAATAGAGAGACTTTGATAAAGTAATATACAGCAAATGTAGTTGCATACATTAGGGGATTTCATGCTAGAGGAGTATGGATCCAGTCATGGCCATGGTGGGAGTGAAAACTTCTGTGAGAAGATAACATTAAAGAAGCAGCAAAAGTTTGGGGTACGGCTGTGGTTGTTGGTGCTTAACCCACATCTAAGCTTTGCAACCAAAACCATTCAAAAGGCCTAACTTGCATAAGAGTGCCAGGAAACATCACTTTTTTTGTAGACATCCTGGGCAGCTGCTGTCAGACTATAAAGAAGAAGCAGAGAAGGCACAGAAAGGAAAAAGCTTAAATGTAATGTATCTTTTGGACTGCACAATCTGTCCTCTTCTTCTGGAACACTGCAAGCTTAAGGAGACTTCAAATAGCTTAAAAGCTGTAATTAGAGCCTTCTTCTGAAACATGCATTTGTTTCCCTGACACTGTGCAGGAGATTTCCTGTTTTCCTGTTGTTTCCTGTGGCATAAACATTTATTTTAAATTTCTTTTGTCATCTGGGGAGATGCTGTCTGGAGGAGACATGCTTTCACGTGACATTCTTCCTTCCCGCTGCTGTTTTTGTGGCCTCAAAGGCAAATGCAGGATATTCCTCTTCCAGTTCCTTCAGTGCTTTTGCTTATTCCACTATCTCTGGTCAATTAATTTGCAGTGATGTCAGCATTTCCAAAGAACTACATATATTTTGATATAATTGCATGGAAGAAATGTAGAACAGACTGGCATTGAATTTCCTAGAAAAGGCTAAAACATTCTTCAAGCTTGTATAGATTACAGAGGATTTGAACAATAAAGTAGGTAAAGTATTTCAAGTACTGTAATCTAAGTATGATTCAGTTGATACTAAAATGAGATGAGGATGAACATCATATTGACATAATTTATCTAGACCCCTTTGGGTCAAGAAAAATTTTGGCAAAACCCTCAGAAGACTTTATATCAATTGGGAGACTCCAGATAAAATTGATCCTGTCTGTGCATGGCCCTGATCTGTACTATCTGTCAAGTCCCTTCCTTGCTGTACTTCTGAGATAGCTGTATGACTCAAGTTGCTTAGCAGGTGATATCCTGTATCAACACTAAGAATTAGAAAGGTAGGAGAACTTCAATTAGCTGCTGATGCACACTGATAATCATATTTAAGATTCTGCATTGCCTTCTGCACATCATTTCTCTATGGCTACACAGCAGTGACTTGAACTGAGCAGTCCAGTGGATAAGCTGTGCAAACAAAGCATTAATGTGAAAAGTCTCATAGGTTTGTAAACTGAGAACTGCAGAGAACCCATTTTAAAATGTAGGAACACACAGGTGTGTTCCTACAAGAAATGCTTGGCCTGATTTACCGCATGACCTAATGACTCATGACCACATGGTTAAACACTGCTGGATAATCTAGTTTAACTTTTTAATAGTTGCAGTAAATAATTTAAGTAAACCTTCAGAAAGGTAGGTGTGAAGGAAGGAGTTTCTCATTTGAGACCCTTATAACCTCAAAAAATGGAAGAGTGAGTAAGAGACATGAGGAATCCTGTCTTTTGAGATGACATGTAAAGTCCACTTTATTTAAGGTGCTTTCTGAAGGCTGTAACTGATGAAAGTACAGAAGTTTCTGTTCATCAGGGCAGAAAATGGGAGGTAGGTGTATGTGTGTGTGCTTTGCTCTGAAGAAATGGGCAGGAATTATACGGAAAGATCTTGTGGGTTTATCTCCTACTAGGAAATCCATGGCACTAGTTGACCTTGGCCTTCATTCAGTAATGCTCTTTCACCTGTAATGCTGTAAATGACTCTAAAATTGGTTTGCTTCAGCATCATGTGAAGGAGAGAAGGTAGAAAGGAAATATGAATAGTCAAATTAATTGTGTAGGAAACAAAAAATATGTAGGACAGGTTTTAGACAGATGTGCCTATGATCAACTGAAAAGGATATGATAGAAGGGCTAGTGATCCAGTGATTTGTTATATATTAATTAATCCCTATGGGTAGTTGATTTCTTTGTACAAAGATCTATATTTTAATAGAAAGACATGCAGTCTGAAGAACAGTGAATTTTGTTTGTGATGCACTTACCTTTCAACTGTTTACTCCACTATTGCATGAAGACTGTGATAAGGAGGAAAGGTTTTATCTTGTCTCGGTGGAGGTTTCAGTATATAGCTTTGGTTGTTGGCAAACCAACCTGTGAGATACCTATGAAATGTTGGTTATTTGAGAAATCTAGCTGCTCCTCTCCTCAAGCAGCATTCGTCATACTCCCTTTATCCTTCTGACCAGCGCACTGTCAGCATGCTAGCCTGCCATCCTAACTATGGAAATTTTCTCTGCGTCTCTCCCCATAAACCAGATCTTCTGTCCAAGTTAAGGACAGCTGATGTGATCACAAACCAAATAAATATCATTGTCCATAAAGATCTTTTCTTAGGCCCTGGCATTCCTATAGAGTTTATAGCAACTGGCAGGGGGTTAGGTCTTTCAGTAGGGTCTGTCTTGGGGGGGGGTGTGGACACCAGGCTCTGGCAAAGGAGGGCAGGGAGTTGGGGATGTGAGTGTGAGCAGAGGGGAGGAAAGAGCTGCCTGCTAGTCTGGAGGTTGGTGCTACAGCTCAAGGAGAAAAGGCAGAGAAGGCTGAAGTGGTTTTGGTGGTTGAGATGCCAGTGGGCTGTTTGACCAGGCCATACCACAGCATCTCCAACCAAGGCCCCTTCAGTTGGACTAGGCCTGAGTATTGACGGCTAAAGTAAGACATACATACAGTGTGGGTGTCAGCTGCTCCTTGGTACCTGCCTGGGTATGCATTCTTACTACCTGATAAATTTTATCTCTGTTTCAGTGATGATTCACTCTCCCTGAAGGATAATGTATGTTGTGTTTACTACAGAGAAGTGGCATGTAAATCACCAGCTAACGCAAAGTAGCTGGCACAAATGCACTACTACTTACAACCTGAAAAATGTGACTTTTCAGGTGACTTAGTGTATTTTTCATGTTCTTACTCTTTTAGTTGAAAAGCATCTCTTCCCTTCTGTAGGAGACTTCTCTACCAGAAGCAGCAGGGTGTGGTTTTGCAGTGTGAAAGATGGATGTGGGAGGAGGCTTTAATTAGATGTCAATAAAATTCAGAGTAGGAAGGAAAAGGTCATTATGAAAGAGTTTATGACTGTTGCTTCCATTACCAAAGCAGGTGAGTGTGCCATGAAACCATCAGGTGTCAGTTTCAAAACAAACAGGAGATAACAGGCTGCTTCACAGGCTACTGCATGTTCAAGTTATGCAACTCTTGGCCACAGCATGTCTTGGGGTCCAGAAGTTCTCAGAGCTTTGGAAATTGGCTTTGAAGGTTCAGAGATGAAAGATGGCTTGAGATTTAACCAGCACGAATGAACCTACCATGGCTTAAGATGTCTGTCATGCAAAAATCCCTGGAAACCAAGTGTGAAATCTTGCAGAATGTCAGTCTGAGCTTTCCATGCTAATTTATTCCTCCCTGATATCCACTGCTGGCCAGTGTCTAGCACAGTACATTGTGCTAGATGCCATTTTTGGTCCACCATGAATTTTTTCGTGTTCTTAACTGTGCTGTTAAAAGGCTCATTTGTACCAGTACTACTGCATTGATACTTGGAGAAGATGGGGATACCTTTAACTGCTTTAACTATTGTCAACAGGATCTAATCTTTCTGTGTGGATGAGGCAGCAACAGGCATTTCAGTAACAGCACATGGGCTGAACCAACAATTTATCCTAAGCTCTGAAGACAGAAATGCAGTAGAAAATATTTTTAATACAATCTTTAATAACAAAATAAAAGATGTTTAAATTCCATATGACAAAGAATACCTTTTAGGCAGAATTACCTTTTTGAGAGTTCAGTGACTTATTTGGAGTAAAGAAAAACGCTGCTGGATTTTAAAAACAGAGGAGAAAACAGAGACATTCAAATTTGTTACAAGGAAATTTTTGTTAGTCTGTGGATACCTGCTAATTTAATTTAACTGGGACTTAATATCCTGTTTTCCCAGTTGTATGATTAGGAAAATGACACTGCTGTTTATAAATACTGACTGGAAATTTATAATTTTGGCAGGAGATCCTAATGGTTTGCACACTGCAGACACCAGGCTGGAAGAAACTTGGGCGAAGCTTCTTGCAGAGGGAGAAGAGGAGACTTTCCGGTTATTTTAATTTCTGTAACCAGGATGAAGTAAGATATTATCCTTTCTCTGACAGTTAATGGGCTACAAGTAATTTGTTGTGCACAAGGAGAGGGTGAAGTTGCACAGACTAACTTTCTTGGATACTCTGTTGTGGTGCAAGCAAGAAAAATGGCGGATAAGTCTTTGATCATGTGATGGAGTCAGTCGCTGGACAATATGTCTTCAGTTTGGTCAGCAGGACAAGTACAAACTGCAGACAGTAAACCTCTACGACAGGTTGTTGAATATCTATGTCCATGCTATTAGTCAGCTAAGGAGAAAGAAGCCAGGGAAGTTTTCCTGGGCTCTAGAGCTTTTCATACCTCTTGTCCAAGACTTGCAGAAACCCCCTTGCCTCATGTTGGCGTATCCTGTGTCCTAACAAGAACATGGAGTCCTAAAGAGGAAATTCAGCAAACCTGCACCCAGCACTTTCCCTAGTACCTTGGTCTCCTTTCTCTTAACAGCTTCTCTAAATGGCTTCAAGGCCCTTTAGTGCCAGGATCCTGGAATGTGGTATCCTAGGAACAACTTCTAACCACAAGAAAGAGCCTCCCTGTCTCAGGCCAACACTGTCATTGGTCCCTCATTGTAACAGGATGGTGGGGATAAGGTTCTACCTTTTTTACCTGCATAGGAAGCAGAGACAAACACAGCTGTTGGGAAGGAGGCCACAGATGCAGCACCGATAGCTGAGATGAAGAGTTCAAGTGTGCCATTAGATTGGGAGTGCCATAGGAAGGTGAAGGCTGCACCATGGTCTGTTCAGCCCCAAGTCTTAGAGGCAGCAGCCTTCTTTGGCTGAGATCTGAATGTATTTTCTCCTGTGCAACACCCACCTCTGTTTAGTGTCCTACCCATGACTCTCCTGCTGCTCCTGTTGCTCCCAAAGCTCTGGATGCAAGTATAAGAACCAGGACAACTGGAGATGGGACACCGTTGAAGGCTGACAGTTTAGGGAACTGTGAGAGCAAGGGAAAGGAGGAGGAGGGAGTGACTTGTTCTCAGCTTTCCTACACGCAAGGTTGCTAACAGAGTGCTAGTGCAATGATGATGTTCTCAAACCTTTTCTGTCTCTCTCTAGCGCAGTACATGGGGAGTTTGAGCGCTCAAGTATCTGCATTAACCTTGGCTTGGACCATACACTTTGAGCTGTAGAGTCAATTGGTGGTGAAGTAAGACAACAGAAAACAGTAATTTCTGGTCAGGAGGAAACCCACTACTGGGAAGGGGCTTGTGTGACATTCACTGTGATTCAGAGGAACCCTGATGGGAAATGTGCAGGTTTGGTAAACAAGCCAATAGCACTAAGAAAACACCTGGCTACGTGTCACCAATTTTGACTCCCAAGGGAAACTGCTTTCCAAAACATCATCATTCAGCTCAACTCTTAGAGGTTGTGCAGGTTTTGCTCAGTAAACATTGCCTTACTTAACAAAGGCTATTACTAGTGAAGAAAGAAAAGGCCAGGTATACAGTTACTGTGAAGTAAAAGCCTGCAGGCAGAATAGCTGACATTCACTTAAAACCCTATAATTCTGCTGGTGAAGAAAAGAAAATGCTCTTGGCTGGCAGATGAAATGTACCCTTTTCCTTGTCTTCATGTAAAAGGTCAAACTGAAAAAAAAATCAGGAGGTCAGAAATAAATCAGGAACGGTAAAAACAGTCCTTAAGACACTGCAGTGTTAACAGTGCTTTTCTTCCTGTAGTCTGATCTTGCCATAGAAAAAACATCTGGAGAACCTGCCAAAGCATTAAAAGCAATACAATTCCATTTTGAAATGCAATAAAAGCAGACTGTGCTGTTCACCTTTCATCTCTCTGATGGTCACCCAAGGATCTCCTTTGTGTTTATAAAGGGTGCCATTTTAAGACCATTTATGTTGTTTGGGAGAGTTATTTGAACTGTATCTATGCATTGCTGAGGTAACTGTAATTGGGTTGCTGTTTAGGTGATGCAATTAAACTGTTGACCTTTTGATAGCAAAATATCCAAATGAAACAGTCTTGTTTGGGTAAGGGCTGTTAAAATGTATAGTGACTTATTGACATACTTCAGGTATATTGACCTAACCTTCTGAAGTTACCTTTTATAATGCAGAAAAGCTCCTCTGTTCCTTGCATTCATTTCACATACTTATTTGTCAGGGGCAAGAGCTCAGCGCATCCTTTACTCGCTATTTAGTGAAAGTCCTCCTGGAATCAGGCATCTGCAAAGAAATTCAGTTCTTGAGTTGAGCTGTGCCACAGGGTTTCAATTTCAGTTTTCAGAGGAGCCTTTCAGCCATGCCTTCTAGGAAGAAACCCAAGTCAGACACAGGGCATTTGATTTTCAGTTTTATGTGAAGAGTTAACAACATCTGTGTGTTTTCCAGACATTAGACGCGCATAATTAGAATAGCTTTTCATGTCACCTTGCTAGTTTATGAACACAGAAAGATTTGTGCATTTATACTGGATGCTCTGATCAGACATAGATTATTTTGTAATAGCTTTCTGTTTGGAGCTAATCTCCAGGAAGGAGGGATAGAAAGCTGACACCTGGAATGCGACATCAGTGTGAAGAGGGTCTGTCACTTCATAGCTGTAACTGGCATAGATTAAGACAAACTAAATTAATTGACCTTTTCTTCCCTGATATCTAAGGGCTACTTTCCAGTCTCTGAATTTTGACTAGCTTTTTTTCATCACCACCCTGAAGATGATGTCTGTGTCTCTGAAACACATTACATCTATCAACCTGCACTTAACTTTCCATGGTTGTGTCTGTTAGCAATTCTGATGGAGAGACTTCTTGAGATCTTCTGTCTGTCAGAGTAGTTTTTCCTTTATGGTCTTTTCCTTTTTCATCTTCTTGGGTTTTACTTTTGAATAAAAAAAATTGTGGTGACAGAGGGCAGCAGTGGTTTTCCATACTTCATGTACTGATAATTTCTCTTGACCTGACCAACCAGTTTGTTTCTTACCCTGTTTTCCCTGCCCCTACCCAAAGCAACTTTTCTTGATAATTCATGTTGCTTTCTGACTTCTGGAGCATGCTTATTCCTTTTCCTGTGGAGCAATGAAAGCTAGTCCTGCCTGGTTGCTGTGAGTTGTCAGGACATAATTTCAAGTCCTACTCTGAAGAGCTCAATTACAGGAGCTGGATTTTTTTCCTTCTCCACCCCCAAGATTTAGCATAAGCCAGAAGGGAAATTAATCTGAGGGCTCTTAGAAACAATTTTGTAAATTTTTTATATCATACTTTTGCCACAACAGAGTTTCAAATCCTGTTTTTATGAAATTCATGGAAATTTCCTGGATCCAAGTCTGAGGTGGGTGTCTGTTAAGAGTCAGAAAACAAAATGTGGTATGAGTTAGAAACAGAGATCATATTAACCGTTTTCTTTCCAGTTTCCTCTCAACAGAAAGTTCTATTGTCCCATATGTTATATTTCTTCTATGGCTGTTTTCTTGGAGAAAGTCTGGATTTGCAGTAAGTCAGCAGTTACTCTGCCCCATAAGTTCATGTTTTGTCAAATCATTACCTGTGAATGAGGTAAAAAAGGTGTGCTTTTACAACTCTAGTTTCCTGCCAAACTACTTGGGCTCAAGGTACCTCTTCACAATAATGTGTCCAGAGGCCAAAAGCAGTCCCCATGGTAGAAGACTCAACTGAGAGACTATGGACCATGAGATTAGAAGTTTTTTTGACTTAGTAACATGCCTAATTTTCCCTAAAAACCTAAACAAGTACCAGGCTTGTTAGGATGATTCGCCTTTTATGCAGTCATTTTTTTTTTGCTTAATCTATGAGACCTATTACAGGCTGGAATACATGTAATTTATACAATATGGTATTGAAATTCCAGGGAAAGGTACTACTGTTCAAAGAAGAAAGGGCTAGTGGGACATCTGGAAAAAATCAGATGAGGAAAACCAGAACACAAGTTAGTGGAATTGCTGCAAAAGTTTTATTTTGCTAAAATTCCTAGCGTGAGCTCGTGGCTTTATTCATTTTACATGCCAATTATCCTTGCCTTTGCATCTATTTATAGTTGCCCTCCTATGGAGGCCCAGACTGAGAAATGCAGTTTTGGACTTCTTCCACACTCCTGTTGCACAAACCCAGCTCATGCTATTTCGGGGTCACACACCTGCAGCCAGAGCAGTGGAGGGGAAGTGGAGAAGAGCAGGCCCTCAGAAAGAAAGGAACTAAAATAATTTCTGTGCAACATTTTGTAAGACTTTGACCATTGCCGAAATGGGATTAATCAATTTTCAGTAGCCCTGAAGAAATCACGTGCCTGATGCCTGACCAGTTTAACCACAGAAACTTGTCAGTGCAGGGGGAAGGCTGGGCGTTAACATCCAGAGTCAAAAAAGCAGCTCTGGCTGCAAGCGCCGCCATTCCCCTGAGCTCCAGCTGCTCCAGGGCAGGTGTATGGAGATATCCTCCAGACAGCACCGGAGCCAGAGCTCTGGCCATCCTTTGTACGGGATGGCCATCCACTGTGCAGTCAGGGGGTCCCTCCTGCGCCTGGGCCAGCCCCGGGCCGTGGGCCTCGCGCAGCCCAGCTGCCTGCCTGCCCTCCCAGAGCAGGGGCTCCTGGTATGCTCTCGGGGAGTCCGGAGGCCGTTTGGCACTGGAAGCAAACTAATGCAAAACACAGTCAAAGTGCTTTCATGTGAGCTCCTGAGGAGAGGCCGCCGCGGCTGTAAAGGATACGCACAGCCTTAGGTTTGTTTACGAGGAGAAAGAAAGGGCTGCTGTGGGAAATGGCCGCATCACTGTTCCTTGTGCTGTACTGTATGTTGTTTATACAATAGTGCCAAGTGGCAAGCACAAACATACTCATGACTGAGCACCTCAGGAACTGCAGAGCCTCCTTTTGATCTTCAAAACCTAAAAAGGGAGAGCGTTGTTTTAATTTGTACTACTGTCACTGCTGCTCAGCTGTTTGAATCTTTTTTCCACCCACTTATGTTTATTTCTCTCTGCACCGGCGGGTTTCTAGAGAACATTAGAAATATCGCAGGCAATGCCAAAGTTTGAAATTGAGCAGCCAAGGTTGCTTGTTCCACCTGGAGAAGGGGAGACTTGACAGGAGATCTCTACTTCCCCTCATGAGGAGGTCTAGAGCCTCCTCATGAGGGGAAGTGGAGACGCAGGCACCAATCTCTCCTCTCTGGTGACCAGTGACAAGACCTGAGGGAATGGCATGAAGCTGTTTGGGGGGGAGTTAGGTGGGATATTACAAAAAGGTTCTTCTCCCAAAGGGTGGTCAGACACTGAACAGGCTCCCCAGGGAGGTCACCAGAGCACCAAGCCTGCCAGAGCTCAAAAAGTGTTTGGACAGTACTCTCAGGTACATAGTGTGACTCTTCACGCTGTCCTGTACAGGGCCAGGAGATGGACTTTGCTGATCCTTGAGGGTCCCTTCCAACTCAGAACATTCTGTGATTCTGTGAAATCCATCTTGTCTCTTTGGATGGATGTTTTATAACAGTGAGGATCTGGGTAGTGTGATCATAGTTGTATTTGTAGCAACCTCTGTTGTCTGCAACTTTCCCTCTTTTACTGACATGTTCATAAGTACTATTCCAGACTCAAATAAAAAATATTTCTGTTATTGTTTCATAACACCTTAGCAAGGTTGGTACATTGTGTGAGTCCAGGAGTGTAAGAAATCCTGGCTCTTCTATCCATACTTTGTGAATTCAATTTACATTTTCAGATTAGTTTTATTCCCTGTAGGTATGTCCTAGACTCCTCTGTAGTAATTATTTTTGATGACTGCACTAACGCCTACTTCTTAAAACAGAGATGATCTATTTCAGACTCCTCTGCTGAATGAATTTAGCCAACAATCCACTCATCACTCTGGCAGATGTTTTTACTTTCTTTCTTTCCTTCAGGCCAGTAAAAACTTTAAAAAATCTTTTTTCTACCATTCCAGAAATATGAGAGCTTCCCCCTTGACACCTGAAACATCTCACTGACCTTGTCTGCATACAGTAGGATACATTTGTAGATACTGCAGACACCTAAGTTTAAATAAAGAAAAACCCAATATTTAGTCTTATAAAGGGTTGATCCAGATTAGACTAGTATCCACAAAACTAGAGGTTTTTTTAAGAACACTTACTCCTGGGGCTCATGGACACAGAATTCAACAGCTGTCAACTGGATTACCTACTGTCAAGCAAGTCCAAATGTTTTATCGTGGTTGCCTCTGTTTGTATAATAACATTGTTTCTACCCTCCTAGCATGCACGCCAGTAGCCATGAAGTTAATGGACTATTTCCATCAATCTCAGGAAATGTTAGCCAAAGGTCTGCAGAAAATGCATGAGATTCTGCTCCAAATCAAGCCTGAGGCATGCTCGTGACAATCTTCCCTTTGTCTCCATTCTGAGATGCTAACTGGTCTCTCTCAGATTGCACTGCTCTCCTATTGGAGAAGACCTGAGAGTTCAAAGAAGCTACTTCAGACTCTCCTTCTATATGCCCTTTATGGCTTGTCCTGTTTGTTTGGAACTGGAAAGCATTTGGATATGTTGATTATTTCCAGGCAAAGAGTGAGGTGAACTGATTGTTGTAGTCCATCTCTCCCGAGACTAGGGGACACATTATTTTTTGGAACTAAGTTTTACTAAGAAGCCAAAGATTAATTGGTTATGGAGGCTGAATTATCCTTTCAGTTTTTAGTTTATTAGAAAACTTCATGGTGTTGTAACCAGAGGCAGTTAGAAGCCTTCATGATGATTATGATATGATATAATATTAAACACATATGATATAATATTAAATAATTATGACATGATGAGACATGTCTGAGGAGGAATTTTTGAAATCACTCTAATGCGAATTAATAAATAGAGATTAGTATTCCAGTGAAAATACATAAACTCACAAAACTGTAAATGAAGATTAGCATACACTTTTGTGGTTTAGTTTTTGGTGTTTTTTTTAATTGTGAAGTTGCTGCTGTTTTTCCAAACTAGTAGCATAAGAGGGGGTATTTTGTATCTTATTAATTCCGTGCTAATTGCAGCTTATTTACAGCCACTGTAAAAGAAAATTCCCATCAGGGAACACTTATTTCAGTTTTCTTCACAAAAGAGTGATGTGAGGATCTCTCCCTTGTCATTCCTATCTCAGCGCCATTCTTTTTCTTCTGATTCTCAATGAGCCTGCAACTTGCCTATGTAAAATTTGCAATATTTAACTCTGAAAATTTTCTGTGTTGTGCTGCCTGGACATCTGGGTATCACACACCTACCTAGGTATTTTCTGCTTTCTATGCATTCTCTGCAACTGCAAATCCTAAATGCTTGCATCAGTTAAAAGTTAGTGTTAGTGGATCCATGGGATGGAGTTACTCGGGTTCTATGTTGTGTTGAGGAACAGCCATTAGTGCAAAACTCACTTTTCATTTTTTAATTTTATCCCAGATATAAGATAAAATTATGAACACTTTATCCAAAAAACTCACCACCCCACAAAAAAGTAAGAATAACTTGGTTAGGACCACTATAAAATTTGCACTTCCATCCACCCACAACAGTAGAGTGTAATCAAGAAGAAATTTTTTTCTTCCTTCTCTCCTTTTACCCACTTTGAAAAAAACCCCATTTAGATCTGTGGCTTTCTGTAAGATTTACTGATAATTCACGTAAACCAATGTCTGGGATCTGACTTTTAGATGTAGTGAGTACTTGTAACTCAGGTTTTAATTTGCAACAAGTATGGGAAATGCCTGCTCCTGCACAAGAGGCAGTGTAAGTCAGGAGCTGCTTTGTAAAACTGGTGCTGTTGTCCTGGTAGTGATGGAAGTAGTAATTCAGGGGACAGCTGTAACGAGAGTGCCATTTGCTTATAAAATGCCAAAAGGTGGAAATAACCACTACTCACTTGCAAAGAGGACTGCAATGGGGTGAGATAACTGTGTGTGTTTATTAACCTTGAGCACCTATTTTATTAATAATATTGCTGTGAGCATTGCGTTTAAACTCTCAATCTTCTATTAAGCCTGAGAGCAGACAGCCAAAGCCATGGGGGTCTTTCATATCTCGAAAGGCATGTTTTGCAGGACAGTATGCCCACTGGGGGACATATGGGCAGCTAATAACCTTCAAATTGTCCACTCTATGTCACCTAACCGTATGTCATGACTGCCTTAACTCAACAACAACCTGACTTCTTCCACCTGTTGTGGGTTTTCCTAGGAGCGACTTGCTGAATTTGAGAAATTTGATCCCATCTTGGCTTAATGGGAATTTTTTCTCTGACACCCATGACGAAGAGTTGAGGTTTTGATGATGTGTGAGAAACAGCAACCTGGCTGCATCGTCCATCTTTCTGGAATGGTCACCTAGAGAGGATATAGGAGCTCTTGACACAGAGAGCAGGTACACAGTGAGAAAAGGTGCTGCTTCTTTGCATCTGCTTTGCTGAGGACACTCCTCTAATGATTTCAGACTTAGAAACAATATGTTTACCAACAGCAAAAATAAGTCCAAACCGTTAATAGCTGCTCAGATTTTAGGCTGAATTTTTGGGTATCTCTTAAGCCTCTACAAGGGTTTTCTGTGTCTCTCTGGCATAAGAAGCAAGTAGTATTCTACCATTAATACTGTTACTGTAATCCTGTATTATTTGTCCATGTTTTACACAGCATTGTTCTGCTCCCTAAGGACTAGACTTTGGCCAGTGTTGCATTCTCATCAGAGGGATGGCTTGTGCATCTGGGTTTTACATCAGAAACACACTCTCTCGTTTATGTGGAACTCATTCAGAAAAGTGACTGAACTGTTTTTCAAAAGTGGGATGCTGTAGTTTTATACCAATGGAGTGCCAAAAGACTTAGGTTTATGTGACCTTGTTTCTGGTTGCGGGAAAAGACATCAATACAGAGCACATATGAAATTCTGCCTGTGTATTGAAGAATATTCTTTGACTACACTGTTTCCAGTGTAAACTAGTGAACTTGAAAACACAAGTTGCATGGGAGATAAGCCAAGGTGATGAAGTCCAAGCAAGATGAGGAAGCACAGAGACTGTAAACACATTATCTTCTATTAAAGGAAACATGTGTTGTAAAGATATAGGGTCTTGTCCTTTATTTTGGTAAGAATAAGTTGGGTTTTTTTCTCATACAGGTGGCAAATTTACTAAGGAAAACATCCGCCAGAGAGCAGAGGTAGGCCAGAACACTTAACAAAAGCTTCATTATCTGTTGTTCTGTAAAGCAGAAGACTGAATGCTGGTGTCCTGAAGTTACTGGCAAAACTAGCTTTTTCAATGGCCTAGGAGTTAATCCTAGGTGTTTTGCTACCACAGTGACAGTCTTTTTCACATGTGGAGAGTTTTTTGAAACAAATGACAGTTACAGTTAAATGAATTAAATGCAAGTATTATGAAAAATATTTCTCAGCACACCTTTTAGATGCAGACTAATACTTGGCAGGATACTGTAGGCATCACTGCAATGCTTACAGATCACAGTAAATATAGCAGAAGTTTATATGATACAGGTAAGTTTTACCTTCGGGAACTTATGTCATCTAAGCCCATAGAGCTGAGTGAGCACACTAAGAGGAAGCAAAATGGATGTATAAACTCACATACTTATACCAACTGGGTGCAGGGCAAATGCTGAATGAATACACTCCTAGGACAGTCCTTTTGTTATAAAATTATGCCAGGTATCATACACTGCAGATATCCCTGTAGTTTCCTTCAAAAAGAGACTGCATAAAAAAGAAAACTGTTTTGACCTCGTATTGTGGGGGGATAGCCTAAGTTCTTATTTATTTGTGTGCTGATTCAACAAGTACTAGTGATCTGTGTTGATCTTTTTCTTTACTGCTTTTCAGAACAAGGATATCCTGAACTAATTTATGCTCTTTGCTTAAAACACTGATGGCTGATATTGAGAGTAAAGCAAGGAAACTGGGAAAATTTGGGGACTACTGGTATCTTTGATATATTTCTAGCAATGCTTTTCATGAGAATTTTAGTTCTTTGTGAATTTGAAAATAGAGTGATAAACCAGGTAAGTATAATGAAAACTTGACATAAAAATGAAAAATTTAATTTAGAGACGATCATTTAGACCAAAACATTGTAAAGCCTGTGGAAAGTGAAATTTGCACTGATGCTGTTCAATTCAGCACATGCAAGCTACAGATGATGCCAAAATGAATTTCTAAGGCATCACAAACACATCCTAGAACCACAGAATATTCTAATTTGGAAGGGATCCACAAGGATCATAGAGTCCAAATTCTAAGTAAATGGGATTGAACCCAAAATGTTGATGTTATCAGCACCACACTCCCATCAACTGAGCTAATCATCTTTGCATCACCTTTTTTAAATTATTACGGTCACAGGAATAAACTGGGTAATTATTTTTTCGAGGTGCAGTTTTTGTGAAGCAAACGAGTCTTATTGACAGATCTGGTTGAGATGATGATCTGACAAATGATTTAGATTCCCAGTGAATTTGCAGATGCCCCTTGTGACTTTCCATTGTTGTTACTGGGAATTGATTTTTAATTCTTTGTTGCTGTTTGAGATAGTTTTATTTGCCTCAATTTTTAAATAAAACTGAGATATTTATATCTTTGAATATGTTTACTGCATCAGCTATGAGGTAATTTAAATGGTAACAGTGCTAGTGAAGTACCAAAACCAAAAAAAATATTTTGATAGATAGATCCATAGAGTCTTTTAAGCTCAAAAGTATCTATTTGATTCAAATCACATGATGACTGTGATATCATTAAAACAAATATCCCAGATGAGTCATCATTCACCCTTTATACCAAAGGGGTGACATCATTTCTGCATATTGTATTGATAGTTTTTGTCATTCGGTACAGAGGTCAGACAAGTAAGCTGGGAAAGCAAGTTGTCTTCCAAAAGGCCGCACCGAGTCCCAGCATGAGCTTTTTATCTTCTTTGAATGTAAGATCATAAGAAATTAGCTTTCATTCTGTTTTGTCCACCTGTGTTTACTGTAGCTAGGGGACCTATTGCTTTTCTATTTGGATTCAATTTATTTAAAAGCAAAATGAGAACAGAAGAATATATGGGAAAACTCCTAATAAGTCCGATTTGGGAAAAGGAGCCTGTACATTGCTACCCCACACAGTGGTAGCTTCAGAGCAGACTGCTGATTGTTTGCCTGGTTAATTTTATACTGTGCTTCCTACTTTAGGGTATGGCTCCTACAGCATCAGTCTCATTCTTTAGATGTTGTGGAAAATGGCATTTGCATTGAAGTCAGTGATAGTTTACTGCATACACTGAAGAAAATAAACACAAACATAGCTTTCATTGTCTCTTCCTTCCTCTATTATGTATGCTAAACTTTTGCTATTGTTGTTTTTTTGCTTACAGAGATACCAGGGATACCACTGGAAATTGTGTCTTCCAGTTCCTTCCTTGAAGGAAGGACAAGGAATCAGTTTTTTATTTTTATGTTTTAATAGTGGAAGAGTACCAAGTCACAACTCTGCAACTTGTTCTACTATGAAAATAGCCCTGCTGAGAACATAGCTTGGCTTTGTTTTGCTATTCCACAGGAAAAAAAAAATCAAGAAGCTGATGAGCAAATGGAAAAATATGTCAAAAGAAAAGGTTTTTTTTCTTATACAGATTTTTTGCACTTGTTTATCCTTAGAAACATTTGCAAAAGATGTCTTTTGTTATGTCCTAAAACAACCTGTTCACTGAACAATAAGTAACATTAAGCTAAACTCTGTTTGCTTTTATCATAGTAGCAGCAGAATGGATGTGACAGTGCCTGTATTACTGTCTGCAAAGAAATGTATGCAAATTCAGGCTCATACTGCTTGCCAGACACAGAATATTCTCTGCATGGAGGGAGAAATTAGTTTCCATTTTTATGCAAATTTTCCTGCTTATTGGCTATAGAGCTCTTCTGTTGTATTTGGAGGTACTGCACATCAAGCACTGGGGAGGCTTTGCATTATTTCCAGAAATCCTGCTGAGATATGAGGGGATATGTAAAGCAGTCAGAGAGGTAAATTATTTCTACTTCTTTCTGCCTTCTCTGTATTTCATCATTGATTGAAGACACAATGTGGGAAAAGAGATTTTGACATCTCTAGTTGAAATAGTGCATTTTTCCAACCACTGTTATTCATATAGCTTTGTATGTAAATGTGTTCATTGTTGTTTTGAGAAGACACAAAAACCTCAGCAGAGCCATCTCAGATTGCACTGTGTGGTACAGACTGCGAGGGAATGATGTACTAAAGTTCCTGTGTTCAACACAGAACGAGTTCTTCGCTGTTGGAACATTTTATTTTGTTAAGTAGTAGAAGAGAAATGAGGAAAATAGGGCAGGGGTAGAAAGTGTGGCTTTGAAAAGTCTATCAGAAGGATTTCCTGTTTATCTTACAGACTATCTGTTGGAACAGTGTCCTGGGATGCAAGTTTATGTTTCCTCTCCTAGTGAAGCAATTCTCCTCAGAGATGAGAGTCCTTCCCAAGCTGTGGCAGATTCCTGGGTCCTGCCTACTGGAACTGCCCCACCAGCACTGAGCAAGTGGGACCTCAGCTTTTGCCTGCTCCTCTGGGAAGCAGGACTGTCAGGTTCCATGTGGCACATCCTACTTTGGATGGAGTAGAGTCCAAAAATTGAGATAACTGTGCTATGTACACCTGTGGTCTCAGCCCTCTCTTGAAATTTAGAAATACGTGTTCAAGTTGTCTCAAGCAGAGGAAGGAACTAAACTGAAGTTTCCAGTACCTAGGAGACATCCTTAAGTCAGTGGGGATAAAGAAGTTATATGCAGTAATATGGTCCCATGATATTCCCTGGTTACTCTGCAGCCACGTAAGTGTTAAATGGGAGACCTGAAATAGGAATCTAGAAGTTTTTTCCTGCATGACTTTACCATGTGAAAGCAATTATTGAGTATCATACCCCTAGTTTAATAAAGCTTATGGGTTGATAATTATCGTAGAGACTTTAGCCTATGTTCATCTCAGACTGAAATGTTTCTATAGCCCCCCAAGTATTTGGAAGTGGGAAATAACAATTATGTATGCCTGGCTTTCTGAAAAAAACAAGAACCCTTGCTTCTACCTCTTCTACTTTTGTTGCTGTAACTCTCTTGTTATTTTTAACAAGCCTCAAGCACTTTTGGAGTGAGGTGGGCATGGGGAAAGTATTTATTTGGCTCTACTGTCCACAGAAATTTTTTAAAAAGCTTCTTTCTTATTTTTAGAAGATATTTATAAGTTGCCCATATAGTATGTGAACTCACAAATAGCATCAGGAGATGACTATTTCAGTGCCACACAGAATTCCTCAGCTTTATTTGCATCTTCTGTTTTTGGCAGGGTTGCAAAAAACATGTGACACTTAGGTATGTAATTCATGAAATTTATATCCTCACTGTAATTTTGTAGAGTCTTTTTTTCCTTGTCTATTATTAATGAAATTTGAAAACAAATTTTGAAACAAATTTTGCTTTCTTAAACAGGATCTACTACAGTAAAATTCTAAGATAATTTCTTTTGATGAAAACTCCCCAGGTGATTAGCAGACAATACTAGTCTGTCTCTTTGTTAAATGTCTGAATTTCAGTAGAGGTGCTTTATGGAGACTGCTTCAATGGCATCTGGAATTTTCATATCCAAAAATTTTGAATGCTGGAAGACCTATAATATGCATAACATTAATTCTAAATGACATAACACTTATGCAATATAATTAAAATGTTACCTGAGAGCTTATCATTCTGTGCGCTATATTTTTGTTCATACAATCTTTCCTAATTAAGAAGTCCATTTGGTAAGTATATTTTTAATACCTCCACAATTTCATATTGTTGTTTTTCTAAATTGTAATTGAGTGTAAAAATAGAAGTAGAAACCATCCACCAGGTGATTACTTTATATGAAGCTAGATTTTTTAAAATCTTGAGGCTTGGCAAAAAGTGTGGTCGACTTCACTCCTTATCACCCTTCTTCTTATTGACATAATTACCATTAATTGCATTTTCCTGAAATTTCAAATTATGATTTCCCCCTGGCCATATTGATTGGGGGTTTTTTGTTGTGGTTTTTTTTTTTTTTTCAGTTGGTTGGTTGTAGGTTTTCTGGTAGGTTAAACGTTGCATGCTAGAGTAGAGATGGCAGACTGTCCACCATTCCACAGAAACTGGCTCAGCATAGGTGGGAGATCTTCAGGTTCATGTCCTCATTACATGTTGTCTCTTCTAAATGCTTTTCTATTTTTCACTGCAATCTATTTTTCACTGGCTTTTCTCTCATTAATACCATAAAAAGGTCAAACTGAACTTTTAATCTCATCTGGTTTTAGTTTTGGTTTTTTGTTTGTGGCTTTTTTTTTTTTGTGAGGTCAAAATTAGGCAAAAAGAATTTGTCTATCCTTAGCTGAAAACCTCTTTTTAATAGCTACACTGATAGCACTGGGATGAAAAAATAGGTTGGAGAGAGTTTTAATCCTTAAAATGCATTATCAAGTAAAACAGGCACAGTGAAATGTGGAAATAAACAGAAAAGCAAGAGGAGTTTCTTGTCAATAGTTTTTGGTAACTGGAAAATTGTCAGAGCCCAGAAAGGCCATAAAGACTTCATTGTGTCTTTCAATCAAGTTTTAGAGCCAGATAGTTACAAGGCAAATTCATTCTCAATATACAGCCTCTGGAACGATGACCATAGCATTCAATTAATCAGATGTGACCAAAATGTCAAGATCCTCATAAAGAAATCTTTCACTTATCTGGATTATTATATCAAGATTTTTTTTTTAAAGTATGATAAATATAGGGCATGGAAGGAATTGACTTATTTATAGTTTTATAGTTTCTTCTTATTTCATAGTGATAGTGCTTGCCATCCCTCCCATACAGCTGCAGAGCTCCTCAGATAGGAAAGACATAGACTGAGTAAACATAATTGCTACTAAAAAGGAGAAACACAAAAGTGTTGGATTCAAAACAAGATCCAAATGCAGCTCTGGTGCCCTGCATTCTCTGTGTAACATGTTACCATTACTTCTTTTAAATGTAGCATTGAAACCCATTAAAGCTCAGATGTTGTCACTGGAAACTCATAAAAACACCAGTTTAAGCAGTGCCACGCTGGTTGAGCATCCCATTAGCCTGTCTCAGACAATGGCCAGCACCAACAGCTCAGGGGAAAGAGCTTAAGAAACAAAACAATGATCCGTTCCTCTTTCCTTTCTTCTAGTGATGAGTGCTGCAGGCATTTCCTCCTCTTGATATCACATTGGGGCCATTGTTTAGTTATCCTCGATGGACCTTTCTCCAACTGACTTGCCTGATCACATTTTGAACCTGCTAATATTTTTCACATCCAAACTTAATTTAGCAGTGAGTCATACAGCTCAATATCTTGTTGTGCGGAAAATTGTCCGCTTTGGTTTTAACTGTTTTTAAACCTGTAATTGGATAAATTATTTTGTTTATATGGCAAGGAATAATGAACAATTGTTCCTGTCTTCTTCTCTGTCCTAGTTATGATTTTATAAACCTCCTCTCCCCACACACACAAGCCATCCTGAGCTGAAGAAAGATGGCCTGCTTTGCTTGAGCAGGAGCTGAGCCATACTTGTCCCCCTTCACAGTACTCCAAGTTCTACTGTATCCTTTCAGATGGAGCATCATCAGAGTTATACCAACATACTTGCCAGATGTGAAAAATGTGCAAAAATGGAAGTACTCCAGGACATAAAATAATAGGATCTGTGGCTTGTCTATAAATTTAATGAGTTTGGGAGTTTGGTTGGTTTTATCTTCAGAAGGGTGATTTTTTTCATCTCTCTTTCTAACTGAGTTCAAGCTGTTTTGCATTTGGACTAGAACTTGCAAGCTAGAACTTGCTCCAGAATAGGAATGTTCACTCATAGAGACAATCTGAAGCAGCTAACCACTTAAAAATTTCTCCCTTTCTGATTATACATCAATTTTAATCCATCCACAAACCCTCAGTCTCAGAGCTTTCCGCATTTCTTACAGGAGCACTGCATGGATTAACTAATGCATCCTGTTGGTTGAAACTAATTAGTGACAAAATTTAATTACCTTCAACACCAGTTGACTCTTATCCACACATGTGCAAACTATAATTTCCCTTTCCTTTGGGACACATTTCTCATATGGGCCCCAAATGTTTCATAAATTGAAATGTGTTGGCGGTTCTCCTTATTCTGGGAAATTTGTGTGATCTGCAAGCCACAGACACAAGCAAGAGTTCAAAAGGCTTCAGTAGAATACAGTCTGCTCTAGCACAGTAGATACACAGGTCAATAAACATCCATAAGTTGATAGTAACTACCGTGTGTGCTATTTAGACAGAGCTGAGAGATGAATTGCCTTGTAACCTCACTCTGTTGAAGCATGGATATTATCTACAGTTTTGATTCAGAAGAAGACTACTATTGTCCATTCAGTCCTGCACGAATCTGTAGTGAAACAGATAAATGGCAAATCCCAGAGGTATTTCTAGCAATCTATATTTATGAGAAAATACTATACCATTGGGATCAAAATTGTCATTGAAACAAAACTTTTTCTGAAGCCTAACATCTAGTATGCATTTTAAGTTCATTTGAATGTTTTTTTTCCGCAGCTTGATGGGGTTGACTCTTGATCAATAATAGTTAAAGACTCTAAAATATAAGATAGTGGATCTCTTGCTAGGTTCAAGGCATTGAGAAAACAAGAGAGATCTACATGACAGTGAGCCAGGACAGCCTCAAGAGACCTGGATTTGAGTTTCGATATTGCTGATGACCTCATGTGTTATAGATGATGCTGATGTATTATAGACATGGTAATTTTTCACTTCTGATTTTATCTGGTTTGCTCAGCTATAATGTATTTGCAGAAGACAATTTTTGCTACATATTTGTAGTCAAACATAATGCAGTCCTCCTTGTCTCTTGGATGTCTGCTAGTCAGATTCCCTGCTGCAAACTGAATAACATGGGGATTTCCTAAACTTTCTTGCAGAATATCTTTATGCCCTTTGTAATTTCATGAAATCAGTAACAATTAGTTAGTTGAAGTCAGCAGGAAGTGTCTTTTTTAGGAGAGGAGGTGAGTCTTTACTCTTTGAGTCTTGTCGTATTGTTACTTACTGAGCGGTGGTTCCTTGCACAGTTGCTCAACCTAATGACTCACAGATTCCAAGATATGAGAGTCTTGCTCTTGCCCATGCACGTGCCTTCCTGTCCATTCCTATTGATTTATTTCCAGGCTGAGGGCACTCTAAGTGACTGGCCCAGCAGGACAAATTACTCAGCAGGAGAGCTCTACTAGGTCAGGGTAGCATCCAGAAGAGTCCAGATGTCACGCGTGCAGTGTAGGAGCAGGGCAGGGGAGAAGAGAGGCCAGGGAAAGGTCACACTTCCTCTTTGTTGGTCACCATAGGACACCAGGTTTGCTCCATCGTCCATGGAGCCACAGCTTAACAAGCTATTAAATTGTCTCCAGTTGTGTATTGGAGTCATAGAAGATTCTAAAACTCTAGGCTGGCCCAATTTCTTCTTCAATTCATGGAGTATGATCACTTACTTCATTTATCAGAGGCTTTAATTCAGAGGCTGTGTCCCCAATACATCTTTGTTAACAATGACACAGATTAGTAAACATACTTCACTGTTGGAGCGATGACTGTCTTCTGTGGGGTGGGAGCAGTCTGTTTTGGCATTCTAGGAAACTGTTTTCATTTCATCAACAGACTTTGTTTTGCATAGCTGCATAACACAAGACAAAGTTGAACTAATGGTCAGGTTTAAGGTTACAACTGAGGATTTCCACTTTTCAGCTACAGGGGAAAGGGTCTTACATTTTTTTCATCACAATTGCTGTCAAAAATGTTTGAATCTGCCTAAAAATAATTACTGCTTCCTAACCCAGTAAGATCTTCCAACAAAAAGCTGCCTGGAGTTCAGACACCATGCAGATCTGTTTTGTTGTTTGTTTATCTTGGTAAACCAGGAGTTTTGTTACAATAGGATGCATATTTTGGCTTTTGAAATGCAGCAAGGAGCACAGGAAATTATATGTGCTGACAAATGGATTCTGAACTTTTGTTAGGAGGAAACAATTTCAGAGCCTCTGCTAGGAAAACTCCACCCATCTTGTTATATGGTGTTTTAAACACTAGCTGTTCAATGACTTATGTGTTATGAAGGATGTGCATATTTTCTCTTAGAATTGATTCTTATACTCAACCCTGCTTGTACACAAAATGACATGGATTTCACTAAATAAAAATCACTTTGGTAAATGTTTTAGGAAAAAAAAACTGTTGCACTGTATTTAACTTCACTGTCGAGTTCTGTGTTCTTTCAACATAAAAAACTCTTCTCCCACTATGTAATAAACACTTCTATTAACTGAAGCTTCAAAGCTTGATGATGATTTCCACAGTATATAGCATGTGAGTCTCTCCCTGTAGCATCTCGTGAAAAGGAGAGGCTCTTTCTCAAACAGGCTTAACATATGTTCTTACTATCTACTTTTCTTGAAGTAATTTAAAGATTAAGGACAAGGCACTGCCAAGCACAGTGGAACAGAAGATTTGCTCTCATGGGTGAGGGACGGTCAGGAAGGTCAGTGTCTCAGGGCTGGGATTTCCCATCCATGCTGCATACACTTGGCTGGGCCACTGACCATTGTTTCAAGTGATATGCTGTGCTGGCTCCCATGCAAGGTGATTTTTTTTTCTATGTCACATTTACAGAACAAGCTCTTCTCACAATATCTAGGATACCGGCTCATTGTGGCTTCTGTGAATATGGGGGAAATTCCTGGCATGTTCAAGGACCCTGGAGTATTTGAAGGGCCTTCAGTGACTGAAAATGGGACTGAACCTTTCTTAAAGGTACATGAACTGTGAATCTGAGAGTAACATTTACTTTCCATTGTGGGAAAAAAAACAGTGATGTCTTGGCTTTCTGCATGGTATTTTCTTTAGGGCAATGTATACTGCATGCATTTTGTCATTATAAATAAAAGTATGGAGTGATAGTGTCTGACATGGAGCTATTGTTTCTTCAAGTTTTCCTTATTCTGGAGTTCCAGATTTATTAAAGAAGCTGTACCAATCAGGGCATCCCTTCTAACGTTAGACTGTGAAAAAAATGGAAGAGGAATACAAGAAGTGTTTTAGGACTGAGGCTTCTAGGGAAGAAGTATTAACTTCATTTAGCCAATCTTCAGCATTGACTGTCTCTTTGACTTTGCTGTATTCTTTGCTATACTCCAAGGAGAGAAAGCTGTATGACAGAAATTAAGAAAACAATGAATAGTGGATAAACAGTCTAAAACTTTTGTCTTTAGAACATCATGGCTTATTTAATCTCCCCTCTAACTAGCTGCTCTCTCTCTCTCTCTCTCCTCACATGTCAGATAAACTCTTGGGGTCACATATATCTTCTGGTTATGGAGTGTTAATCTCCTAGGAGGTCAAATATATAAACTATAATACACTGATCAGTATAATGGTTGGTTGGTGAAGTTCAATTAATTAATTGAAATTATTAAAACTAGAATCACTCTATTGTAAGAATGACACTTTCATGGAACATAGATGTCTCCTTATATAAAGGTGGGGCTGCCTCTTGGCTTGTTTCCTACTTCCAGATTTCCTTTTTAACCATGGCAGGAAGACTGGGATTGTGACAAGAGAAAGGGAAAACACAGAAGAACAGTTAGTAGCATTAAGTTTTCTCACGTTTAGAAATAGCTTCTGTGTGCAAAAACAATTGTCAGCAGCGAATTCAGCAATTTCAGTGATGGGTTTTGTTTTCTCAGACTTGACCATCCTCTGTTCATCAGTCTTTTCACATGCATCAGTCATGAGTCTGAGTCTCTCAGCATCTCCATGCAGAGCTGTCATTAATCAGTCTGCTTATGAGCCTGCTTATGGCACAGTTTAGGCAGCAGAGACCAGCTCTGTTTCAGCCTATTATAAGTACAGTAAATTTTCATTGTCCTGTATAAGAGGAAAGATAGAAATATAAGTTCTCCCAGACCCTTGAGAAAACCAATGGCAAGATGCTGTCAACCTTTCCAGAGAAATAAGTAATTGAGGGCCAAGTGAGTGATGTACACTCACTAGGAGTGGTGTGTATACTCTTATCTGGTGTCTGAACTCAGATGCAACTTTTTAATTGTTTTCATGCCTTATAACATCAATATAAGCTACTATGCAAGCTCACCAGTGGGGAACAGCATACTTCTGGTGTGAAAGCATGTAGCTAAGATTTGAGACCAGGGCTCTAATTCCAGCCTCATTACACCATGAAATTCTAAGTTACAATTTTCTGTCATTAAACGTCTTCTAAGGGTGGTGAAAGCTGAACAGCAGTGAAGATTCAAACCATTGTGTCACATAGTGAACCATGCTATGCCAGGATAAAGTCAAAAAATGGAATAGGAAACACATCCAAATCCCATCTGTGTTACAGTGTCCACCAGTGGGACTGCAACTGCACCATGGGACCCTGAATTGCAAGTCCTTTTGTTTGAGGGTGAGGGACACACATCCTAAATAATTCGATCACTAAGTTTATTATATCAGTCCAAAATGCTGTCCTGAGTGTCTAGCTCAGTTATGCTTTTTCATAACTACCATTTTTTATAGGGTAGTGCTAAAAAATCTAGTACTTTGGTTTATTACATTCACATCAGAATGACCTACACCCTTCTTAGTTTGGGTGCATAAATGTAACTGTAGGTGTCTCTTCATATGCTTATGTTTCTTTGCAGAAGAATGGTTCTACTCTGCACAGTTCTGTCCTGCATGAGGAACCATCAACGATTATGCTGTGGATATTACATATGAAAATGGAAGAAAACAATAGTTTCTTTCACACTCAAGTGCCAAGTAGAGGTGAAAGGAAAGATTTAGTTGCACAAACCTTTGCTGCTTCAGCTATTTGCACTAATGGGGGTAAGGTGCTTGAGTGCAACTGCTTTTGCTTTTGAATAGAGTGCCTCATTCTGTCTCCCTTTGGTTCTGGGGACTGGGTGGAAGGTTTGCTCTGTCTGCAGGGAATCTCTCTGCTTTCACCTGTAATCAAAACGCTGATGTACTACACCCAGGCACTGATGAGAGCTGTCTTCATTCAGTGCAGCAGACCCCAGGAAGGTGTGGATGGAGTTCCTGAGTGTCAGGTGGGAGAGAGGGGAGATTATACCCAACCTAACCTGGTCTGTTACAAAGGTTTGGGCATGGTCTAACTTTGATTAATGAACTGATCTGCCCCGAATATTTCTTGGACGTCTACATTACCATTTTCAATTGTGCTAACTCAAACAAACCAGCAATCAATTAACTAGAATTACCAAACTCTAGGCTAAACAAAGCCATTGTGAAGAAGCTGGCTTTCAGCCCAGTATCTGCTGATGATGGGATATGAAACAGCCTATTGATTCTGCAGGTCTCAAATTCTTGTGCAAAAGTAAAAACAATGCTATTTGCCTTTTCGATAGGGAGAGAAAAATAATCCCATTTTATTCAGTACCTCCACTTAGAAAAGGCAAACTACATTACTGAGCCAATTTTTAGAAGGTTGGACAGAAAGAAGTATTTTCAGCACATTAAGAAAGCTTCAGCCTAGAGTTATACAAACTCTAGAAGAAAGGCAAGAATACTAAATTTTAAATTAGATTTATACATCCACCTGTCAAAAATGCTGTGCAAACTTTTTGAGGTATTTTTATATTTCGCCAAGAACACAATTTGAGAAGATAAAACAGCTCTTTCAAGTTTTTGTGCTGGTGATTGTCAAGTTTATTGCTAATACTATGATATTTAGTGCTGTTCATCTGGCTTCAGATGACAGAACCCTAAAACATATGAAGATCTCAGCTTCTAGTATTCATGCTTTGGAGTAAAAACTTCGAAACTTGAAACAAACACACACAAATGGCTTAAGTAAGAGGACAAGCAACAACAACTGAAAACAACGCTTTCCTAAACCTCTTCTTTTTAATCAATTCTCTGCTCTGGAGGAGCAGGTTCATGGTTTTTCAGTATGTGAGGGTTGCCAATACAAAAAGCATGTGGCAATTGTAAAAGCAATAACCAGTCCAGCTGCATTCCCTGTGCAGAAACTGAGAGGGACAACAAGCCATAAATAGTGGTGTCACCACCACTCTTTGCTTCAGTTAAGGAGTATTATTATTCTAAACACAAAACAAACTATTGCTTGGGCTCCAACTGAAAGTTTCAAAGGCTCATAAATCTGCCAGGTCAAACCCAATTTTCACTGGAATTTTGGAAGAGAACTTCTTGAAAGAAATATCCAGTGCTAATTTTAATTTCCTTTTATTACTTGCTTTAACAGCCTTGTCCAAAGACAAAGTGTTCTTCAAATGGAAGAATACAAATTTTCCTCTGATTCACCTCATTTTATGTATGCCTATAGCTTAACACTAGTCTACTACAGCAAATACAAGTATGAGTATATGTTTTTCTTTAACCCAAAGCTGCTGAGAACTGTCTTTAGGCAGAGATTGATGTGATGAGTGACTGCATGTTAATTACTGGTGGGCTTTAGGCAGAATATTGCTGCTTAATCTGTTGTCTCCAAAGCCCCAGTCAAGGCAGGTGCTTTGCCTCCAGTGTAAACCTTTTTCAGGTTTGCTTAATAAAAGGTTTAGAAACTGCTGCCAGTGAGGAGAGTTGCTGGCTCCAAAACACGAAGAGGAAGGTTGTGATTCTTTTTTTAGTTAAAAGGAAAAATCCTTCCCTGAGAGCTCAGCAGACATCTGAGGCAATTTTCAGAAAAGTCTTCTCAAAAGGAAGGATGTGTCTATGTGCTCGGTCTCTGATTGCCCTTCCAAGAGTAATTTTTTTCCGCTACTTTTTCTGCTTTGGAGTATCCTCCCAGGTAGAGAGGCCAGCCTTCCCAGCCTTCTCAAAAGGGAGAGGGGGCACGTCAGAAATGATGACATTTGTCCTTCCTTTTCTTAACAAATTTCTCCTCTATCACTACCCTCCTGCTATAACACTTAATTGTTTTCATGCATTGTGCTCTACACAGAAAACCTGCTTGCAGCACAGTGTTTTCTAGACTCAGTATTTTATACTTATAATATATGGCGTTACTTGTTTGTTAATATGCAAAAGAAAAAAGATGAGCAATAAAAGATAAAATCTGAGGTCTCTTTCTTTCTAGGGATATTTACTCCATTTTCATGGTTATGAAATTATGTTCTCCTTCTATGCAAAAAAAATTGGCTCCGAGCATCAGTGAATGCAGTGATAGAATAGACATGATTAGTACAAGATCTCCACAAAAAACCTAAAAAATTAGAAAAGTGGCAAAAGGGTAGGGTGAGAGAGATTGATCAAGGTATTTGGTATTGTGAGAAAATTCTCTTTTTTCCCCCACTTGCTAAATATTTTGCCCCAGAAAGGAACAACTGATTTTAACAAACATTTAGCATAATTTTTTTTTGTTATTGTTGTTTTTGTTTGTTTGTTTGTTTGTTTGTTTTTTGTTGAAGCATACGCTAGGCCCATACCATACACCCAGCTGGTCAAAACACATAGTCTTGGGCCTAAAGTGTGGGGGTTTTTTTCAATGAAAAGAAAGAAGGTAGTAAAAAGGACTACTTTACATAGTTCAAGTGATTAGGGTAGAACAGAAAAATATTCTGCCTCTAACGCAGATTTAAATAATGATATTTCTTTGCTTGTTAACTATTGTCAAAAGGGACCTCATTCTGGGAAACATGCTGAATAAAGTTTGGGTTTTTTTTTGTATACCGTACATATCAGCTGGCTCGTCGACAAAGATTCTTTGTGACTATCTTGTTTTTATACACAAAAGCAAATAACAGTGTCTGCATCTATAGGTATTGCTTTCCAGTGAAACAGTTTTATGTCATATCAGTCCATAAGATTCAGAAAAATAATAGTGCTATTGTTTGCCATAATAAAATGTGATTAAAACAGATCTTCACTCTGTAGGGTCAAAACCAAATATACAGGTTTGTGATAATTTTTTAGCTTTTTGCTTCTTTATTTCCTTCTTTGTTTTGCCCCAGATTGACACTGCACTTCAGGACTTCTTGCTCCACCAGGATACCTCTTAACCTTATTAACATAGGTTCTCATTAAAGGGAGCTCTGTGCAGCAGTGTGCAACACTGACAAGGTTGTCTTATGGAAGGCACAGCTGTAAGGACCTTCCTCCAGGAATGGCGAAACACATAGTTACTAACTATCAGAGCAAATTTAGGAAACAGATACAAGTGCTTCTTGCTTTTTTTAATGCCTTGATGTTGTGCAAGTTACAGTGGTGTCTTGTAGGTGAAAAGAAATATGCAACTTGGTGTCAGAGCTTTTTCCAGCAGTATCCTTGTCAATAAAAGAGCCTGAAACTTTGTTTATAGCCTTGGCAAAGCCATCATAAGCTGAATTAGTCACCGAGTGAAGTTATCTGCTCTCCAGTAGGGAATCTTCATATTACAAACCTTTTATACAAACCTCATGAGGTTTAATAGGAATTACTTTATATGCTAGTAAAATCTATAGATTTTTTACAAATCCTAGAGCTTGTTTTTACTCTTTCCAACACTTTGCAAAACTGTGGTGACTTCCTCCGGCTCCTAGGCTCTTCTCTCTTAGCTGTCTCCCAGATGCTGCTGCTAAATGTTCAGCATGCATGGATAAATCTGGAGACTTGGCTGAAAGGCAACAGAAGTCTGGGGCTCAGGAATATTGCTCCCTTTCACTGTCTCTCTCAGTGAACTTCCCAGAGTGACTGGTTCTCTTGTTTAGCCAGTAGTGTGGTTATGATCCCATCAAATAATTTAGCAAGAATGCAATTCTGTGGTATAGTTTACAAATCTTTAGGAAGATTGGTATTTTCAATCTGTTTCAAATTTGTGGACCCCTGTAATCTAAGTCTACTGAAGCAAACTTTATTTTCTCAGTTATCTTTCCAGATCTCCTAGTAGTAGACCACACGTTAAAGACCACTGATCTAGAAAAAGAGACCTCCCTTTCAGCTGAAATTTAAGCTATGTTTACTCAAAGGTTCAGAACACTCTCAACATCACTTAGACTGTAAATTCCCTGTTATAGGGACCTTTTCCTTCTTATTTACAAATGGTGCATTCAGGTCATTGGTCACTGTGCTTTGTGAGCATTACTGCAATATAAATAACAAATGGCAGTTTTATCTGAGGGTCCTCAAAAATATTGGTCTGCAAGAAAATTTCTCATCACTGGATTTGGAATATTTGGAAATGATTACTGTTACATTCTCTGAAGTAGGATGTGTTTCATGATGGCTGGTAGGCTAGAGGTATGAGGTAAACATTGTCATAGCTGACTGAGTTCTTGTGGTTGAACCCTAACTTGTACTGCTTTCATGAGAGAAGCCAAGACTGAAAGGAAACATGGGCGTTTCATGGAGCACAATTACAGTTGTTTATTCAATTAGCCAGTCCTGAAATGACTCACAACACAGCTGCTTAGATTTACAGACAGTTAACAGACTTAAGTGTTTGTTGGCTTTTTTGTTCAAAGTGGCGTAGTGGGACACTGTCCTGGGACAGATGTATCAGAAAGTTGAAGGCTTGAGGAAACAGAACAGACTTTTTTCTCTTTCTTACATCAGCTGCTTTGTCAATGGCTGTGAGAAAGATAATATGAAAGTGATTTTATCTGTCATATCTTGAGATAGCAGAGTAATCTAGTAGCAGTATTCAGTGAAAGTTGGGCACTATTGTCTATGATACACTTTGAAAATTCTAGTATTCTCTGATCTGCTATTTCCAAATACTCCAATTTTGATGTGACTTTATTTGGTAACTCTTTCATCTGTAATAGTAATACAATGTGCTGGCTGCTTGACTGGTGGAATTTTTTCAAAACAGTGATAATTGCCATTCAGTCATGCCTCAGAATCTGGAACTGTTTTGGTTACATTAACATTCAAAATTCATACTTTTTATATAGAGAATTACTTTGTGAACAGAGTTAGAAAAACTACTAAGTATAGGCCATATCATGTCACATAAACAAGTATTTACAAAATGCTGCAACATATTACCTGTTCTAAATTATATTGGTTCTGATTTTAATTTGGGGTTGTTCTCTTGTACTAGACTTCTACATTAAATAAAAGGAATCAACAACACTGACCATAACACCTTAGGATTTTTGGGTTTTCTTTTTTACTTTTATTTTTAATTTTCTTCTGTTTTTCTTCTTCATTTCATTAGTTCACTGAGGTATCTCTTCTGCTTTTAATCTCCTTTGTCTGAGGTTGAGGTACCACCTTTTTTCTTGCTTCTGTTTAAAGTATTTTGTATTTTTATGTGGCTATATACAATCACTAAAAAATCAAAAGCACCTATCCCTACTGCAGGTATCAGGATTTGTAAAAAAACTGTATGAGATTCTCTGTATTTTTGTCAATGACAGATCTTCATTTTAGGGCTTGCATCCTTCTTCTGGACAGGCACTGACCGAGGTCATTGCAAGTTCCTATTTGGAGGTTAACGTTGTTAGAAGTCCTGATAAAGGTTTAGCCTTCCTTTTCCACTGCCCTGCCTGCACTAATGTAGATAGGTGCAGAATGAAACTACAACGAGTTTGTTACATCTTTCCTCTGTCTTGATAGGATCTGAAATATCACCTTCCCTTAACGAGTGTGCAGTGGCTGAGAGTGAGTTTCTGAGCGTTACTCAAACTTCCTGAGGGTTGTGATGAATTATGCCTGCTGCCCATGATCTGGTTGGCTTTTGCCACTCATAGAATTTAGGAGGAGGGAGGAAAATCTTTTGCTGTGGTAGTAGCTTAGGACGGCACAGGATGCAGCTTTGATGAGGATTGTTGAACTGTGGCTGAACAGTTATCTGATAGGTGATTTGGACTGCGTGCTGCATTAGACAGCGACATAGCAAAGGAGATTACAGTCCTCTTAGCTCCTTCTTGGAAATTTGCTCCTTGGGATCCTCTCTGATCCATGCCCACAGAACTGCCCTTGCAATCTGCCTGCTCTGGGGTCCTCACTCTCTGAGGTGCACCAGCCAAACTAAATTCAAGGAAGAATCCAGAACCAGTTGTGTTTGAGAAAAATTTCCCAGGAACTAGATGGTGATCTTGGAGAAATTAGGGGCTGAACTTAGTTTATTGCCTTAAAAAAAAAAAAAAAAGGCGGCATATTTATTACTTATTACTTAAAAAGTAGCTTAAAACAATCAATCTAATTATTGTGGAGTGTACAAGTCAAAATGCATGGGATTCACAGTCAGCTAGATTTCACCCCTACACACCTAGGTATCAACTTCAAGCCCTGGGAATCATATATTAAGTCAGGGCGAGTCTGAGAGTTCCTCCCATAAGTCTTTGAAGTAGTTATGTTAAACAGTCCAAGTTCTGTTCCCTTATTGGTTACTTGCTTTCTCTATATGGTATTGTTTCTGGAATGTTCTACCCCCAAGTATATATATTGTTGCTTCTCCCTCATTTCTGGTCTTCAGTGAGCACCCCATACTGTGTTTGGATTCTGGGCATTGTCCCTATTTTCTTTTACATTAAAGCTTTTCTTTTTAGGCAGCTCTATTGTTCCCACTCCTTTATTTTCGCCACCCTCGCCCAGAAGTCAGGGAACCTAAGAGGTTTGTAGCAGGCACCCTCACTGCCACAGTGGAGCATTGCACTTTAAAAGCTACAGCTGAAAGTAGGGAACCACAAGATTTTCATGTAAGTGGTAAAAGTTTTTTTTAAAAAAACCTAGATGAGTCAGAAGAATCCAGTGGTTATATGTTTGAAGGAGTTTCCTTGAAGTTGGAGTCCTGTAATCAGATGAGCTCATCTGCCATCTGAGCAACCTGTATTAGCAGTGTTGAAAAGTAACTCTTAGTTGCTGCTTAAACTAAATCTAATATACTCCTTGTTGTGCTCTGAAGACCTTGGACTTAATCCTGCTTTTTTGTGCATGTAGACTCACCACAAAGCATGCAGCAAGAACAAACCCTTTTGAAGAACATGATCTTGAAGCCCCTAAATAAAAGACACAAGATGAAGGCCTCCTTGTGACATCTTAATACTCTTTTTGTGAATAATCAATTTAAGCCAAAAGAGGCAGTTGAATTTTGATAAACAAGCACCTCCTGTGTGCCCAGTAAGGCTGTTTGCTGTGCAAGCAACTGAACAGAGAAGAGGAAGTGGTTGGGATGCTGCTCCAGCTTTATTCTGAGCTTTTGACTCTCCTGTCTAGAGAAAATGGGGTAAGCATCTTCCTTTCTTGAGGAGTTTTAATGGTTCTTCCTTAACTGGTGGCTTTGTTACGGAACATGGAACATGAAACTAGAGGGCACTTTCTTCTGCAGCAAGATGGCTGAAGACCAAAGTTTGAAAGTAACAGCTCAATTCCAGCCTTTTAACCTAAAATACTCTAAAGAAAATTTAATTGGGAAGAAGATCAGCCCTTGTAAGACTGAAACATGTTTTTTGTTTGCAAGGGTATAGGTGCAAATGTTTTCAGGAATAATACAGAAGACAAACTTTCTGGAGAAGAACAGATGGAAAATGTAGACAGCTATTATTTATCACAATGAAAAAAGCATCATGGTGGAGGTTGTGCTTAGGACCCAAGACTTGTTAGGAATTTGAAACCTTAGCTGACAACGTAATTGCACTAGAGTTTTGCATTTACCAGAAGCCTATTTCATGAAAACTGCAGCTGGTCTCTGTGCTTTTTTTATGAAATACAGTTGCATTTGTGGCAGATCCAAGCAGTGCTGCTATGTAGAAAAGCAAATAATCTCAAAGATGTTTACTTCTGCATGGAAATATTCCCAGACAAAGGAGTCAAACCCTTTCCCTAGAAAGACTAAGTTCAGTCATTTCCTTCTGTACAATATTTTGTTCTTTTCTTATGTTGACAGTCTTCATACTTGTAACCACTAAACTTCATCCTCTTACTCCCATTCTTTATACACACTATTTGTTTCCCAAGGCAAGTGGCATGCAAAGTCATCTTGTATTTAAAGTACTTCCACTTAAACTTTACAGTAAGATTGCAAGTAAGATATTTTGCACTTAGTGATTAAATGTTTTAGCAGCTGTTGCTGTAAAGACTTAAATGTGCTTCCAATTTTTTTTCACACAGGTATCTCATCAACTTGAAGGTAATTGAATACCTACAGGATACAGGCATAAAGTAGGTATGATAGCATTTTATTTGATATTAATGATTTTACTGGAACATATAATTACTGGAATGGTTGTGTACTCCTTGGCATTAGTGTACATGAAAGAGTGTGTTCTATGAAACAAGAGCACAGCCCTAAAACCCCCCTACACTTAATAATATTGCTTTGCAAAGCAAATGAGTGTAACTGTGCCTGCCAATTAAATTTTGTTGTGGGTGGAATAATTAATTTGGACACAAGGCAAGGAGCACATTGCATTTTATTATTATTATTATTATTGTTGTTGTTGTTGTTGTTGTTGTTATTACTATTAGTGTCGGAGGAGAGCCTAGGTTAATATTATATCTGTTTTCCCTGCTTTACACCCTTGTGTTTGGCATGGATGGAGTAGCTTTCTTCTACAGATCCTCCCCCTTACCAATCAATTCTGAGATGTGTCTTTGTCTTTTAAGTGTGTGTGTGGGGGGTGTCTTTACAAGTAGCAGTTTTCAGTTATTGTAGGCACAGGGTTTCTTCCCCCCAGATTCTAATTCATATCAGATATTGAAATTCACCATGAGTCAGCAAAACTTAAGTGACAGTGATTTCTGTACATTTAAAGGCATTGGTAACAGTATTGCTGAGTCACAGCTGGAACGAGGAAAACATTAACACAACGACTGGTGCAGGTCAGAGCTGGTGACGTAAAAAAATGCTGTGACATTTGAGAACATATATTTATTTGTACAAACTTACTGGTGGACCAGTTGATATAAGCAGACCTAGAAGGAAAATAATGTTAGGTTATAGGTGCCCAACATAGTAAGCAAATCACTTTCAAGTAGTACATGGAGGGAAGTTGTGAAAGACACCAGCTCATTAGTGTGCAGGTTTCTGACTGCTAGTGCAGCAGGAGGGATAGAGGTGAAGAGCTGGCAGATGGAGCTGGATCCCACCTTAGGTGTGGGGGAAGGCAGGGATCCTGCACTGTGAGAGTATGAGAGATGCTGTGGGAGTGAGCAGAAAAAGATGTGTGTCGAAAAAGGTGGAGCTGGGGGGAGCAGAGACTTGCTTCTTGCCTGTGCGCAGGAGTGCTGCTGAGAGTGCCTGACGGCCACTGGTGCTCCTCCCTGTGCCACTGACCTTCTGGTGCACAGGCAAAACCCAGGGGAAAGGCTCCCCTGCCTGCAGCTTCCTTGTCACTTGTCCTCTTTTACCGATAGTCAAGTGAATTACCTTCAAAGACAGGAGTTCTCACAATTTGTCCGTGTATCTAATTCCTCCAAAAATGGGTGGTTCTTCCGATACACTGCTTTGTGTTACAGTGTTGTAAAGCTTGACCTTTAAACCTCTCTCGCTCTTTCTGCAACAATGATCCTACATTATCAGTCAAGTCGCCTTAAAACTCAGGGTGTTTTGTCAGTCCACTGTAACGTTATTTTTAGCACAAGCAAATAGAAACCAGACAAACTCATGATCAGTCCTTTGGGGAAACGGAGGTAGAAGGATGAAGAGAGAGGAAGAGACTTCTCCTCTTGAAGATTTTTCCTGTTAGTCACAGCACTGAGGAAGAACAAACTCCATATGGAACAGATCATGTAAGGCCTTTAAAACATATTTGGAGAGACTGCACAGTTTCTTAAAGGAACTTGGAATAGTCTGTGGTTTGGGGGTTTTGCTGTATTTCCCACTTGGGGACGTGTGTGCATTTTCATTTGTTTTAATTTGGACTGAGTTAAATGCATCAAGCAGTAGTTTGTTTTATTACCATCTTTCAAAGATCTATTCATAAAGGAAAAACATTCCCTGATTCCCCAAATGGGAAAGAGTTACAAATGCTTCTCTCCCAGTAGTTCCATCAGAGAAATTTTACTGCTTTTTTTTCTTTTTTTTTTCCATTTTTTTTCTATTGACTTGCAAATGAAGGCTAACATTTTGTTCCCAGCACAAGGCCAGAGTGTAGTGTGCTGAGGCAAGGATGTGGGCTCAGCTGGATCCTGAATTCAGACATGGAATAGCTATGTAGTGCAAGAGATCACAACCTGATTTTAGTGGAGCTACTAAATCTCATCTGAAATTGCCCTTTTTCCACTTGCCCCACTGTCAAGCAACTTTGTAGAATAGCATTCCAGAGTATGAACTGTGGAGTCCAGCCTTCTGTGATCTGCCTTTCCTGCCGGATAGGACAGTGATGGCTCACAAGGAAATAGGAATGGAGTGAGATTTACCCCTTAGTGATAAGGTTTTTCACCCAGAGGGTGGTTGGGCCCTGGAACAGGCTCCCCAGAGAAGTGGTCACAGCATCAAGCCTGGCAGAGTTCAAGGAGCATTTGGACAATGCTCTCAGGCACAGGGCTGTGTTCTGCAGGACCAGAACTTGGACTTGATCCTTGAGAATCCCTTCCAACTCAGAATATTCTGTGATTCTATGATAACTATGCTGTAATTTTGTAATGTCAATAAATGTTATGTGCAAGAATAGCTGTCATTAAAATATTTGAAGTAATTTTTTTTCTTGAAAAGGTAATATAGTCCCATTAAAGACCAACTTTTGTTTTGAAATGTGGCCAAAATGAATTAATAAATGTGGTAATCTTTTAAAATTCAGCACTGGTCTGAAGAATATTCAGTGTGCATGTTGGGAAAGAGCTCTGGGGTTCTGAATAAATAACAGAGAAACAGACCCTGACCAAGGTGTTTTGGGGTTTTTATGGTTTGTTTTTTTACGGTTCCAGTGAGAACAGGTAAGATGAGGGCAAACACTGAAACTTCCCGCTTTTCTGAACTACTGCTGTAATTACTTGTTTTGACATCTGAAAAGTATGAGCTTTTCTAACCTCCCAATTTTCCTTGCATTCCACATGCTGTATATTAGCATGAGTAGAGGGAGAAACTGTTTCAGAACAAAAGCGATATAGCTTCACTAAATGTGAAATACGGAATGAGGTTTTACAGGAAACCGAGGATTTTGTTAGGGCTCAGAGGAATAAAGAGCACTGAACATGTATGAAGAATTCAGGCTTTATTTAAGCCATTTTTTCCTCTTTTGTGTGCGTCTTTTTAATTTATTATTTTTTAATGTTGTGTAACTTTAAACTCAGCTTTTTAAAGACGATGACCCAGTAGCCTGCCGTGAGGCAGGTGTAGTCTCTACCTACAACCCCTTGGAATTTGCTTCTTACGGGTCTGTATTTCGCGGTGGACTTGCCCCCTTCGCATTTTGGAAATTTGGCAACTCATTTACAGAAGCTCTCTCAGACCTGTGGTGACGGAGAGGAGCTGGTGGGCAGCTCGGCGAGGCGGGGATGGGGCTTGCCGCCGGGCTGAGAGGCTCTGACCTGACGCACGGGCGAGGGCAGGAGAGGCCAGCCCTTTTCGCAGCGTGAAAACAGTAGCGGATTTTTTTTTTTTCCCTTTCATTTTTTTTTTAATCCCCCATTCCCTTTTCTTCCCGTCTTCTTCCCGGGGCTGTAATCCGACTGCTTTCTTTGGCTCCACTCCAGAGACAAATCCGAGTGGTTAATCTCTCTTCCCCCTCCCTTTCCCAGCCTCTGGGTCTGGGGGGCGGCGGAGCTGGGAGGGGAAGGAGAGCAGAGCGAGCACCAGCCCAGAGCCGGGCCAGGCCTCCCCGGGGAGGGGCTGAGGCAGCCACTGGGCTGCGGGAGCTGCATGGAGGAGGGGAGTTT
>VXBQ01010805.1:106127-207139 GCA_013400175.1 Phainopepla nitens
TGGAGGAGGAGGAGGAGGAGGAGGAGGAAGTTTGGAGATTAAGCCGCTGCCCGGAGCTCGAGCGCACGGAGCGAGCCGGGGCGCGGCCGCGGGCGCTGCGAGGGGCACACCCGGCCGGCGCCGCTGAATGGGCTGCGGAGCGGGGTAACCTCCGCACCCCGGCCCGCNTCCCGCAGCCCCGAAGCCGCGCCGGGGGCTCGGCGGGGGAGCGGGCGTTCCGTGAGCAGAGCCTTTGTGCGCGCCCCGGCGCTGCCCTCCGGAGGCACCGCGCGCCCACCGCGCTGGAGCCGCGCTTTGTCATCCGCCGCTCCGCCGGAACCCGCGGTAGCCTGGCCGAGCTGCACCGGCTCAGCCCGAGCCTGGGGGTTTCATCCCGTTCCTTCGGCGAAGGAGGAGGCGCTTCTTTTAAAATACGATAAAATTCTATAGGGCCTCAGGTTTTGTGGGGATGCTTTAGCAAACTCCCAGAACCCATCCTCTATTTTTTTTTTTATGTTTTAAAGTTAATGGGATTGTGATAAGTATGGCCTAAAGAGGTTTAAAAATACGATTGGTCTGTTGTTAGGTAGCAGGAGCTTTGATTCTGTGGAGAGACAATGGGGCAGAACTGCCCTATAGGACCCTGGATACGTATTTTCCCCATATCCTGCACTCGTCTTTTCCGTGCTTTGCGGGTCGTGTGTCCCCATCCCTCTTGATGAAGGAGAAGCCCTTCAGGTCTCATCCTTCATTTAGCACTGACAGACCTGAGGCACTCGTTTTCTTCTTTCTTCACAAGCCACACTGCTCCAAGTATGACGGAAAAGGACCTGAAACAAACTTAGACGAACGTTCAGCTGGTTTCCAATACGGTCTCCCTTTAAGTTGTTTTTTTTTCCTCCTTTGATTATTAATTGGCAGACACAGAAAGAGGCTGTGGCCTTCCTTTCTTCTTTTAATGTTTGCTGGTAGTTCAGCAGTTTGCTAACTCTGCCTAGAGAACCTGATGACTTATAGGTGTTTTGAAAGCTGTGTAATCAGAGCCTACTAATAGTCATCTTTTGCTACTGTTTCATTCTTGGAGGGAGCAGTCTTTGCTGCTGGAGAGTTGCGGTTCAAATTTCCACAAGCGTTTGTTGCCCGTGCCTCTAGCTAAATTTATAAAGGAATCCTGTTAGCCTGTGTGAAGCTAAATCTGGCTGTAGCAACTCCTGGCTGTACAATTCACTGTGGTTGGCAAGGCACAATATATAGCTTCCTTGAGATTTATTTTTAGGGTTTTATTTCCCCTGGTGTGTGTGGGGCATGTAGTTGTCATAATTTTGGGAACTCTTCACCAATGTGTGTGTGGGTGCTTTGAGATGAAAACATAGGAGTTATGCTAAGGTTAGGAAATGTATTAATAGAGTGCTTGTCTTGAAAATATGAGAAGGCAGTTTGAGATTGGCCTCTTAATGAATATTGGTATTGTTCTTGGGTCCATGCAGATGCTTAGCTATTAAACTTGGACTCTACTTCTGCTCTGTGTTCTCAGTTGGCAAACTAGAAATGGTGCAAAACACTCTGATAAAAGGTTCAGTTTTAAATGTGTTCATTTATGGGAATGTTTCTCACAGACCTAGGGAGCCCTAAGCAAACAACGTCGACCTGTGGCCACACAACTTAGTGCATCTTTGCAAAGGCATGCTATGATTCTAACACTAGGTGTTAACGTGTCATTTTTCTTGCTGTTTTATTTTTGATTTTCCAGAAAAAGAGAAAAGAGAAAAAAAAATAGGTGTGTAGCCAAATAAGTTTGTAATTTATAGTCTTACTTGGTAACATCTTGCAAAGACAGCGTTGATTTGATTTTTAAGTGGAAATCTTCAAGTAGTGAACCTAGTTTGTTGGCAGCTCTCATCATTTCAGGACATCTGCTAATGTGTTCTTCTTCCTTGGGCAGGATGTGAGACTGCAAATTAACTATCTAGAGGCATACTTTGAGACTAAAGTGTTTGATTGTGAGACCATGGAAGAAGGTAGAAAGGGTTTGGAGCTAACTAACTGAACACTTGGTACCTTCCTGTGTGGAAGTGGGGTGTTTTTGTCTAGGTAGGTTTTTTTATGGGGCTGTGTTTTGGGTTTCTTTGTAGTTTTGTTTTGTTATTTTATTTTAAGCCTTTGTTGCGACCTAAAAAGTTAAAGCTAGAAGGGAAATGAAAATACCTGCTTACTTTTCTAATAAGTAGTGAATTTGTATACTTTTTGCTACTGTTGTTTGTGTACGTTGGTATGTTTGAACCTTTCACTGACACAGTCTTTCATGTGGCACTGGTGATAGTATTTTTGTGAAGTCATTTGGAGCAGCATGCATGTTTGAAAGCCTCCTTGTGTGCATTTATTTGGATTGGGTTGTTGTATACCTGTTGTCCTCTGCCTTTCATACGCCTGTGATTTCTTGGCTCCCATTCAGGAAAGGCTTTGTAAAGTCCTGCTAACCAGATAGGGCTGTAGCAACTGACAAAGGCATTTACTTGAAGTAGTGCTTTATTGTCTTTGAATGCAAACTCAGCAGTGCAAAGCCTGTCAGTTTCTCTAACCATAGAACACTAACAAAGCTGTAATTTGACATTGGCTTCTGTCATTTTATCTTGCTTTGTGGTAGCAAGATAACTTTTAGGCTCTGATGAACACTTTTGAGATCAACCCAAAAATGAGGAAATCAAGAAAACAGTTACAAAATCTGTTGTTAGTAATTTTGAAGAGTAGATCCGCAGATTAGCCTGAGATACTGCTACTGAAAAAATGTTTCTGTACAGAAATGTCATCTCTAAAACTGACACTAAAAAAGACCAATCCTGAACCAAAGCCATTCTTAGGGAAGGATGCTACAGAATGGATGGAGCTTTTTTATTTTATCTCTTAATTTAAGAAGTCCAAAATAACAATATTTTAACAGATACTTAACACAGTTGTTCAAGTATGCCAAAGACTCATTCAACTTTTGATTTTTATTTATGTATTTGTTTTCTTCACGGTTGGTTGCCATTCCAGCAATTGCTGGGCACCACTAAGTTTCTGCTGGCCAAGCCAGAGCTGCAACTCTTGGTCTTGGGAGCATGGAGTTATAAAGAACAGGGACCACATTTCTGGGTGGCAGCATGGCCCTGTCATGTGCCCCAGCTCCATAGGGTCAGATGTGCTGGATCAGGAAATAATGGGAACATCCAAGCTGATGAAGGGAGCTGTTTGCAGGGTCCATTCAGAAGTGTTTCTCAGATTAGACATGTATAAAGCTGTGGCAGTTATAAATTAGAACAAAGGAATTAGTCTGATGTGCATTCCCTTTTGCATTCAGTTGTATTGAGAAGGAAGGTTGCTGTGTTAAAGAAACATGTTTTATTGATGTGTTAAATTAGTTATGGCTTTAAGTTACTTTGCCATAATTTTCTTAATTGCCAAATATAGTGTACAGATATTTAGCTAGAATATACAATAGAAGATAGAATAATAAAATATGAACGAATGCAAATTAATAATGTAATGTCTACTGAAGACATTTGGAGAGACGGCAATCCTCTTATAATAAGCTGGAATTTTTTCTGGTTGGGACAATGAGGATGTCTTACCACTACTTACTCTAAACGACATTCTGCTTCTGTTAAGAAGAGTTAAGAGGGGGAGGTACAGGGGAAGAATTTTGCAGCCCTCAGCAAAGTCTGGAGTGACTGAATGGCTTGCAGAACTGTTACTGAATAGTTAATTCTGAGAACCTGCATTATTGTCACTGCACATAAAAAGTTTTAGCTAGTAGGACTGTCAATTAGAAAAAAAAAGTGGAAGAAAGTGTTACTCTTGTAAAGTTAGAATGCAAAGGATGTGGAGCTTAGATTTCCCCTCCGCTTTAGAAAAGCCTCCCTCACCACAGTGAGTGGTGGAACCACAGAACTGGCCTGGGAATAAGAGTACAGGGAATGAAGAGTAAAATCAAGCTTAGTGCAGTGGCAACAGTTACAATTCTAAGTATAGGAGTCTTTTGTATACCTGGCTAAGAATACAAGAGATGAATGTGAAGAGACTGAATAATAACTAAAAGTATCAGTAGAGCCTGTGGGTATTCATTAATTTTCAAAAAAAGTGTGTGACAAACTATCTCTTTGTGTTTAAAGTTTTCCCAAATCACTTTAAGTATATATTTTTTTTTTTTTAAGTTATGGTTGTTGTATCAGATAGGTTATAGTCTAGCCTGATTCACCAGAAGTTGAGTTTATATGAACTTGGCCTAAAGTAGGTTTAACCATGAACTTGATTACAAATGCAGGAAAAGAAAGGGGCCTAGACTGGGGAAGGAAATAGAGGGGAAAACTGCTTTATCAAGGAGGTCTGAAAGAAGCAGTTGTCCAACCAAAGTTACAAACTCTTAAACCCACTGGCATCTGTTGACTGGGGTGCCTTCTGAAGTACTTACATGTAGGAATGGTCACTACCTGTGTTTTCACTAATCACAATGCAGAGCATTGCTGTGAAAATACAAAGCAAGGTGACAGTTTGAAAATTTATCTGTAAGAGTGACTTCATGCATTTGACTTGATTCTTTTCTTCCTTCCTTCCTCAACATGCACTCCACTAGTTCTGCTTCCTAATGTTCTATGGGACCATGATGATTATGCTAGTGGAGGCTGCATGTGTTTTTTTATAAGTGTAGTGAACAGGTATAAATTGGGCTGGCAGCAGTTTCCCATGTAGACTTTAGACTGAAGCAGTGCTAATTAGCTTTGAGTCCTATAAGTCTTGCTTGCCTGCTCTGAATTTCAGACTGCAAGTGGTGCCAAGCCTTTTCCTGTAAGCATACATTCTGTAGAAACTTGCATGTGAGCCCTGCCCAGATGTTTTAAAACCTAACTTAATGAATGTTAACATTTAAATATTTGAACCTTTGTATCCATTCAGCTGTTTCAAGATCACACTCCAGGCATTAGTATCATTCAGCTCCTGTTTTCTGCTGATAAGATGCGTGCTTCCTTTCACTGGAAGTACACAGCAGAGATAAAAAGTGTGTCGTGCGTATAGCGACTGAATCACCTGCTCATTTACTTGCTCACAGCCATTGTAGATAAAACCTTGGTACCTAGCTTGGGAAGGAGATGGCTGTTTGGGTTGTCATAAGGAGCAGTGTCAGGGATGGCGTAACAGCTGGTTTCTTTTCATGGTCATGGCTCACATCTTCTGGCATTGTCATCTGGGTGTGAGCTTCAAGGTCGGCTTCTGCCTTTTAATTATCTCTCATAAGGAGTCTCTATCTCCTAGTTTTAGTGCACAGGCTCTAGTGCTTGTACTTTCTCCCATGCTTCCCCTTGTGTTATGCAAAGTTATCTGTAAACACAGGCAAGTTTTCCTCCCTAATCCTGTGTAAACTCTGGTTTGTTAAAGTATTTACCAATGTTTACCCTTATGTATGTCCCCCCAAGACATTGTCTGCTGCAGCATCATTGTGATTTCTACATACCAGAATCAATGTGCTGTTTGGGGGTTTTCTTTTTGTTTTTGTTTCTTTTTCTGTATTTGCATTGCCTACCCCAGTGAGTCCAGATTGATAGCTGAGGTCCCAACGTATTTCAGAAAGGCAATGACAGAACAACTTGCTTTCTGCTGCTGCCACTGATCTGTGGTACTTCAGTATAAAGTAACACAGTGCTTTGTGTCCTTGATGTCTGATATGGGGGAAAAATGATAGTTCCTTCTTTGTAAATAATTTTGAAAATAGGTGAGATTAAGAACTACTTATTTGCACGTCAGTAATCTTGATCACTTCAGAATGCACAGAGCTTTCCACTTATTGTTTTAAACTGAAACCAAGTTAATAGCAGAAACCTGAGTTTGGCTTACAAGCTGTATTGGTGCTGCCAAGATGAGCGTGCTTCATAGTCAAGTGCTTATGAAGCTTTCTCACTGTTTACTTTCCAATTCCTTCTCACTATCCTGATAACGTGCCTGGTGAGGTTGCTCAAGAGAGCTGTCACACCTTAGTGTCTGAGTGATGTCATCAGATCAACAGACTTCAGTTGCTTGTAGGAACACTAATTTCTCTGAAGAATCAGCAGTCTTAGCCCATTTGAATGGTAGACAAAGATGTCTTTAACAATAAATTATTATCAAAAATGGAGAGATAGTTTGCTTTCCCTCCTACTCTACCAGCATCTGTTTTGCAACATCTTCTTGCTGTGCATCTTTTCTGGATATTGTCAGTCTCTCTCACGTTGGATGAATCTGAAGTCATAAATCTCTGATTTGCTTTATTTTGGTCATTCTGTGCTCCTTCTGCCTTGAAGAGGTTGCTGTCTGTGTCCTGCTGGCAGACAGGACCACTTAGCCCACTCCTCACTGGATATAGCCTCTGAGAATCCTTGCCTTATCAGGTTGGTTGTACTGTGAAGGCTCTTCTGCCTTATGGTATGAGGAGACTGCCTCCAGCATCTCCTCCTCCTGAACTTGAACTCATTTAATCTTCTGATTTTTTCCCAGTTTCCTGGGGCAAAGCTCCTGACTTACTTAAACTCTAGCTGCAGTACATCAGGCACAGTGCAGATATTTTGGTAAGCCACTCTAGAATACTGTGATCTGTTATTAAGTGGAAGTAAGTAATTTCTGAGGGCATTAATGACCATTTAATCTCCAAGGTTTTCTTTCTGATACATATATCAGTATCTTGGCATGCTTGTGCTCCTCCATTGCTTTAGATGACATGGTTCCTAAACTGGTATCAGAGATGTCTGTGCTAGGAGAGTCAGTGCTAGGCAAATTTCTCAGGGGAAAAGAACAGGTTTTCTGCAGACCTTCCCTTCAGGAATTTTTTTCCATTTCTTAGAGCCTGCCAGCGGGGAAATGCAGACCAGAACATTAAGAACACCGCACTTTTCTCTTGGCGTGAAGGACAGTGGTTTGCTAAGGCCCAAGCCGTGCTGGACAGATTTTAGAACTGATCTCCTACATGCTGAATCATCCCGGTGATCTCAGTTACTGCAGTTTGCACTTTGCCATGTCACCTGCAGCAGCGCTCTCCTCGGCAGTGTGGCCTGTTCCCAACACAGGTGTGCTTCCTTACTCATGGCTGTGCATGCTGACAGTGTCACTCGTGTTCTTCATCTTAGAGCTAGGCTGTCCTGCTGCTGCCATGCACACTGCAGATCCAAAAGGAACCCCATTGAAGAGGTTTTTTCTGCAACCTTGTAGCAGAGGATCCTGCTGATAAACAACCTCTGTTCTCAAACACAGATTTGGCGCTTGCACTCCTCAGGCCCCTTGAAAGCAGTTTGTTCATCCAAAGCGCAGAATAGGGGCGGACTCAGACTCCCACAAGGTCAAAGCAAGGAGAATAGGTGATTTTTTTCTCCTGCCCTGTTGTGGTGAAGCATTGATGTTATTGGGACCTGTGATATGCGCAAGTAGGGTATGAAGGAGAAAGGTTTTCTCCTAGACACCGCTGCATGCTGTTTGGATAGGATAGGAGCTGTGTCTGCTTTTCAAGGAAGAATTCGGAAGAAAAGAAACCATTATGATCTCATTTGCTCTCCTCGGAAGAAAAGCTGGTCATCAGCCTTTGTCTGAAGATCTGTTGCTTGCGAGTCTCTTTCTTCTCAAGGGGACAGTGCTGACATACACACCTGCCCACCCTGGCTGTGTGCATCATGCAGCTCCTGGAGTTCCACAGGGGTCTGGTTGCTAGGGCCATGTGGATGCTTCTTCACTGCTGCTGCCTTGTAGAGTGATGAGGAGCCCGCCCACTAAACGTTATGGATTTTTTTTCCCTTTTGCTCTTTACACCAACGTCAGTGTTGCACAAAGAGTTCTTTCAATGTTTAATAGAGGATCAGTGATGCCCATCTTCTGATGATTTCAGAAAATGTACTGGGTTTGTTCCTTTTATTTGTTAATTATAAATATTGAATCATGTCAGGGGGTGATTAGTTCTGGTATCTGGATCACAGTTACTTGTCTATGCCCATACTTGCCCAATGCTGACTTCTTTCCTGGGGACAGTTTGAGGTCATACCAGGGATGGTCTGGAGGAGTTCTGGCAAAGACTCACTCAGCTGTTGGCCTTGTCATGCAACTCACCTTTGTGCTGTTCACTGTTGTGAATGGGTAGAGTGAAAGAAACTCCAGAAGCCCTGCATGAACTTAGTCCATGAAATTAGCTTAATATGTCTGGGAAAGCTCTCATCTGATTGCATGTGGAATAAATCCGTTTCCGTGGGATGTTTGGCAAGAGTATTTATTTTAAAATGCACCAGTACGTGTTGACACAATTTTATTTTATCCAATGCACAATATAATCCAAGCTGTAAGGATGGAGTTTTGTGGATGTGAGGTGTAGTTGAGGACTAGGTGAGAGCAGGAATATCAATGAATAGAATGAATGTCTTGATATACTACTTGAAATTGAAGCAAATTCACACCTGTAAGTTTGTGGAACACAATTACATGTAATTGGGTGGTTCTGGCATACTGTGGTCTTTTAGCCTAGCTGAAACAGGATAAGGAAATTCTTTAAAAGCAGAGATTTCAAAGCTCAGACTCCCATGATTTGAGGGAACCGGTTAACTGGACTAAAGCGATAATGTTAGCTTTCACCACACTGAGAGAGTGCATAGGGTTATGTGTCATTTATACTTTTTAGGGAAACTGAGGTGAAGGTAATCTCAATGACTCCTAAGGAATCAAGTAAAGCACCCATCCTCTTAATGAAAATTTTTTTTGTTGCCTCTCATGTAGAGCATATCTGAAAGGAGCACCTTAATTTTACTGCGTTTTGAAAGATAGTTCTCAAGCTTCTGGGCTTTTGATTTAACATTATAGAGTGAGCTCCAAGTTCCAAAGTGTTTTTCAGAGTACAGCCAGGCATAATGGTTTAAGTCAATTTAAATATCTGAAGGCAGGTTTCTTTGGTGCTTTTGCTTCTTGAGCTTGTTGGTGCTTTAACTCTATATTTTCTAAAAGTGATTAAGAAGTAAAGCTTTTTGTTAATAACTGGGATATATTTCTAGACTAACTAAGACTATTTTAAATCATGCAAACTTCTAAAAGATGAAATCGACCTTGTAAGACAAATGACAGTATATTTGTTAATCGCTTTCTTGAAAGAAACATGCAGCATCTTTTCTTCATGATAGTTTTTCTAGTACAAAAGTGTTCAATTTTCTTACACTGATGATTCAGAAATAAACCATTGAATTGATTAAAAAATTCACAGGATGAAAGATTCATTTTCTTTACAGATTGTTCTGTTATATAGTATGAGGATAGTAAAATCTGTGGAAAACTTTCTTGGAAAAGTTAAAGAAGGTTGATAAAACATTCTCTAGCTTCCAAGAGCTTCTACTTTAGTCAATTTGGATGTGACTGTAAGACCCTGTCTCAGATCATCAGTTGAAAAGTTTTGAAAGGCCATTGTATCTGCTGGGGCTTAGAGAATATCTCAGCTTTTGGCAAATTATTTTACCCTAGAACTAAGAAGCTGTTATTGATGAAACTACTTTCACACAAGAGAACCCCAGTAAAAAGTTTCGTTTTCTTCAGAGTTATTTCGATTCCTGATTTTAATTTATTTATATACAGTGTATATTTTTATATATATATATATAAATACACATTATGTATGTATATTTAAATGCTTGTGGTTGTATTGCCAGTATGTTTTTTCTAGGGTTCTTAAAGAAACTGGGTTCTCAAGCAGTTGAAATTGAGTCCTTTGACTCTGGAGGATTTGAGGCTAGGGAAACATCCATGATAAGTGGAAAGTAGGATGGTAATTATAGGTCACTTTGCATTTCTGTTTTGCTTAATTTACAATCTGAAGTACTGTCAGGTAGTTAGGCATTTAAATGTTACAGCTGTTACAGTCTGATCAAAGGAACTTGGTGAGACTACTCATATATTTCCTTCTTCAGATTCCTGGAAATGTTAGTGGACACTACTCTGTGTCTTTAGTTATTAAAAGAAAAAAACTAATTGAAGTAAATAAAATTGTTGCTGTAGTTGTCACTCAGTGATACCAAAAGAAAAAATGTACTCTTTTAGTCTGTGAAATTACCTGTAGTGTTAATTTATTGCTGTAAAGATAGCATGGAGAAGGCAAATACATTGATATTTTATTAAAAGAAAATTTCAGATGGAGTGGTTTTTTGTATTTTAAAAAACATCTGTAGATGAACATTATGCCCCATTAGCAAGATTGGATTGGTGGCATTACTGTAGAAGTTGAAAGTAGATCAGGTTTTTTTAAGTGGGTTTTTAAAATACAAAATTTTGCCTGTTTATGATTTGGTTCAACTGGACCAAATTAACTTGGACACTTAGCAGGGACTCTCATTTATTCTGGCATAAGAACAACTGTTGGGCAGAGCTTCCTGGTCTCAAAAAACTGGTGATGGTAAGAGGCCTCCCTAGTGTTCCCAGCCAGCTGAATGCCTGAGGTATTTTGCCATACAGGAAATCAATTGCAGCTGAATGTGCACTGTTTCCACTTCAAGTATATAAACAGGCCTTATGATGATATAAAAAAGAAGAAAGATATTAAATAGTTTCTTGAAAGCTCAGAACAGAAACATTTGATGTTCCATTTCTGTGGATTCTTCACTGTCACCTTTGGCTCAGTCTGTGGCACAGAAATAGCACAGGAGAGGTGAATTAATATTGAATACTCTAGAAAAGGGAAACGTAAAGCAATTTCTTAGAGAAATAAAAATAATAAAAAGAGGTATCCTTGTTCAGTTCCAGTTGGTACTCTGCTGAGGCTGGGAGGGGTTACAAGTTTAGCAGAGGGAATGAGTTCTTTCCCTTGTTAAATCAAAAATCCTCAATTTTTAGGCTTCAAGGCAGGCTAATAAATTATGCGATAAAAAGCTGCACTACAATTCTATTTAAATAGCTGGTTTTTGTGAAGTGGTAGGCGAAACATTATTTTTTTCAGATATATATCACACTTTGTTGATATTGTGAAAATACCTCCATTTGATGGAGGTACCAGGCAGATCACAGTGACCCATGTCTCTGATGTACTTTGTAGGCCACTATGTTGCTCACCAGGGAAGTGAGGGCTCATTTGGATAGAGTTTTCCAGGCATTAAAGGTAATTAAGTTGAAAATCAGCTCTAACAATTTCCAGAAGGAGTGTGGCCTGAAGCCCTTGGGAACCCAGCAGTACTTCCTTGCTTCAGCACAGGCATACAGCATGACCATAGGCAAGCTGTCTGGTCTAGATTTTTAGAGAAATGTAGGTAGGCAGAGGTGGTAAAGGCTCTTAATGGGATTTTCAGAATCACATTAGTGTCTAATTCCTATTCAAAATCTGACTCCTTAGCTTGTCTGAACTGGATTCAGCCCGTGCTATGTTTTATTCAGCTGCTCTTTAGGACAGAACAGGAGGCGTAGGAACGGCGAGCGTGACTTAGGGGGAATAAGCCAAGGTGTGCCTAGACCCCTGCTGAGCTGTGCAGCTGAGCTCCCTTTTATCCTTTCTCTAATTCCACAATTTCCACCCTCCTTTCTGCAGAGTGCCAGAGATTCAGTGGAGGAGAGGAAGAGTGACTCCATTTTGCCCAACCTAACAGTGACATATTTGGTGAGTGCTCTACAAGGTAAATTTTTTACTATTATTTTAACTTTTGGGGTTTTTTTAACTTTATTTTTAAATGTGAGATGATGTTTGGTGTGCCTCTGACTGAGGGGATTACCACTGGTGTAGGGTGGCCGTGCCTCAGATTAACCATGAGGCTGTTTAGTATGCAAATCCACAGTAGGACACTGTGCTGAACGGGCCTGGCGTGTGGGCTAGCCAAGAGACAGGGTGTTCCTCTTGTGCACACTAGTGGGGTTTTATGATAATTAAATCAAATTCTGAGGGGGGTACCTAAGCAGTTAGGGGAGGTTAACTGTATGGTTTTAGCCCTTGTTTCTGAAACTGAGGTTTTGCTGAAGATGTGTAGCTGTGATTCTCTCCCTTCGGAAGTGCCACTTTAATGGAGAAACAGTGTTCTCCCTATGGGGATGGGGAGATCCAGGACAACTTTGTTCTCCTGAGATTTCTGATGTTAGTCTCTGTCATTTTAGTTTACTTTTTAGTGATTTAATTTTGTTTATATAATCTCACTGCCTGGAAGTCTTGGAGCATCTAGGCAACTTGAGAACGTAGGAAAAGCAGTTTTACGTGCCGTGGAAATGTAACCTGATTGCAATGACTGATTTCACTCATTTGATTATCTGAAACAAATTGACATTCCAGAAGTCTTCACAATAGGGCTGGAAGGAGACTCTACAGAAAATATTAAATAAGATGGCTTTAGGTAAGATCCCTTTCTCCTCCTCTCCAACAAGAAAAAATTCCTGCCAGCTGAAGGAATCTTTTCTTCTCTCCGAACAAACAGACCTTCAGTGGCTAACAACTCAGACACTGCTATTTGGAAAAACTTGATGCCTAATAGGTAATCTACTTCACTCCTTCCAGTGCTAATGTTGAAACCTGTGTAGCATAGGTAAGTTTATAATTAAAAAAAAAAAAAGGTGTGTTATGTTAATTGCCACTCTGGCTTCTGTGACCTGCAGAGGGAATACTAATATGTTATATTAGACCTCTAATTAATAATATTTATTCTTTTACCTTATTAATAGCGGGGCTCATAGTAGAATTTAATGTATTTATGATCCAGTTGTGTTCAAATGTTCATGAAATTTTAGGACAATGACAACTTTATTTTGACTCCAACGCTTTGAGATTGCATAACTGTAATAGACAGACATTTGTGGGACTGCATAGCATTAGATTGAAGCTTACATCTGACAGACATTAGTGAGATCTTACTTTCCTTTGGATCCAAGGGAGAACTCTGTAAGTAGAAAAACATTTTGCAGAGACTGCAAGAGGAAAGACCAGAAATTCCTCTTCAGTGTTTTCCAAAAATAGCAAGATTTGAATAAGGTTGCAAGTTTTAACATGCATTAGAGAAAAATAATTGACATGACCTACATTCAGTACACTAGTTCTCTGTGTTATTTGCTGGTAGTTAATTACTAGCATATTTTTTCATCCGCAAGTGTGGAGGGGCTGTACATTCCCATCTTCCACACAGGAAATAATTTTATTTATTTAGCTTGAAGTTTGTGCATAACCAAATGTATGCAAAGTATTTGCCGAGTGACCTTAAGAGTGAATTATTTGCACAAACTCTCCCCCTTCCCTGATCTCCATTTCATTTCAAGTGTGCTGCTTGGCCTTGGTTTTGAGTTGCAGTGGTTTTATGGTGTTTTCATGATGAACAGAAAAGCTACCCAGACCATCAGACTGAAATAACCTCTTTTCTGAAAGCAGAGATAACGTGGATTGTTACTGTGGCCTAAGATGCAGAGGATTTCCTAAAATTCTTTGGGATCCTTTGCAGACAAGCATTCACTGTGAAGTGCTTCAAAAAATTGTTGTGTCAACAAAACTGGGATGTGTGGGAACGTACCAACTAAAGGGAAAAGGCATTCAAGGACTAGATGAAGTGCATATAGTAAGGAATTAATTTTGTGGGAAAAAGGAAGAAACACAAAATATGAGGACTGGTGTTCCATAAAAAGAAGAGCTTAATGGTTTCAGCAGATACAGCTTTGAAGGATGGATGTTGAATTTTACCAAATAACCACTGGCAATTTTGCCAAATTTGCTTTACATGTCAGGCTTAAATCTGGAACTTCTAAGAATATTTTCATTCTGAAAAACTTTTGGGGTTGGTGGGGGAAATGTTTTATGAATTTTTTTTCTATTTTGCTATTATCTATTTGACTTATATAACAATACTGGGCTTTTTTAATCGTTTCAATAAGTTGGTGGTTAGAATACCTTTAGAAGGACCAAAATGGGCTTCAGCATCTATTAAATCATTACATGTTGTAGCAGAGGAGGAAACATTAGATCAGTATATTCTATTCTGACAATTCCATGTGAGTTTAATATGCAGTGTGTTTATGCTAAAAGTCAATACATTAAAAAAATTCCTTGAGCATCTGGGCATCACTGAATGCTTTGTTTAGGTCACGCCTTTAGTGGTGTGAGGGCTTGCCAATCTGTGTGGGGGTGGTGAGGAATGATTCTATGCCCACGTATGAGCTTTTCTGTAAGTCGGGTCTATTTTTGGTATGCAATGAAGCAGAGGTACAGAGCGAAAATAAGGGTTCAGTCACAATGTGAAGGCCTGTAAAAGCTTTCCTGTTGTGGGAAGTGCCTACCAAGCTGTTGGAGCAGTTGCATTAGTGTCCATGGGAATATTTGGGGTTTAATTTAGCATGCTAGATTAGGGCCTAATACCTTAATTAAGGCTAACATTTTTAATAAGTTTCCTGCAAACCCTTTGTGGCTGACTACAGCTGTGGAACAGACATAATATAAAACCCATCTCTAGAGTTTTCTGTTGTTGGCAGCTTTATGAAAGCTGTCATTCTATTTCAGAGTGATTAAGCTGACCAGCAGACATAATCTTTAACGGAAGGATCCACAGATCTGACTAGACTTCTTAAAAATATTGATCCAAATAATTTATGCCAGTGATGTATTGAAATTCTGTATACCTAGTACACTTAGACTGATGCTTTTTATAAAAATTGTGATAACTGTTTCAGAAAAGGCTTTGTTAATTGATAAAACAGCTTTTCCAGACAGAGGCTGCTTAATTCTCTTGTCAGTTCCCATGTTTGGGATTTTCTGCTGTGAAAAGGAATAAATGAATTGTCTGAAAAAATTAAGAAATAGCAATCAGGACTTTGTATAATTTGTAGACAAAGTGATTTATTTTTAAAACATTTGTATATTAAAGTGTTGAACAAAAATTTTTACATCTATTTTTAAAAAAATGCAAAGAGAGAAGCTCACTCACGCCTCTCTGCTTTCCCCCCGCCGCACTTGCTCAGAGCGGTCAGTCCTTTCCCGCTGCCATCTCCTATTGTTGCCGTCAAATGACCAAGGAGAAGTGTATACTTCCTTTTGTGTCCTGTAGATAGGGGTTCTTAATTGATGACTGCTGCTTTCTTTCTGGCAGAAAGGAAATGAATGGGCAGTAGTGATTATAGCACATCTGTTGTTTTCTGGTGAGCATCCTGTACAGCAGTGAAATTGTCTTGAACACTACTATTTTTTTCTTTTGGGGGTTGCTTGGTTTTTTTGTCCTGTTCAGGACTAGTTAATATAGAGGGATGGTATTGTTCCTTTATCACAGATGTAGCCAGAGCAGAAAAACAAATTGCACACTGGAAGAAAATAACTTGCTTTTCAAACAAGTGTATTATATACATGTGCATGCACACACACACACACACACACACACACAGTCTTACAAAATCTTCAGGGATGTGCTATGTATTGGTCACCTGTGAGTCTTGTCTTCATAGCTGACTGCACTGTAGATTTAATATTCCAAAATAAAGCTGAAATGGCTTCCTTTGGGGAAGGGGAGAAATAAGATAGCATTCATACCAAGGACTCAGAAGCTGAAACATTCACACAGGTTTCGCTACAGTTTCTAAGATGGGATTTCTAAGTCTGTGATACCATTGTCCAGCCCCTGCTTGAGCATCTACTGCTTGGTGTGTTGCAGCATAGCTCTCAAAAGGGCTGAGGAACGAATTGGGGAGCTCTGTAGTGTGCTCCTGCTCTCCCAGAGAACAGGTTGGGCATGTGTGGAGCTCTTTACTTGGCTTTACAGATGACAGGGAAAGAAGTTCTGGGGACAGGTGAATGGTGAACTATTGGTAAGTGTCTGGCCTGAGAGAAGAATGGAGCTTGATGGGGAAAACAAATGTCTGGAGAAATGACTGCGGGAGGCCAGTAAAGCAGCTGGGTGAAGTAGGTTATGGTAACAGAGTGTACCTCAGCTTGTCCCTTCCATCACACCAGCCATAATTTTTCTACAACTTCTTCTTTTTAACTCTTGTATTATAAAGATGTCAAAGTGGTATGCACTCTATGCAAACCCTGAGCATGTCTTGACCATTTTGTTCTCACTTTCCATGTAAAGTGCTTGAGAAACTGCTAATTGAAAGAACTCTGTAAGTCTCAATTCTTACCACTTATTTAGTTGTTCTTTGTTCCTTCCTTTTCTTTCATCCTGTTTAATTGCACCATGTCTTATAAGCAAGGTACCAGTATTCTGCTTTTGCACAGACTAAACACATTGGTACTTAAACTAACAGAGTTGATGTTGGGCTTGGATGCAGCTGGTTAACTGAAGTCAGTGGATTGGGTAGTGCTGCCCACTTCCTTGGGGATTTTTGATGCATGTTGGATAAAATTGGGGGTTTTTTTCAGCCCTTTCTTTTTACTTGCAATCCCGAGAGCTGCTGTGTCCCTGTTCTCTTAGGAGAGGATCCCTTAACAAAGGGTATGTTGAGATGTACAACTTTCTACCAATAGGATGTTGTTTAACTGGAAGCTTATAGCCTTCCTTAAGCTAAACAGATTTTTCAAATAACAGATGCACCTGGCCACTAGAGATGGGAAAAGTAAGTGAGAGCATTCTGTGGTGTAGGTGCACCTCAACATGGCTGAACACAAAATTCATGATACCATAAATGAATCATGCTGCTGTTAATGTCCCAGGTTAACCTTTAGTCATTCCTTGTTCAGAACAAAATGAAGATGATAAAGCAGGTGACGTAACCCCAAACTTAAATTTAAATTGGGTGGGATTTCCTTCTACCTGTGATAAAACTGGGGTTTTTTTTCCCCTAAAGATTTATCTAAGTAATTTAAGCAACTAAGTAATCCTTTTTCTTTCTGAGTGAGGTACACAGAGACCCTGTTCATACCTCTGAAGCCTTTTAAACATTTAGCCTATCCCCATAGGATTTCAGAATTATCTTGCATCTCTTGGCAAGCATTATGGTGTAGCTAAATATTAGTCATGGGAAAAGCCAAGTAATACAGGAAAAACCCACAGAATCATTCAAAATTTATTTGTTCAAGTTTTTGTAAATTCTATTTTATTAATCTCTTAATATATTTAGCTTCATAAACAGTATTTTCTAAAGAAACATAGTATATAATTAATTTGAGCTTTTTATAATTCTAAGCACTAAGCTGATAAATTATCCTGTACAACTTGAATTACTTGTGAGAAACACTTGAATATTTGTGTGACTTAAGGTATTCAAATTACTATATAGGAGTTTGCTAAAATGTTTTTATTATGGAATCTTGGCTTTGGGAACAGATGTGACTTCTTTTATCATGAGTTTAGGATGCAATACATGACTTAGAGCATGACTATAAATTGTTTTACAGAATTTTCAAAGACAGCTAGCTCTTTGAGTACATATGCATTGATGACTATATGCACAAGCCAAAATCCTATTAAAGTTAAAAATACTTTTTCCATTGAGGCAGATAATCATTAAAGCTTGATACATAGCTCTTCAGTAAAAGAAACTTCAGTAAGACCTTCAACCTCTAAAGGAAAGATTAGCTACTGCTTTTATCAGCACGGACATCACTTTGAAGAAACTGAACATCTGGTTTCCTTCTGGGAGAATTATGTTCTGTCCACTTGACCCTTTGTAAAAGTAAATATTTTTGTTAGTTATGTTATGTAGGAATTTGAAAAAAATATTTAATACATGACAAAGCCCCAACCTTTGAATATTTAGCTTCAGTTACAGAAGTGCAATACATCAAATGATCTTACATTCTTGATTGATGAGTTTCTATTGTATTAGAAATTATAGCAGTTTGGAATTTGATAAGAGACATAAATATGACTTTCCTTTTTCTTTGTTTTCCTTTTTATAAGAAAATATTTCTTTTTCTCCCTTGCTCCCTTGTCCCCTCTCAGAATTATGTTTGTCAAACCACAGACATTTCAGCCCTCGCTCCTTTCCTTCAGCCATGGCTGTAAACTGTACTTCCAGGGTAAATCCACATGGATTATATTTGTTTACTACATAATTTAAATGTGTAAAGTTACTTAGTAAAAATGTTTTGACTGTGATCAAATAGAGGTTAAGGTTTATTTGAGACGTAGATTCTAATCCTATTTTCAAGGTAGAATAGAACAGACCTTAATATCATAGTTATGTTTGTTTCTTCTAAGTAGAAATAGATTTCTTAGGAAAAATGCCCTCCACAAATGTTGCTTGTTTTCTGCCGGTATGAGAGTGAGTGGATATCTTTTAAAATACACAATGCAGCCTTTTAACTAAGAAAAGGCATCAGACTTAATGAAATGTTACACTTGAGAAATGATATTACAAGTTAAGCCAGTAGGAATTTTTCAGCCAAAAGTATTTTGTTGGAAAACAACAATTTTTTGAAAACAGAACATTTCACACAAGCAGTTTTCAACAAAACTATCAGCAAGAGAAGTTTTTCAGATACAGGATTGTAAGAAAACCTTTTTCAGTTCCGTGAAAAAATAACAATGTAACTTAAAACTCAAGTGAATACTATCTCTCTGAAAAATTCTGTCTCTATTTTTAATTATACTTTTTATTTGAATTAGAATCCTTCAGTGATCTTTCTCACAAGGAACATGGCTGTTTTCAAAATTCCACTTTTTATTTTTCCATTAAGTGGGAAGGATACCTTCCTAGTTGACTCTAGTCTATTGATGTTCATTTTTGCGAATTTTTCCTACGGAAAAGAGTCTTCCACTGTTTTAATACAAACTTGCTGACAGATGGCAATCATGACATGACTCAAGTCATGACAAACTATTCCCTCTGTTCCTTTTCATTCCCCATTTGACATGTATCAAAATCTGCTGGTGACTTATCAGTGAAGACCTACTCCAGATTCTTATAAATTTGATTTATTCCATTTGTTTTCATTATTTCTGTTATGATTGGTCTAAACTGTGTTGTTTATGTAATAGGCACTGTAAGTGCCTGTCTCTTGACTGGATGTGCCAGTGTTGAGGGTTTGTTAATCTTCAGGGTGAAGTAAAGCCTTTCAAAAGACTGTGCTGTCTGAGTAGACAGCTTTTGATCAAGTGGGTTGCAGGATAATTGAGCAACGCTTGTGCCAAATCTGTCTAGGACCCAAACCAAAAATACAGAGTTTTTGTGTTTATTTTGGGAATAGGTTCATAGCTGTACGTCTGCCTTGTACAGCAATATTTATGAGAAATGACATTGAAGTGGACTTTGAACAGCACATTATAATATAAAATGTTACTGTGTCTCTGAAGCACATCTGGTAATGCAAGATGTAAAGCTATTAATTTGGTCAGGACAATGAGTTCTTTATGAACTGGGGCTAGCCCATTGAAATGAGTTTGCTCCTGAATTAATGATGATGGAGGGTGGGGAATTTGGAGTAATGACCATCTGCTGAGTTGTTGATGTCCAGCAGGCTTTAAGAGACAGAGTGACGCCTGTGGTAAAATGCTTGGCCAAATTTTAATATCTGTATTGTTACTAAGCATAAAACAAGGAAACAAAAGATGGATGAAATTATAAAATTTCGGTAATTTTTGTGTGAGTGAGAGGACTGTCTTCCAAGGGTTGAAGCTTACTATTATTCTCCATTCCTGAGAACAGCTTGGTATGATTCCTCCACTGGCTAGGAGAGATGAGAGGCAAAAAACCCAAAAGCTTTTTACTCTGGGGACTGGAGGAGCCCCACACAAGTGCTGTTGTGCTTCATCTCCTGTGGTGCAACAGTGCATATGTGATAACCTGTGAGTCCCCAGCTCTTCATCCCTGCTGCTACTCACTCCATGTATCTAAATTGCTTCCAAGATGTAGTTTAACTGCTTGAAACACTAACTCTCATGAAGCTCTTTAACAGCCTTTCAGCACTGAGAGTGGTGTACATTTCTTGAGATTGTCAAATCATATTTTATCTTACCCACACCTTTATGAGACATAAAGATACTTGAATAAACTCTGGATTGTAAGTAATTGTAAAAAGAAGGGAGGCATGAAATTCCCCTGCACAAGTAATTTCCTTCCCTGCTTTCTTGGATATTAGTCTTCAAGGTGAGTGACATAAGCCACTGCATGCTTGCTGTAAATGAGATTACTAGCTGGGGGTTTTCCTTAAAATGAACTGGCAGTACTGCTAGAAAAATGCATGCTTCTTTCTGTGTATATGGAAAGCATAATGTAAACACACATCTATTTATAAGAAGGCATCATACAAATATCTTAATATCTCTATAGTATCATGCTTCCTGCGATTGATCTTTATCACTAAAAGTAAACAAATAATTTTTCCTTGATGATTCTTATATGTTAATCTAGGATTGCGAGCCTCCACTTCCAAAACTGCTGCTCATGGTAGATATCTTGAAGATTACAGTGTCCATGGTGTTCTGATATGATTGGGTGGAATATTTTTGAAATGTATTTCATATTCTGTATGAAGTGTTAGTTTGGATACAGGTTTTTTTCTGCAGTCTACAGTAGCAGGCTCACTCATGGGAATAGGGGGAGTGCAGCCTTCTTGGGGAAGGCACCAGTATCCCAGAGGAAAAGTGGAATGTAAAACTCTACTCAGTAATCAGGCACTGAGGGAACCCATGTGCCATCTTCTTCAGGCTCTGAGTCTGTAGAGCATTCTCGTCTTCTTCCTAATAGATTTCTTTTCCTTTATTGATGCTAAAAGGTTGAAAACCTTTTTTTCATTTGGTATCTTCTCCTAATCTTGCTAAGTAAGCACTCTGATGCATCAGTTAAAAGTAGGTATTTGACGGAGTTCTTGCAGGGTAGAAAAAAGAGAAAAACTGCAAAAAAAGCCCACAGAACATGTATATGGTTGAAATGGACTTTATTATCTATTTCAGTAAAGAAAAAAATGTTTTTGTAATTACTTCTCTGAAAAGTGGAGCAGTTTTCTTACTTCTTTAGAGAAATATGCTGAATCTTCAGCTTCAGAGATTTGAGGCCGGTAATTACTGGTAATCTGTTTTAGCTAGTAACTTCTGTAACAAATTAATAAATCAAATAGTTGAGTTTCTGTGTAAATTTTGCTGAAAGTTAACTTTGGAAAAAAACCAAAATAAATCTAGACATACTATAAAGGTTATGTTAATTCAACCCATCAGAGTTTACATGGTTCAAACCTTGTTCCTTAGTTTTGTAGTTTTGGTATTGTTGGGGTTTTTTTGCCTGTTTGTTAGGAAGAACAATTTGAAAGAAGTACCACATAGTTTAGGTGTTTTAAAATAGATCAAAACTTTTCATACATTTAGGTGTAAAAACTCAAAGCTGCCAAAAATAACAGGTGATTTTGAAGTTTAGTAGTTGCCTTAATGTTCACTATAGTTGCTTTTATTAAGTATCCTGGGTTGCTGTTTTCCACAAATTGAGGTAGATGCTAAAATGACTAAACAATTTTGAAGAAGCTTGGCCTTTGTTTTATAACTACGATTCATTGCAGCTTCTTCCCAAAGTTGCATAGTTTTTGGTTAAACTGTATTACAGTTGGATTTAAAAAAAAAACCCAAAGTGCCCAACCTAATTCCCTTCCATTAAGGACCTGCTTTACATTTCATGCTGGCATTAGCCTAGTAATATCACAGAGATGCCCAGCCTTAAACTTGTGTATGGAACAGCCAAAAGAGGACGTCTTTTGCTACAGGAGAGGTGGGTGACAGCCTCTGAACTCTCCATGTGCAAAAATCTCTTGCTCTGACACAGTGGAAGGAGGCATCCACCATTTGTTGGATACACAGGAGCTGAAAGTTGCAGAGAAAAATTTCTGTAAGTACAGAGACAGAAAAGATGCTCCTTTTTGAAAGGTTTGTATTTGATCTGTTTTAAAGGTCAGGACTGAAAGGTATAAGCAAACCCTGACACTGCCAGTGGCATATGCATAAGGGAAGAGTAGTTCAATTGCATGTAATTATACTTTCTCCTCTGCACAGAGTATGATTGTCTTTTTTCTTTCTTCTCTCCCTGTTCTATTTTTTATGCCAGCATGTGTTTTTCTGTCTCCATTCAGAGTTCTTTAAATCTTTGATGTAATAAGACTCAATTAAGAAAAAATTGTTTGAAGCTATGTGTCAGCAAAATTTTATGAGCATAGGTGGCCTGAGAGAAGAGTGCTGTAAGGTTACACCTATGTACATTTCAGATGGGCCTAGGAGTGTTCCCAGGCCTGGAAGAAGATGGTCTATGATGGTCTTGTTTGCTGGTGTGATGTTGGGAAATGACAGCCTTCTCCACATATAGTTTCCAGGCATGACTCAGTCCCTAGTGCAGTTCAGCCATCACTCTTGAGAGACGGCTTTTTTGCACCCTGCCAGGATTATTCATTACCACAGATGTGTTATTTTGTCCCAGCTTGCTTTTGCACCCAGCAGCACTTTTTTGGCACATCTAATGCATTAATTTAAGAATACCCTTAGTTTTTCTGATGACAAAACCCTGCAGTGTGACCTCAGCATTTATTCAGTATCTGAGAATCTGCAGGTTGGTCCAGAAATCCTGTGAGTGTTTTCACTGTGAGGAAGATCAAGGGTCACCTTTTATTTGATGTGAACACATCTTCTCAGTCTGCATTTCTCTGCAGACTTTTTTAGTCCCTTGCTTAGCTAAGTTTGCTCTACAAAATTGCTGTTGTTTATTTCAAAGTGAATTCCTGGATTGTTTGTTTTGTAGAGAGAAATGGAGGAGTTTGGAATTGGGAAAGAGGAAACAGAAGAGTTTGGAACTGACTTGGCACTTGTTAAATTGATATGCCCAGGTGGGTGAGCATATAGTGGTGACCATTGGGGAAAAAGTGATAGTAGCTTGGTGGTATCTCCAGGAATACCCCACAGGCTGTGGGAACAGTGACAGGATGAGGAGATCGAGTAACTGTCATTGAATTTAAAGGGAGCAAATGCTTCTTCCCCCTACCCCTCTTGCCTAAATGCAGTTAAGGCACAGAGAGCTATAGAAACTCATCTGCTGATCAGATAGAGGGGTTCCTGCTTTTTGTGGTAATATACATGGCTCTTTGTGCGTTTGGAATACGACAGTGACTTCTTTTTTTCCTGTAGCTCCACTAAATAGGCTGGCATAATCTCAGAGCGTGGCAGGGCCAGGTGGTTTCCTTGCTCTGCTGTGCCTCTTGATGGCTTCAGTGGGAACCTGGTATTGTTAGTATGCACTCTGTGTGCCTGTGTTCCTCAGAGGACAAAATGCGTGCTAGGCAGCAAGAATGGAGGAGCTGGGATTTTTATGTACTAAGGATGGTATTACATAACTTGAAACAGCATTATTGGAATACCTCTGTGTTGTTTCAGTAGAGCAGTACTTAATATTTGAATGAAACATTAAGGTTTATAAATGGTTAGTTGTGTGTCTTGGCAGTGCTTTAGGTTTGTTCCCCAACTACTAAACTCAGAAGGCTGTTTTGCAGAAAGTTCACATAAGTTATTTCTTCCCTTAAAAATGGAAGAAAAGGAACTTTCATCTGAATTCACCGGGCTTAGCTCTGAGAATTCAAAAGGCTTTGGAAACTGGCTGAAGCTCTTGGTACTGACTTGAGTAGTATCCCTTTGAATATTTACTTTAATCAAGCCTACTTAGAGATTCCCGCTCACACCCTGTTCTTATTTTGTTGGTTTCCAGTACTAGATCAAATGACCAATGAAATATAAAGCTGTTTTCTTAAAAATAGGTTCTTCTGGAGTTGTCAGTGGTATTACTGTAGCTGGATTTATGTTATTTTAGTACAAAATAGGTATTTCTTCTGTTTGAAAGATAAGTCTAAGTTACTTATTTCTTTTATTTTCTGAGAAGGTGAATGAAGTATCAAAGTGCACAAGGGTTCAGACTCCATGTACTTGTCAAGAATTACTTACAAACAGCTGATTGATCAAACCATGTCTTTTAGACTGATGTAGACAGGAGAAAAACATTCAGCTGAAGGAAATCACCTTTCCAACTATAATACTTGTAAGTCATGTTATTTTTCCTCTTTATTTTTTCTCTGAATGGAAGTAGTGTTTTGATCAGGGGCCAGTGAAGGTCTGCATTTGGCGATTCAATGTTTACTAAGAAATTTAGCTCTTCTGAGAAAGAATAGTGGAGATAAGAAGCTTTACATATTTATATAAATATGCACGAGATTCCTTCTATAGAAGGAGTTTCCATGTCTCGAGAATACTGCATTTTAACCCAAAAGAAATGTTTATTCAACAGCTTGTCACCTGCTTCTGTCGAAATGGTCATTTAAATTCCTTTGGAAATTCTGACAGGTTAATGATTGTTACCATGGGTGGTTTCCCTTTTACCAGATTTAGTCTCCTAGACTCTATGCTTGTGCTGATCATGGGTGAATGAAATAATTTCCTTTCCATTTCCAGTCCTATTCCATCTAATATTTCTTATTATTTATAATGAATATATTTGATGACTCTACATATGCATGTGCTCTGTCAGAGATTAAGCATGAATGTAATCTGAAACTGTAGTTTCTCTGTGCTCTGCATGTTCAATTCAGTGCCACAGAAACCAGTTGGATTATGCCTGCAGTTACAGAAATCTGAACTGGGGACACAGTTTTCAAAGCTAGTGTACAGCAAGTGGGCTCTGGTTTCTCCATCCCAGCTAGTTAGAGTGTTGTGTAGATAACTGCAAACTTTGGCTCTAGAAAGCATGTTGTTTGCAAGCCACGCTTCAACAGTTGCACTCTGGAGTGGCTTGATAAATAGTGGAGTGTTTTTACGGGAAGTGTCCCAATCTGAGTTATGAGGCCATTCATTTGGCTAAATTGTGAGTGAATGTACACAGTGCTGTTAGCTTGTCTGTTACTAATTTCCTCTTTTTTGACATGTGTGCACAGTGTGTACATAAATATGTATACATATATACACATAGATGTATTTGTTCCCAAAGCAGGGAGAAGGAAAAGCTGGAGGAACGTGAAGGGGTCCTACAGTCAGCTGCCTCAGCCAGGGCTTGGGGGGCTGCCAGCCTCGGCGGCATTCGGAGCCTGGAATATGTCAGGGCTCAGAAAACTTTAACTGTGGACTCTTTTATGTAATTTATGGTGTTGCTTCCTAACGTTGCATACTCTGTGATGAAAACAAAACCCCAGCATTTTCATTAATGATGCTTCACTGCAGTCAGAAAGTTAGATGGACGTTTTCTGATGGCTCTGGGTAAAAAAACCGCAACAAATGTGTTTCAGGGGGCATGCGTAAGTAGTTATGCACGGCTGTGCTTTGGCTAGCCACTCAAATGACAATTTCTGGAAAAGCCAACTGAGTATTACTTGTCTAATAATTATAAAGCCCACGTCTAAACCTCTCATTTCAGCAGTAATGCTGTACTCAGGCAATTGCAGTTGAAGGAAACACACAAGTGGCCTTTGTAGGAGCCCATTCTCCTCACGGTGAATCTGTGTCTGAGTCTTTCCTTATAAATGTAACGGTGTCACTGTGTGTCATGGAGACAAAACTAATGAAGGATCCACATATAAAGCAATAATTATCCATTATTCTGGTTTTAAGTAGGCTCCTCCTACATGAACATTCCCCTTGTCAGCAATGCCAAGCCAAACATTCTTTTGTATCTCCCCCCACCCGCCACTGCTTTAACTCTCCAAAAGAGTTTACAGTTGAAGGGGAAAGTATCATTCTCTCTTCTTTACTTGGAATTAACATTGTTTAGGAAAATTTTTAAGAAAGTAAATGGACTTTCTGGACAGTGCTGACATTTTTGTCTTTCATCAGTATGAACTTATTCTGAAAATTCTGTGGTTTTCCTCTACAATGAGGTCTGAAGTTATTTCTTTGAAAATATGCAGTGAATCCAAACATATTACATACAAGTACTTTACAGAAGAGATGTAGCAGCCTAATGGGAGTTGATGCATACTAATTTCTCTGCTGTTAGCCAAATTGGAAGAAAAACAGCAGTGCTTTAAAAAAATATGCACGAGAGAAAAAAATCTGTGATTTTAATTTGGTGCAGAGCAGCATTTTGTGGTTTGCTGGTTTTGGTCGGTTTGTTGTTTTGTTGGGTTTTTTTTTTTTTTTGGAGGGGGGAGCTTTCAGAAACGTGTTTAGTGCAGAGAAGAAATATACCTGAAACAACTGACTTTGAATAGCACTTTTCTGTATTTATACTCTTGAAAAGCATTGGACTGTTCTGTACTCTGGGAGTATTTGCTTTTGAATGCACCTTCTCTCCGTCAAGTTGTCAGGGTTTACATTGCATACTGGTTATGTGAGTTGAGGAAGGTGTCATTCTCTATCTCAGTGCCTTGACTTTGGCCCTGCACAGAGTTAAAATGCATACAAATTTCATTCTTCCCATAGATAATAGCTTTTTACTGACCTTAAATATAAAGAATTTCTCTGTAAGAGGGTATAAAGTTTTAATTTAAAATTAAACAAGCCCAGAAAAAACCTTCACTATTATCATGGTACTGTGATTTCAAGACAAACTACCCTGCGTAATAGACACAGCCTGACGTCCTTACTGAGTGAATGGCAAGGTTGTTTCCTTTCTTCTGATGAGTAAGTGTGACAAAGTTAGTGAACTTTAGTTGGGTGTCAAGAAATTTCCTGAAACAGAAATGAAAAATACAAAAAGGAAGTGTCAAGAGGGTGAAATGCCTGCAAACATAGGAAGTTTTTTTTCTTACCGTTGTTAGATCCAATTCTTCAGACGTATATTGGAATTCATTGGTATGTTATCTATCACTGTAATATTTATTCAGCACATAGGACTGGATTCAAATGAATTTAAGGCTTTGCATTTTATAGTTTATTTTCAGTGTTATTTGACTTGTTTGCTGCTGTTGGATCTCTTGCACTCCAACAACAGCTTTGCTTCCTTGCTGCCTGTTTTGATTTTATTTCTTCCACTACTTAAGCCTATGGTGAAATTATGCATTTGCCCATCAGTGGTCTTTTCCAATATGATGTTTAGTGGTACCCCAAGCACAGGCATCAAGTAAAAAGAGAAGTGTCTTTTTAAGTGCTACACAATCTCTATAATGGAAGAAACAATTTGGAGGAGGCTTACAGCCTGTAGGTACCAGGGGCTCTTTACTATATATGCCAGATGCAAGCCTGGAGGGTTTTTGTTTGTTTGTTTTGTTTGTTTTTTTCTCATATAAGAGAGAAATGGGAATCAAAGCTGACTGTTAGGATGCTAGCTGGGTTATTGCTCATTTGCTTGTTTGATTTTTTTTTTAATATCTGTGAGGTAGGTGGAAAAGCAGCAGCAGTCCTTGTCTTTAACCAGAAATCTTAAAACTGTAGTTGCTGAGCACACCAGAGGCTTGAATATGAAAAGGACTGAAGAGGGACAGAATGTGAAAAAGACTAAAGAAGGACACTTTGCGTGTGTGCATCTCTCTGACTGTTTATTAGCCAAATCAGCATCTCTCCTAATTGCAGCAAAGTTCAGAGCTTTGAAAGGAATTTGAGTAATTCTGTGATAAACAGTGCTGAAATTCTTTCCTCTTCAGTTTCCTTTTCTTGACCATGTGCATGATAAAGCAATCTCTGCTATTGAAGAAGTTTGACAGGTTCACATCCAGCTCTGGAATGTTTTGTAATGTTTTTTTTTCTTCATTTATTAAGCCAGAACTTTTGGCCCAGTAGTGAGGTTTAAGCTCTGCAGCTCACTAGAATGAAATCATAGAATGGCTTTGGTTAGAAGAGATCTTAAAGATCATCTAGTTCCAACCTCCCTGCCATGTGCAGAGACACCTTCCACAAGAACAGGTTGCTCAGAGCTCCATCTAACCTGGCTTAAACACTTCAGGGATGGGGCATCTACCACTTTTCAGGGCAAAACCTTCCAGTGCCTCACCACCCACAGTAAAATATTCATCTAAACCTATTCCCTTTCAGTTTGAAGCCATTCTCTCTTGTCACTACATGCTCTTGTAAAAAAATCCCTCTCCAGCTTTCTCATAGGCTCCCTTCACATACTGGAAGGCCACAGTTAGGTCACCTTGAAGCCTTCTCTTCTCCAGGCTGAGCAACCCCAATTGTCTCAGCCTTTCCTCCTAGGAGAGGTGCTCCATCCCTCTAATCAACTTGATGGCTGTCATCTGGACTTTCTTCAACAAAGTATGAGACTGTAGTTGTAGTTTGCATTTGAAGTTGTATTTCTCTTGAGAAAGATGCAAGAAGAGGGGATGCTAGTGACCAGTCAAAATACTGGTAGAAAAACCATTTTTTGGGGAAAAATAAAAGCTTTAAACTATTTTTTCCCACAAAGTCTGAACATTCCATGTAATATGTAGTTGGAAGGGTGAATGGTGAGCAAGGCAGAAGTGCACCTGTAAACCCAACATTCAGAGACTGTATTTAGGGAGATGTGGTAAAATGACTGTGTAAATTCTGACAATGTGAGAGAATTTGTTGAGGGGAAAGTCAGGTATTCTCTTCTGGCAACTGTCTGGGTTCTGGCCATGGGTTTGACTGTTATCACAGTGTGAGGGCTTGTACCCTAAAATCCTGGTATCTCTTCAGTGCTGTAGCTGATGTATGTGCATAGTGCTTTTTGTGCTATTTCTGCATGTGGTATATACATTACTGAAGAGTCACAAATTAATGGTGCTGGAAACAAGCTTTTGTAATAAAAAAATGTTGAACTGTGTGTTCTTGTCTATGTTGAGGCATTTGGTTTATTTTTAAATAGGTTTGTTTCAAATTTAGTTTTCTTTTTGTGGCCCTAATTAGCACTTAACAGTAGAAGTAGTATTATCTAAAAAATTAAATCAGAAAACAATGTAAGGAGAGCTCAGTTAAAAGACTTATCTGTATATTTCTAAGTGTCAGTAAAGAAAAGTATGTTGTTGGTTGGTTTTTGCAGAGTAGCTACATGTAATGCATTACATGGGGCTCTTAATTTGCTTGGAAAATGATTTGCTTAGAATACATTGTGTGCTCCACTGTATGCTTGTTGAGTAGCAGATTTCTTCAAGTAGATGACAACAGTATTTTGTGATAACGATAGCTGTTCTTGGCAGCTGTGACTTGCTACTGCTGTACTCAGAACGGTCCGTGCTGAGCCTTGCCTCTGAGTCCCTAAATATCTTGGGACTGACCTGCTTCTCCTGCTTTTCCTTGGTTTTCATCAGTGCATGTCAGGCATGTCCTGTGCTGAGCCACTTTACCTAAGTCTGTCTGTTTTCTCAAGCTTAGATTCAAAAGAAAGTCTGAAGTGACAGACCTTCTATATGTAAGTGGAACATGATCTTTTGATGGATTTTTTTTTCTTTGTTCATGTGGGGTTTTTTAACTTTAGTGAAGACCTGGAAGAGCTGCTGAGATTAACTGCACTGTACAAAGGCATGAAAGAAGCAATATGTGTATATAACTTGAAAAATGCCCAGTGCTTTATAAAACAATTCTGTTCATTCTGGTTATAGGGAGTTTTGAAGTAAGCAAAACGTGGTATAGCAGCTCAGCTGTCAGGCTGCTCAACCCCAAATCCAGACACGAGCGATACGCGCGGCGCTTCTGAATGATCTTTAGCCCTCGCCGGAGGGCGAGAGGAGGGAGAGAGATGCTCAGCTGCGAGCGCTCGGGTTTGCGCTGCCGCGGAGCAGCGTGCGGCTGCTTCCCGGCGGAGCAGCAGCGAGTGCCGCCTGCGGGAGCTCGGCTGGAACCCGCGCCTTGGGGCTCGGGGGCAGCGTCCCGGGACAGCGCTCCCGCGGTTCCCCGGCGCCGCACGGGAGGCCTTGCGTGCTGCTCTGCCAGCGTGCTGCAGCGCAGCGTCCTTACTTGGCTGCAGCAAAGCTGCTTCCTGTGCAGAAGGGAACGTGCCAAGAAATATTTTCAAAAATAACTCATTAGTGGCTCATTTTTACAGAAAGAGAAATTGCAATGGTTAATTACACTAAGGAATTTCCTACAAACAGCACTGAGATGGCTTGAGTTTGAAAGACGGCGCTTCTGCTGAGGTGAGAAACTACTGTGACCAGCACAGAGTTAATACATGCGTGCCGGAAATACATACATTTCACCCATTAAAGCGGATGTCTTTCTGCTTAGGCTTTGAGCATATGCTTCACAAGCGTATTTGGGGAGTGTCAGTCAAGGTTTTGATCCCTCTTCCTCCTCCCACAAGACCCTGTGGGGTGTTTTCCTCTTTGTTTCACTTGGCATAGAGGCAGCATATGCTGTTTTAAGTGAGGAGTAACGTGATTGGACACAGACCAAACCTTGCTTATGGCTCATCGTTTCAAGAAGCTCTATACAATGTTTGAAGAAAAAAATATTGTATCACATTCCCTTCCAGACCTCATATCCGCTGTTACTTTGTAAAAAATACGCTGTCTTGCCTTGCAGACTGAAACATGGTGATTAGCTGCTGAACTTGATCTTCCAGTGGATTTGGAAAACCATGACCAAAACCATGGAATAGCTCTGGGAATGGATTCAGAACTATTGGAGAGACGAGAGGAGGGAGAAGACATGCACATAGCAGTTAAAACCACAAAGGAGCCAGACAGCTCCTTCCTTACATTAGAACATTTATGATGTTTTTCACATTCAAACATGGTGAATTACAGTAAACCAGAATGAAAGTCTCAAAGGGATTTTTTACCTACTGGCAAAAAGTTAACTATTTTGGATTGGAGCTGCCATATGGATGATTAGCTCCAGAAACTAGGCAGAGGATGCTATAGATTAAATGTGTTTTGAAGAAGTGGGCAGGAGAGAGAGTGATGTTACTGTGGCTTTCATCAATGGGCAAATGTGTAAAGGGGGTTTTGCTCCTTCTTGCCAATACAGATCAGAGGGTCTTGTTTGGACCAGCTCATCTCTTGCTGCATTTGTCTTAACCGTCACAATTACTGCCTTTCTGTGGAAAAGAAAGTGAAAGGATGACCTGGTTTGGGAATATCAGCAAAATGTATAGCATCTTACCAAAAAAACCCACAACCTCCAAACCTCGAGCTCCAGCAAAACTCTTCAAAGCTGGAACATTTTGGTATGTGTTGGCATGCAGGGGGGGGAAAAGACTGGAAGATTTTTGTGGGACATTATTGTAGAAGGGAAGCTGTAACTCACACCCACATCCAGAGTGCTGCTGGAAGGCAATGAAAGGAGCCAGAATTCTGTGCAATTTTGAAGGAATAACTATGAACTTGAAATAACACTGGAATCTTAAACAGATAGTGCCATATTACTTAGGAAGGCTGAGGGGTGGTGGTCAATAGGAGCAGAAATGAGGGCTTAATTTATGTCCTCATAACTTCTGTCCTTTAGGTCAATGTTATTTAGGGTTTCTTTCAGCATCACTCCTTGGTTCATGTGAAAGAACTGTGTTAGTGTTAGCATATAAACTTGTTTTATCGTTTACATGACCTGGGATCAGAGCTGTTCTCAAGACATTCAGAGCAGCAATGCATCTGCTCCAGAAGGGATTTTGCAGGCGAACAAATGGCAGAAACTAGATCAGGGACCGATGTCCGTATTCTCTAGCAAAGATAATATGCAGTGTTTAACAGTCAAATGCCAAAGTCAGAGTGTGTTGATATGAATATGAATATGAATTTTACCGTAGCCATCCTTGGAGTTTCATCCTGAAATGTGAGAATGTGAGTGCTGGTTTTGGGGTTCTGTGAGTTGTTTTGTATTCAGAAATACAACATCCAGTACCATTCATCCAAGAAGGGTGGCTATCTGTGCAGGCTGTCTCTGGGCATCCCATTGTCCTTATTTGTTTACAAAATATTTCATGTCAAAAAACCTACTAATATCTATTTTATTTCTACCCCTCTTGCACCTTTTTTTTTTTTTTATTGCAGCAGGAGGAACTCATCTAGATACCGTTTAAAAAATCAACCAACAGATAGCTTTTCTGTTAGTATGTAATGTAGGATTTCAGGACTTCAGTTGTTTTAAATGTACTGATGTGTGTATAAAGCACTGACTGTTTAATCTCTAAAAGGCTGCATTTAAAATTGTAATCAAGTATTGTAAGGGAATATGTATTTTGATTGTGAATAAAGTGGCCACAGCAGAATCTTGTATTAATGCTGATTGTGCCTGTGGAAGATGGGGGAGAAGTACAGTGTCTGTCACTGAAAATTGACTGTATTTGACAAGTTTTTGAAGAAATCCAACCAACTTGCTTATATATGATCACTTCCAGCTATTTCAAACAGACTAGGGGCCAGGGGTTTGATACAAAGGAGGAGGTTCAGGTTAGATTTTAGTTAGTGATGATCATTGTTCAACATAAATACATAGTTGGGCTCCATAGTTACATCTGCAAACAGTCCTGTGACAAACAATAGTCTCTTTCAAGTGCCTTGGTGCTTTTTTGAGAATATAGCAATAAATTGCTGAAAGAAAGAAAGTGGAACAGAAGTCTTCTCTCCAATGAAAATTTTTCCATGAAACTTTAAAACTGAAAATCACGATATTTCGATTAACAGTGATTTTGAATAGTTGGAAACCCTTACTGATGATTTTTTTTTATTTGGGGTTTCTTTGGAAAGTACAGTTAATTAAAGAGACAAGGAATATATTTGTCTGTCAAACACAAGTAATCCATTTTTTTTGTGAGCATGCTTTTTTAAAAGTATTTTTTAGCCACCCATGTGCTTTAAATGTGAATGTTTTACCGATTCACCTACAGCACACTATTGGTTTAGATGCTGTGTTTAAAGTATCTTAAGTTTTTTTCATAACGCTAAAGCTGATTTGCAGTTTTTAGCAGCTCAGGATTTTAAAGGCAAATCAATCTACTGGTAGGAACAAAAAATTTCTTGAACTAGGACCTCCCAGTATGCCTGTTTGGGTGGCCCTAGCTGATTATGGCCGGTGAAAATGCGTGGTCATATATCTGACTGGTTTTGGTTGCTGTTAAACAGTTTTGCTTAACTGAGAAATGTAAACAGCATAGCTGTGTTTATTCATAAATTATCAATGCATCTGTATTTCAAGTTCTCTCACTAGGATGTTCTATGAAAAAGTACTCTAAGCAATAGGTAGCAGTATTGACTGATGAATTCAAAAATACAAGGTAGCTCATGGACTACTAGAATAACTGAGCCTGAGATTCAGAGACAATTAAAACTATTTCAATAATTATATTGCAAGAGTATTTGGAAGAGTCTATCTGGAATATTTTTATAAGGTGCTTAAAAACTTTGGGATACTACTGCTAATAAGATTGTCTGGATAAGTGGAAATTATTTGCATAGGAAGTGAGCAAGCATTATTTCCTTGCTTGTACCCCAAATGCTATTTTTTTATTGGATTTTACATGAGTCCAGCTTAGCCTTACTGCAGAGAGGGAGAGATTTTGTTTCCTTGTCTGATGAAAAGTTTTTGTCAGAGATTTCCTGCCTAGATTAAAAAGAGGAATTTTATAAATAAAGGAATGCTCAACATTGACTTCTGTTTTTTGAATGATGCAAAATTTGGTGTGTTACAGAAAAAAGCAGAGTTCTGTATTTCTTTTTTTTTTAAAGTTTTTTAGTATATTCTGCAATTTCTAGTAATAGCATGGAACTGGTTTGCATTAATGAGGCAGAAGGGGGGAAAGGTATTTTTTAAAAGATATAAATTTGTGTACTTTCTAAAGAAATCATAAAATACTGTTCTGTGCCACGTTACTCACATTACGGGACCTTAGATTTTAGATTTAATGTTTTCAATTGACAATGAATTGGAAAAAGTGTTGAAAACTGTGTCATGTTTGCACCTGGTTGTACTATTCTGGTACAACTAATCTCCCGTAAGCTTTAGAAAAAGCAGCAACAAATTTCAGACTGTTTCATTACTGAAAACCGTTACAGACAGTGGCAAGAATATTTGGGGAAAAGAATTCTTCACGGATAGGATTTTTCAAGCTTTGAAATGGGCTGGCAAGGGAAGAGGTGGGAACACCATCCCTGGAGATATTTAAAAGACATGTAGATGTCTCTTAAGTGCCACATGGTTGAGGGGTGAACTTGGCAGTGCTAGTTTAACAGCTGGACTCAGGGATCTTGGAGGTCTGAGAGTTTCTAGACGTTGTTCTGAAGATGCACTTTTCTAGGCACAGAGGCTGACTTTCTTTAACCTGTTGTAACTATCTTAAGCCCTTGCTGTCATGTTTTGTAATGCAGAGCTGCTAAACTGGTAAGTCTGGAGAAAACCATTAGTGGGACCATAGTTTTTAAAATTGCCATGGATTATGCAAATGAGCTCTTGAAACAGAGTTCTTGTAGCTGGGGTAGGTCTGAACCTGTTCAATGAATACCTTGGTTTGTGTGCAGTAATTGAATGATCCAGCTTTCAAGTTACTATTCCATTATTAAAAATGACAAGGTCATTAAATGCCTATTGGAATCCCACTTGGTTTTGTACTTGGAATGATAGGTCATGTTCTCTAGCAAGGGATAAGCACAGGAACTCCATTAAATTCAGATAAATGATTCTTGGGGTGTGTCTTACTTACAGTAAAATTGCTTTCTGGTTTTCAGATTTGATAACAGAAAAGTAAGGCTGCACTTCCTTAGAAGGCCAAGTAGAAAAGACTGGCCTACTTTGGACAAGAAAAAAATTGACTTATGTAAATAAAAATCAGGGCAGAAGAGGCAAGAAAAAGTCTTTCTTGCTTGCTTGTATTCAGCACCTCTACAAAATGTCAGTAAAGAAGCTGAAAATTATTTCTGAGACTGCTGATTTTTTTGTTGTCATTAACATGTCAGTGAGTGACTCTGTGAGCATTTTCGTGGTGAAGTTTACTTAATGTAATTATTTCAAGTCTATGCAGCTCCAACCAACCAAAACCAGAAAACAAATATGTGGATATCCATGTTTTTCCTTTATAAACATATTGTTTGCTGAATAAGTGATATGAAATTATATATTTAAAATGTAAAATTTAAAGAAAACTTTTTTTGTTGTTTTTTAAAATTAATCACAGAAAGTAAACACAGTATTTATTGATGAAATTTCTTGTTTCACATACATTGTGTGATTAACTGGTTCCTATCAACTTTACTAGTAAATCATTGGATTGCAAGCTCATGTCTAACCCTCTGCATTCAATGATGCTCTACATAGTCTCTGAACATTGCACCAGTTTATAAATCAAATTCCAGCTAAGTTTTAGAATTAGTTGGTATATTTATTCTAGCCAACTGCTTAGTGATGATAAGCATAGATAATTAAGTTTGAGTAATCTGTTTGAAGAACAAATTTATTTTTTAATTTTCTTCTGGAGAGCAGGTTCTGTTTTACAGCAGATTTATATAGGAGTTTGGAGACCCCTAGGTGTTTAGAGTTGTTTAAACCTCTGTGTTGTGGGCACGCTTGTTTGTTCAGTTTGTGGCACTGTTCAGCTGTGCTTTATGAACTCATAAACCCAGGCCTCCAGTTAGATAAGGTTACAGCTGTTAATTTAGGAGATTTAGAGAAGATGTTTAGCTAGCTCACAGTCTTCAGTATATGTACTATTGTGTGGGTGAAACATCTAAGTTAAGGACAAAGTAATTCCTAAGTGAGGCATGGCGGATTTTATCTTGAGTAGAGATGAATTGGCTGATCTAGAAAATCGTATGTAGTAGAATTTCCATCCACTAAATAGGAATTAATTTCTACCCTAAGATGAGCCAGTGGATTGTAGCCTCATGTGTGTATAATATTTTTAAGTATTTTATGCATTTGTGAATTAAAGATGAAAAACATACTTGCCCTGGATAACACACCTGAAATACTATTTTATGACTTAAACAGCTTAAGAAATCCTACAAATTTTTTATGGTTTAGTTTTAATGTAAACCTAAGCTCTTTATTGGACACTAGGGCAGAAATATTTTATGTCTGAGGATAGGATTCAAAGCAAGCTATATGAATTTGAAAGCAAAGTAATTTAAGAAGGGAGGGAAAAAACAGTCATGTATCTGAGTTCAGTCTCAGTTCTGTTGCAGGGTTATCCAGGGAGGTCTCTCATAACTCTGGATCTGGTGACTGTCTTGAAAACTGCATGCTAAATCAGCTCTTCACCTACGTGTTGTTAGAAAGCAGATGATTCCTTCATTAGGAAGGAATTCCTTCATTCCTTATTCCTGTGAATGCTTCCAATGCTGTGGACTCTGTACAGTGCTGTACAGGGCACTGAGCCATGGGAATTGTCAGCTGAGGTCAAGTCCCTGTCCCTTGGCACACACACTCCTTCAGACAGAATCATCCTTGTTCTAATTTGTCTTGTCTTGGTGCATCCTGTTTGATCTCGAGGCTTTCGTTATGTAAAATGGAGTGTCAGCATTGCTGGTGATGAGAAAATATTCAAAGGTGCTAGGAAGGAGGATACAAAATCCCAGCCAGTGTGTGGTGGCCACATGTTGACTGTTAGCCAGTACCACAGAGGGTACATAAGGTTGCTGTAAGAGGAGATGTGTTCACTGCCTTCCTAAGAAGCCTTTTCTTCTCTGCCTACTGCTGTGCTGGAAGAAATATTGGTGCTCTACAGTTTAGTAAAGCTTTAAGTAAATGGGATTTTCTGTTTGATGCAGGCTGATGTGACCCTCCAGATGGTCACTCCGTGGTTGACTTTAGCAGTACCTGAGTGTAAGCAGCTCTTCCATCCCAGTTCATAGACTCTCACTAGAAATTAACTGAGGCAGAAAAGTGTATGAAATCAAAGACAGAAGTTCACCAGATGTAATTAATTCTTTCAGGTATGAGAGAGTCCTTTTGTGCCTGCCTACCTGGTCGTACATCCAGCTGAGAGCATACTGAATGGTATTGCAGTTAACTGCAAGAGAGTTTTGTCTGTTTACACTACTTACCTGCAAGCACAGAAATGATGAAAGCTGAAAACCCATCCTTCACAGGGGCCGTGGAGCAGGGGAATGTCTTACTGAAACATGCTGGTTTTGATGGAGAACTCTTCCTTTGCTTTGTGTCCATTAGGTTTTACTAAGCCTGTGTCTGCAGAGATGCCAGATAAAACACCAGGTGCTACAGAGCCTGCACCCAGAAGTGAAGGTTAGTAGTTTTCTTCCATTTCTTTGACTTTTGGAAAAAAAAAAAAAAGAAGAAGCATTGGGATAGTTTCTTGAAGTTAAAAACTGAGTTTCTCTTACTGGCCCCTAATTTAAGGGAGAGCTGAATTAATATTACATATGCACATTTATCTAGATAGCAGGAAATTTTCACTTGTCTCTCCATCCCTCCCTAGCCCATCATCCATGATTGTACTGAGATATATAATAATGGGGAAGGACCAGTGCACTGCTAGGATTTTAGCCTTGGAGATGTTTTGTCTCATTTGCTGAAGGGATCTTGTTGACTGAAGCAAGTTTTTTGTATGAGATACTTGAGTCTAACAGAACCAAAGCTGACATTTAAGATGTGGGTTGATTGATACAAGGAGGAATTATCTGTGTGATTTTCACTAAATCAGTAGAATCTTGAAATGCTTAGTCAGACCATTTTGTTTCCTCTCATGGTCTATTAATTTTAAGTTCTGACATCTAAAGGTTTGATACTTGGTTTCATGGAAAAGTCATTCTTTGGAAACAATTGTAACCCTGCTAATTTGATTCCTTCCCCAGAATCACTGCTGGATGTGTCATTAAAGTATTTTATAAAAATTTGCTATTTCATGGGAAGATTGTGAGTTGTTTCTGACAGTATTGTGTCAAAACTAAAGTAGCTCTTGTATATCCTTGCCTTCTAGATCATTGCTGTCCTTACACAAGGGCTGTATTAATTAAAATGTGCGGTTTAGTTTGACTAAAGCTTACAGCTCAGGCTTGTTTATTCTACGCCTCAAGACAGATGTCTCAAAATTTAGTCTTAAGTATTTTCGTGGATTTTGAACCTCAGTTTTGGCATTTGAAGGGCATGGAGGAACATGTTGCAATAATAAATTCAAGAAGTCCATCAATAGTAGTAGAGAAAGGTATTTCTCATCATGTGAAGGGTATTAAATTATGCTTAACTGCAGAAGGCCTTTTTAAAATTTACTGTAAAGCTTAACATGTTACTGGGAGAGCTCTCAACACAAGAGGAAAAGTAAGTACAGCTAGTCTTTTAAAGACTGACCTCTCTCATTCACTTGTTGTGTACCATCCTTATAAATAAATACTTATGTTAAAGCATTGTAGTGAGTCCACTTGAAGCAAAAGCCTACAATAAAATATAGCTAACTAAGATGAGATTATTCTGAATCTTTATTTTCAAATTGCAATTATCGTTGTATTTTGTTGCGATAGGAGCTCATGAAGTTATTCCATAGTCTGTATAAAATATCCTTGCTCAGTTGGTTAGAGCAGGATGCTGATAATGCCAAGGTCACAGCTTTGGTTCTTGTATGGGCCATTCACATAAGAGTTGGACTTGGTGATACTTGTGGGTCCCTTCCAACTCAGAATATTCTGCATGACTATGTGTGTGTGTTTTAACAAATGCAATGTTTACTAAAACAAAACTTAATTTACTCTGGATACTTTGTTTTTAATTGCTCTCTGAAACCTAATTTTTAGATGTTAAAAAAAAAAAGGTGAGCTAATGAATAATAATGAATCTACACTTAAGAGACCTGTTTTTATGTCTTGATGAAAATGCTGTACTATAGATAAAACATTCTAATGATACAAAGTCATGAGTGCTGGAAGTTAATGAGACTTTGTGTTGGTTTATTCTAATGTATATATACAATGTTACAATAATATTTACCGAAAAAAATGGTCAGACATATATGCCAGTGGCTGCTGCAGCATGGATTTACAAAATAAACTTCCATAGTTAGTCTTTCATTATATGCATCTCTATTTACTTAGCATTTATACAGCTAACTGGTATGTAGAAATGTTTCACTGGTATGACTGAGTGAGAATTGAGAAGTGCGTGTTTTATTTCTTGTGATTAAAATACCAATGCTCCTTATGTGCATAAACACTTATGTGAACTTTTGTAATTATTTCCAGAAATCATATCATCTTATTACTGCTTGTTCTTTTTCCCGAAGAAATATTCTTGCAGTTGTTGGTTAAAAGAAAAGAAAAAGGTGTATTTGTTGTTACAAATTTCTAACAATTAACCTCTTCTGTTCATCGGGGCCAAGTTGGGTTGAGCAAAGTGTTGGCAAGTTACTGATTACCTGGGAACTTTGAAAAAGCTGGTGTTGCTTTAACCTAGCCCTGCCCCTCCCTGCTCCTGACCCACTGCTCCATATACTCCAGTTAAGCCATGAGGCACAGGGGAACAGACAATTGAGAAAGGAGTTTCCTGTAATTAAATTACTATAACTCAGTCCTTGACTTGAGGGTCCCCAGTGGGAGGGCAGACTGTTTGCTTTTCTGCCACCTCTTCTGTCCAACCTTTTAGAGTCAACAGTTGTATTTATAAATGTCAGTGCTTGCTTTGTGCTATCAGGAGAAAAGACCCAGGACCTGGAGATTCGGTTGTTGCAAAGATGGAAGTGTGTGCATATCACACAGGGAAAAATATTTTTCAAGAAGCTTGTCTAGCTATCAAGGAGTGGTAGACAAACAAATTAAAACAAAAAACTCCTACCATGATCCACGTATAACTATTTCTTAACTGTTTTCCTTTGGCAAAGCTATTATATTCTATTTACAATGGATGCATTTAGAACAATGTACTATGTCAATACCAGGAAGCAGGTTGAGTGTATTTCTGTTTTAGCTTGCAAAGGAATTAGCATTTGTTCTGCTTGTGTTTGCTGAAAAGTCACCCTTAAACTTCTAGTATAGTTAACCACTGGAAATAAGGCTGTGACAGGAGTACCCCACCCACTGCACAAATTCCTCTTCTCTCCTTTAGAGAGGCTGCTGTGATTCATGGCGACTGCTCATGATGGTATCTGGAGCCAAGGAGTTACTTATTTCCAAAAATTTAGGGGAATGATTGTTGAATTCTTTCATTACAAATTATCTGTCTTATAAGGTTAAAACTTTTTCTAGCTTGACAAAAATTTGATGGTACTGAATATTTTTTCATAAAACACAAGTGTTTCATCCTGTGGATAGTGGGATAATTTTTTGTCACAATAGCTGTGACCAGCTGTTCATAACATAGCTAGGCTTGCTTCAAAGAAACCAGATGAGGTCTGCCTTAGTATCTGTTTGGAAGATTCCCAGACTCAAAGTTTTTGGGATATCTGTCAAGTGCTACCTTAGCAGTAGCTTTAGGCAAAATGCTTAGAAAATTTATATTTGGATGTGGGAACCTTTATTCAGTTTCTCCAGTCAGCTTGACTGGTTGTTTTTCTGTGCCTTAAAAGTAGGCATGTTTGCAGAAGACATGAGGAAGTTAAACTCCCACGAAGTCTTCTTCCTTTCCCTCTTCCCACACCAACTTTTTCATTAAGTAAGAGGCATGACTTCCCACAGCTGGATCCTCTCTTACTGACTTCATGGTTCACACTTGCATCCTGAAGGAAACAAATGTTACACCTGGACTTTATAAACAGCCACTGACAAATCCCTGTGGACAGCAAGCTTATGTCATTGTAAAATATCCTACAGCAACAAGCAGTGGTTTTCCTTGCATTGTGTACCTGATGGCACTAGTGGGAGCCTACCAAGTGCTTCTGTTGCTGCTTGTGATAAATCTCATTGCGTTTTCTAACTCCTCTGGCTTAGGTTCGTGTGCTATTTCTGCTGCTGTTTTTTGTGCCCCCCAAATCATATCTTGATAGAGGAGGAAGTCTCTGTACAAGGACAATATTTGAAATTCTTAGCCCTAGTGTTCATAAAAAGAGGTGATGAAGCCTAAGTAGACTTTAAATCTGACTGGAAATGGAAGAAATGTGAAGTGGAAGGGTGATGAAATTGGACATTTTTTTCTGACTCCTTGCTAAATTGTTGCCTTCCCTATGCACACCGCAAGGAGGTGGCACATCTTTCTTTGAAAAAGGGGTTCTAGACTATTGCAATAAGGCATAATGACTCTTGTCATAACTCCTGATACCTGGTCGAGCCTCCAGTCCACAGAAGCTGAGCACTCACAGCAGCCGAAGCCAGCTGCAGCTGCGTGCAGCCCCTGAGGTGTGCAGCACAGCGCATGTTCTCTGCTGGTGCACGAGGCATTAAACCATAGCCTTGAATCAACTGCCTATTTTCCTGGAAGTACTTCGATGAACTGCCTTAGTCACTGAGCCACTCTGGCTGGGTCCCACTGTCTTTCTCAGTCGCCAACAGAAAGTGGATGGGCTTCTAAACTTCCTCAGCTCAGTGAAGGGGGAGGAGGAGGTGGTGGCTGTCTTGATCTGGGGCAGTGAAGGGCAGTGAGAGGTAGACTGTTCTGGATGTTGTGAAATGTTTGAGAACAGTGAAGACTGCTCCTCATCAGAAGTGAAGATGCAGTTGCTGTAATGTAATGGTGATTAAGTCACTGATTACAAAGGTTGGGCCATTAACAAGTAGAATAACTTGTTCTTCAAATGCCGAGCACTTTGCCTGGTGTCCTGACTGGCTGGTATCCTGCCAAACATCAGTGTTCCAGTCATTCGCAAATTACAAAAAGTTTATGTGGCCTGAACTGCTTAAACTTGAGGTTTGGAAAACTATGGAGGGTTTTTTTATATCAATGATCCCATTTTCAAAGAATTACTTTTATTTTTCTGTTTCAATGGTAACTAATTCTTAGTTCTCAAGCAATTAAGAAGTGTAGCACTTGAGTTTGGTGCATTTTTTTGGCTTTGTATCAGTTAATTGCACACAATGTAAAATTATGTGTATAGTATTTCACACATAATGTGCACATGCTAAATAACAATTTGAGGTAGTTCAAAAGGGAGGCTAAATATGGCTTGCGTGAAGCAATCAAATGTGATGCATCTTGATGAAAAACAGCTAATTTCTTCAAAGCCCTTCTGAATCTGAATGTTATTAATTTATTTCTAAATTGAACTTTCAAATCGAGAAAAATATAAAGCAATTCAAACATTCCTGGAGGAGCAAAGGTTCCTTGCTAGAGAAAAGAAAGAAGTGGCATACTAATATTCTGTGTATTGAAGTGTAAAAATTCCTTTTCCTACCAGGAATGATAAACAGTGTCTAATTATTGAATTTATTAATTATTTTGAGCTTAGAAAATGCTTGAAAAAAAAAGATTGATTGAACATTCCTTAATAAATATTTTTTTTAAATTTTTGTGTTATGTTTAGCATCTGTCTTGCTTGCCACCTCGGAAATGTGCTGCTGATCCTAAAAAAATCTATTGCAGGTTTAAATTATCTTTTTCTGCTTAAAAATAATTTGAGTACCATGATAGTTTTTGGAGAAGGCCCCAACCAGAAGTTACTCACTAATACTGGAATCTTAGCTGTGTGTGACCTGGAATAAAAATATAAATGTACTATTCTGTGATTACAAATGTTAGCAGTATGCTTTGCATCTGCTTTTTCTAAATTGGGATTGATAACCATTGCTTCTCTTGAGATTTCTCCATGGGAAGACTCTGTCACCAAACACAACAGTTATTATTATTAAAGCAGCTACTAGATGTTAAATTGCTGTTCTGCAATAATTGGAACAAGCTAAAAAGATTGTTGTAATGAAAATTGTCCTGTTAGAAATGCTGATTTGAAGTAGTTTCCTTTGCCTTTTTCATAATGGCTTGTTTTGGTTTATTTTGGCTTTTTTTTTTTTTTAGTGGTGGTGGTTTGAGGTGTTTTTCTTTACTATCATATATTCTATGTTACTGTGTGGAAATACAATCCAGATTGCTGGCAGCTGCACAGGGTTAATATACAGAAAATAAGTAATAGTAACAGTTAATCTTTCAACAGTTTTTTAAGTGTAAATCAGCTTTCATCCCAACAACTGTGCTTTTTTCCCCCCTTTAGGAATTTCTGCCATATTTTGTCTTACTGCTTTATTTGAGTGACAAACCAGAAATCTTTTTTCAGATTCATTGATTTCACCTCCTCCCCAGCCATATTTCTTCCAAAGTAACTTAAAGGACATGGAAGGATAAGAGACAAAAATGAAGTACTTGCTACCAGTTAAAGTGAGCTGCAACTCCTAAGATAAAGGAGAATGTCAAGGTTACATTCTTTCATCTTGTGCTGACCATATCCTTAAAACCAAAAAATCCAAAGTAGTAAAAATAAAGATATAAACACATTTTGCTGGTTGAGTTGCAGCAGCACAGGCACCTTCCCATTATTGACCACTTGATTCTGAAGAATTTTGACAGGTGTTATATAGTTAGCAAATGTAAGCCTGCTAGTAGTATCATTGTTGTTTATTTACCCAGTTCTATGTCTAGCAGTAATTTCAAACTATGCCACTGACTTTAGAAGTGGCCTGAGAGGCTTAATATCCTAAATTTAAACTTGAGAGATTAATACATACAGAGAAAAACTTACTTGTTTTCTTGCTTGTTTAATTGGTTCCTGTAGTTTTATTTAGCTTAAGAAAGGGGGGAAATTCTGCTTGCTGATAAACCAGAAGGGGAGGTAGCTTTGATGTTGTATGAGCAGGAAAAAATTTTGAAGAGATGTGTCAAACTCCTGAAGTCAACTTCTTGAAGACTCAGCAAGCTGAGGAGAGCAGAGAAGGGGAGTAGAGGTGGGAGGCTGCTTCTGTTGAACTGTGCCCAGATCCATTAGTGGTGCAGGCAAAAGAGCACACAGGATACTTTAAATTATATCCACATCAGTTTCTGGTCATCTCTTTGGTCAGAATATGCTGCAAAACCAATTGTGCAGTTCAAGACATGAAAACTTAACATATTCTTAAAAAAAAAAAAAAAATCTGTTCTTAGTTGTGGGTTTTGTGGAGTGGGTCTTAAAATAAATTCCATTACGTACATTGTGGCAATGGTTCCTGCAACATATATATTGTAGAAAAATTTAAAATGGGCACAGCTTCCAGGGGAAGTAAACTCTTCTTTTCCCATATGCACACAATGTTGCTTGTGCTTCAAACGATGGAATGACAGAAAAATTGATTAAAGTGGTAAGAATTTGAGCTTAACCTCTGTCCTAGCAAATCTCGACTCTTCTGGTTCAGGAAAGGCAGGCAATCCAAGTTATTTGGGTTCTGTTATGTCTACTTTCTGTCAAGATAGTTATAAACCACATGCTTGCTCTCAATGTCTGTTTGTTAAGAAGGATGATTACCAGTTTATACATTTGTACTTTTCGCTGCATAAAAATTGCCTGTTCATGGTTAAATCTTATCTCATGTGTTTCACAATGGAAGGCAATATTGGAAGAAACAAGTCCTGTATGAGGCTAATTGTTAGAGAATTTTGCCTGATGTCTGGCCAGGAGATGGTTCTGTCTGGTCATATCCAAAGTAAGCCAGTGTTTCTAAAGATGAGATGTCCTGCTGTGAATATTTCGTGGTTTTGCTGTATGAATACAATTTTTAGCCAACAGGAAATCCTTTAGGAAGATAAGACGCTGCTACAATTCTCCCAAAAAGCAAACAGCTGCATTCAAGGTTTGTCCCCAGTTAGGATCCCTACCCTGTGAGGGTCTTGGTATTAGATCCCAGTCCTAGGAGCTCTGTAGTCACTCAAAAAGAGACACAGAGAACCTTCTTCACACTGTAAGTATGATATGTATAAATGCAATTTTTCTTACGTCTTTATTGATTTTTTTTTTCACAACTGAGTAGCAGTAAAGAGTTTAAAGAGTGTCTAAAACTTTTGAGAATCATAGGCCTTTTCCCCTTCAAAGAAGTGGCAGTATTAACTACAGACACTGGTCTAATCTTACAGCATTTGGCAAATTTCAGATAGGAAATTGAAGGAGCCCCAAAGCTGCCCTCCTCAATCCCACCACGCAACTATTTTGTTACCTGCTGAAACAGACAAAGTATTTAGAGACTCATTGTATTGACAACTGCTTGTTAGGAAATCCTTGTGACAGAAAGGAGACATGTTACAGAAAGATGACTTTCTTGAGTGTGAAGTCTGTCATGAACTAGTTGCTCTTTTCTCTCCTCAGAAATATTGATGAAGAATGTCCTAACTGTATTTTAAATCTATATTCAATATTAACAATAATTGGTTGGTTCTGCTACTTGCCACCCTCTCTCATTTCAACCTCTTTCACACGTGCATCTTCTTATATACCTGGACACTACTTCTTGGGACTTCGGTCTTAAAAGAGCACTGTGCTACAGTCCTGGAAGGAAGTGGCTTCTTGTAATTATGGAGTAAAGTGGGTGCAAGGAGCTGTATGGGTGAGTTGTGTTGCAGCACTGAGGTTTCAGGTTCAAATTGTGATTTTAGGATCAACAAATAAAAATACGCGGCTTGTTGTGTATTTCCTGTCAATGTTGTGCATTTAGTGAAGTGCTTAGAAATATTTCAAGTGTTTCATAAGGGAAATGCTGAAGAAAAATAATGCCTGCATTTCATATAGTGAAGAAATCTAATGCTGTTGAGATCCTGAGTTCCTTTGTTTGTCACAGTTCTTCAGCTCTTACTGTAAGATGTGGCTACAGCCAGGGTGACAGGAGCTAATGGCTTTTTTGAACAGGTCTTATGTTAGTGCCTAAGGTTCATCTCTCCAAGGCTTCAGATGTACTGAAAGTACTTTTTTTTGGCCAACACCCAAAGCTGAGGGGCTCATGATGACAAGTCAAGCTTCATTTGATTTGGAGAAGAAGCAGTGGGAACTCACAGTGCTTTATGCTTCTGGGGAAGTTGCTCTGTACACTGCCTCCAGAAACTTCTATGTCACATCAGAAAGCTCGACTTTCTGCTTTAGAATCAGAACAACTGATGCCATATACAGCTGGGCCTCTGCAATCTCTTGTTGTGACTTAAACTTTTGTATCATATCTGGATGCTGTGCGTTCATCACAGACCACAACCTGCTCATCACTTCAGGCCTGGCTGGAATCCACATTATTAATACAGCAGCTCCAGTCTGTTTTGCCACACATCTTTTAGACAGATGGAGACGTGGATATGATTCAGATCATGCCTCTGAAGTAGTTTTGTGGTCTAAATCCAACTGTCCCAGCGTGTTCCTGTGCGCTGTGCTAGACTGAGCTCTCCTGGCCACCAGGGAGGAACGGTATGACCCTATCAGAGCTAGCACTGGCCCCAGCTGGGGCTGTGTTTGTGTAATCAGGGTGCAGGAGAGTGAGCCAAAACCACCAGAACTGCAACACATTTTTAAGTGCTGAGCCCTTCTTTTTGTGAATAGCCTGAAGATAGTGGTTTAGACTTTGTTCGGATAGAGGTAAATTTTTTTTATGAGCCCTGATGGGCAGGATTTGACTCTGCTTTATACATTTCTTTAGTGTTTTAAGAATGTAGTATTTTTAAAGGAAATTTTTTGGGGGGTTGTTTTTTTTTATTTTTTATTTCTTTGTGGGTGCTGAGCCTGTATTTGGATTTTCACATTTTTGAAAGACAGCTGGGCTGTCAGGATAGCTGGCTTCTGTGGATCCTTTCCTTGAGAGGTGGGGAAATCAAAGTCTTACTAGGAATAAAAATTATTGCACAAGCTTTTTAAGTTCACAAATTTAAAAGTCATGGAATTACTGCTGTGACTGAAGTGTATGATACCCAAAACCAAGTTTTCACTTACCTATTGTGGGAAAATGTCACTGCATTGTTATCACTTCTGAATACAGACAAATAACTGCCTTTTATAAAATTGTCAGAGTTTATAGGCATATTTACTTTATAGCTACTTTTATAAGTTACCCACACCCTTCTCTTCATGTGAATGAAAGCGCTGGATAGACCACACTTGATAATGTCATACCAGGAAATCTTTAATGTGAAATACAGAGAACATGGGGAGGAGGGAAGCTTGCAGGGCAGGAAAAATCACACTGAAGATAATGTATGGAGGGAAAAAGTATAGGTTTTACGTCTATGCCTTTTTTTAATTTTTAAATTTAAAGAAAAGAAATATAGGTTGCCTTTGATATAAACCAACAAATATGTTTGTAAGCACTGATATACAGGAAGGCTTCTTGGTTCCAGATTTAAGCCTTTAAAATTCCTCTAAAATTGAATGCATATTAAAAAGCAGAAAAAAGGAACCAGAAAACTAAGAAAACAACCAAGCAAGCAACCAAAAAAACCCGAGTCTTGTATAGCTGAAAATACTGCCTGTTGACCAGACTTGATCCTGCTTAATCTTTTTCTGCCAAGTTAGACATTCTGGCAAGCTTCCTCAAGTCTGGATGTATTCAAGTACTGTATTTGGCTGACTTAGTTTGTTACTTTGTAAAGATATATGAAAATCCCAGTTCAAACATTTCAGCCTGTAGTTGTTTTTACAATCTGTCAAGAAGCACAGCTAATTGATATTTCACTTTATACATCAGATATAATTTTTCTACCAGTACGTTATGTATTTGGAAGCACATTTTCCACTTAAGCAAGTTCTGCTACTATGTACTTTATCTGAAACACTTCATAGTTTTACAGAATATGCTCTTTCTACTGAACAAGGTATAGTAACACTTGGCAAGTCACTAACTTTTTTCCACCTTTTTTCAAATTAGCAATGTCTTCCAGATCTTGGCTTCTATGTGTTTCATCTGGCTGTAATGCACAGTCTGTCCCTGCAGAGATGACATCTTCGTTGTCTTGACTTTGATTTTATGAAGAACTGCAAAACCATTACATATGAGACTTTCTGTATTTGAATATCTTTGATAGTTCCGTCCCTTGTATAACGCTGAAATTTAAAATGATAAAAGTAAAACTGATCAAAACTGTATGGTTTGATTGTATATGTTAATTGGTCTTTCTTCCAAGTCCAGTGCTGATTTCAGCAGTAATTCTGCTTGTCAACAGATGTATTACCTATTGGATTTGGTGTATGAAGAAAAGTGGGAATTTTGTCTTCAAATGAGTTTTGTGGACTTCCTGATGAAAAGAATTAACACTGAATCTGTACCTGTTGAAGAGGTGTCTAGAAATTTCTAAAGCCTGGAAGTAGGTCTGTGAGCCCATCCCCTACAAAACGTAGTCGTTGGAAGACCTGAATTGCAAAGGTTTTGTTTCTGGGATCTTGTACTGTTTAGAAAGAGATTTAGTCTTTTAAGCAAGAACTTATATTGTAGAATCAACCATAGCAAAAAGATTTTTATCCATAATTGTACCATCAGTTCAGTCCTGTTTCTAGACTGAACATGTCTGTGTGTTTATCTTAAACCATTAAACTTTTGTTTGAAGAAATGGCTGTGACCCTCAGACTGGTACCTCTTGACTGTGTAAATTGAACAGACTGAGCTTCTTTTGCCTGTTGTTATAGTGTAGGATTTCTGACAGCATATGTTTCTCATGCCTTATTTTACTTAGATGCTATTTTTGAAATGTAACAGCTAGACCTTGAGTGCACATGAAATCCTATGCATCTTTTTTTTTTTTTTTGTCTAGAAGCCATTTTTTCCCCTCTTCCCATTTGATTAAGATGCTTAGGATTATTTACAAATAGGGCGAAACTGGTCCCCCAGTCATTTGGAATTAGAGTGTACAGGCAGAAACTTGATGAGATTGAATATTGCTCTGTTCCTAAACTAATGTGAAAGACTTTGTAAGAAAAGTACTGTATCATTAGTAGACTACACAGGGTTAAATTTAGGCATAGAAACAAGCCAAAAGTTGATTTTCTTCATTTATTTCTCACAAGAAATCCACTTGGAACAGCAGTCTTTGTAATTGATGCAGATGTTCAGAATTCTTTTCTGCTGACATGGCATAAAGGATAATCCAGGTCAGTCAGTACCTTGTAATTAATGCACATTCTTTTCCCTTTTTCTTCTTAAATCTCTTTTAATTTATTTTCTTTTTTTTAACTTTTCTATTCTTTTTTCTCTTAGTAGGGAAAAGGGAGCAATCCCTGGTTTAAATTTCTGAGCTAGTACAAAACGATAATAAAAGTTTTGAATGACTTGCAGATTACAGAGTAAAACTATGCTAAACTACTACATAATAGAGCCCTTTTTACAGGTAATTTTTAAATCCAAGGCAATTTTTTTGTAATGTTCTTCCTTGCCCACCCTGGTATTGTGAGTTTGCAGAGAAGCATAACTTACATTACCATATAATAGTGCAGAGTACTGGAAGGGTTAAGCGGAAAGGAAGATAAAAGCTACTTTGAGCTCACTTTTTTGCCTTGAACTTTGGATGCTGTTGAATATAGCAGTCATCTGTGATCACAGGTATCTTAGCAGCTGTATAATCAAAAACTATAAATGTCCAGATAGGAAATGATCCAGCAATTAGAGGAAACAGTACTGAACTGATGACTTAAAGTCACTTTCGTTCTTAAATCACACAGTTGTAGCTGTTAGACTTTATCCTGTGATCTTTTCTCAGTACCTTGGCAGAGTACTTGAAAACCCCAATAATCAGATTGGCTGAGAGTTAGAATGGAGAGGATTGGAACGGCTTTTTGTAGCTCCTTGCCAAAGAAGCACCTCCTGATCGAGAGGTGTCATTGCTTAAGCAGACTGGAAGGAAGCTAAGGGCTAGTCTCTCTCTTACCTAGATGCCCACCTTTCTTTCTTTGTGTGTGTTGTATTGCAAATATTAATACAAATGCAAGGGAGGGCTGTAGGATGGTTTTGTACATGTGCCACTGAAATCTAAATGCTAATCAAAGCCTGGAAAAGAGCTTGGATTTTTAACTTGGATGGGTTTCAGAATTAAGAAAAAGAATCTGTGGCCTACTTACCAAGCAAGTGGGAAATATGTTTAAAGTTCCTGTGTGTAATACAAGCCTGAATGTTGGAGCTTTGTGGGTTCTTTTATTTCCTATTTTTTTTTCCTACTAGAAGAACATTGTGAAACATTCAAAAGTGAAATGAATTTGTTTAAAACAAAGTGGGATTTTGAAATTTAGATTCAGAAGTCATCAGTGAAGGATTTCCTAAAAGTTGTAAAAGAACCCTCTTTCCAAAAAACACAAAAAATCCCCTACCTCTTCTATAATGTTGAATAGTTGCTTAGTTATCTACATAAGTGCACACAATATTATCTGCTTCTTCAAAGTAGTTGGGTGTGTTTTTGTGTATTATGTCTACTAACCTTGTGCATGTGACTCTGAGATGAAAATAATGACTCACAAATTTGACTGTTGGCATGGTCCTAATTATGACTTATACTACTGAGAAATCCCTTGTCACCTCTTTGTATTCTCACAGGAGATTACTCTTGCTAAAATGCCAAGAGCCCTATATATCAGTACTGAATACTGAAAACAGTACAGTGTCAAACAGCCTGATGCAAAAGAAATTGAAATATACAGTGATTCACTAGCTTTGTTTACTACTGTAGTAAATAAACTGATGCACAGGTTATAGTTAAAAGCTCTAAGGGTGCTGCATTTAATGCTAATTTTCTGCTTAAAATATGCCCCTTTTGAAACACTGGTATGTTCTGGGGAAGTGACTAATCTAGGCTGATTTGTGGACTGCCAACTTTGGGAACAACACAAAAAAAAAATCTGTGAAAAAACTGTGTCCTGAAGCAAATACACAGATACAGACAAACAAAATCTATTTGTTTTCTATTTTGGGTCATAGGTGGTTGGCTCACAGTCCAAGTAAATGTGCTGTGTCCTTGTAACTACAGAATAATTGTGATTAGTATCACAGAATAGTCTTCTGACATTTATTCAGTGTGCTTAAGATACTCTGAGATCTGCATGTCAAGCTGTCATAGCAATATTTTGTGTTTAAATCAGGTGTGGGGATGGAATGTCCAGAAAGCTTACATGTACTTTGAATGCCATTCCTCTGCTTAAAAACCAAAATAAATTTGTTTTGAAACACCTTCTATAAACCGTGCTGCCCATACCAGCAATTCTATTATTAGCATAGAAAAAACATAATTTTAAAGTGCTTATTGAATCAGAAATCAGTAATTTGGACTCAGTACTACAAAGTTCTCAGAACAAGACATTTAAGCGAATGAGTAACTTTACCTTAATAAAGGATTCATAGATATAGAGAAGTTGGCATGCTTGTTGCTAAGTGTTCACATTAAAATTTCCACCTTGCAGGAAAAGAGCTATGATTTCATGATACAGCTAAGCAGATGTATCAGTAGTACTATAAGAAGGAACAGTCCCATCCTCTGAAGTTACATATTCACTTACCTCTGCTTGCTCTCACCCAGCATACAAACCACAACTTGTCAGGAGCAAGACCAGCAGGAATGTAATGTTTTTTTTTAATTTGAGGGGTTTTTTTGCATGTGAACTGATTAACCATCCCTGAGCCCACTTACGGCTGGGCTTTGCTGCTAAACATCCATGTTAGTTTTAAATACTTTGCTGGGTAAATCATACTTTGTGCAGTGGATTTCCCAGCTTTATTAAATGTGGAGACTTAATTCAACATTATTCAGGCCTTAGTAAGATGTTCTGCTTCATGCATGCTGAAAAAGTGGCTGTAACTCATTTTCCCTTTCTCTGGTGTTAACTCTGTACTAATGAAATAATGGAACTTCTGGACTCAAGCAATAAAAACTTGACTTCTGAAGCAGATGAAGGGCTGTTTCTCATCCAACCAGGGCAATTTGATACTTTTAATGCCAAGTTGGGAAAGGATGTAATTGATAGCTCTACACAGAGCAACAGGCACAGCTTGCAGAGGGAAAGTGGCGTTTTTGTTGGCTCTGGGAGGAGACTTTGAAATCTGGGTCTGTTTATTTCCTTGCCCATAATACTTAAACAAGTCCCTGACTTGCCTAAGGGGCCTGATAGGAACTTGACAGTGTTCTAGGCAACCCAAAGGGAAGAATTTAACAGGGGAATTTTCTCTTTTCTCTTTCTTCTCCATGATTAGTATTTAATGTTTCACTCTGCCTGCCACCCTTCTTTGTTCGTATAGTCCCAGATCTTATCCTAAGGCAAAATAGATGCTGCTGACAATCATATTTGTATAAAGTAGTAACTATCCACTGCTGTAAGGCTCTTTAATGCCTACTGCTCATTTTGTTACTGGAGATAGTTGTTTGCAGCTGGAAGAATGTAGGTTCTGACTAGGACAGAAAACTGTGGCGTAGTGGTTGGCTCTTTTGCAGGTGAAGCTTCACCCATCCTGTAACACAACAAGCTTGTTGGCAGATTTTATTGACAGATTAAATGACAATAATGGTTACTCTTTGATTATGGATTCACAGAAGATGGTTATCATATACACAAATGACCTTAAGAATATTTTTACAGTGATAGTTGGATACTACAGCTTTCAAGTTTTCAGAGGTCTCTTCCACTCAAATTAAAGGGAAGAAGCATCTTGGTTCTAGAATCCAGGAAGATCTCTGCTGAATTGCAGATTACAATCCAAAACAAAAAGCATGAAACATATCCTTTTAAAAAAAATTTAAAATCTCAGTTTCATGGGCTGGGGAAATGCAAGTGTCATTTTACTGACAGATTAAACTGTTTCAGTTTGGAGCAGTCTATGTGCACATAAACACCAAGAATAAAAAAAGTATCTAGGGGTTTCCTCTGAAACTGTGTTCCTTAAGGGTGGATGAAAGGAGACCTTATCGTTACTTGAAGGATTGGAAAATTACGTAGAAAAATGAATTTGCCTGTAAGATACACCACAAATGTCTGGGCTTTCCAGGAGTAAGTGCTAATTTTCAAAATCCTGGGATTATATTTACCAGTGATTTGGTGCAATTACTTGGTTTTATTTAGAATGCAGTGCCCAGACTAGCTTATTTTTTGTACAATGGTATTTAAATAAAGCCTGTGATTATGATCTGTGCTCTCCAAATCTCTAATCTGTCTGGAGGAGAGCAAACAGGAGCTCTGATTTTAAGGTGTGTTTTTGGTGGGTTTTAATTTTTTTTACCATATTTGCTCAGTGGTTGGTATAATCCTGTTTAAAAGGGTTTTTTTCTTGCTTATTGGGCATGTTCTGTCTGGCTACCATTGTTTCATCCCTCATTCATAACTGAGTAACTTAATACTGAAATCAAACAAGTTGGAGTTTCAAACCCAGACAAGGTTTTTTTGTCATCCCGTTTTCATTTGGTTTTGTGCAAACAGGTAGTACTTTTGTTGGCTGTTCTGCAGTTAGTGTCACATTGAAAACATTTGAAGCTGATTTTTGTACAGAGTAAACATCCTGTGGTTAGAAGGGCTTAATTAGTTCAGGTGCCTTTACTGCTGGCATATACCTCCTTATCTTGAAAGTAGTGTCCACCAACTAATCCTTTATTTATGCTGAGTCTTGGAATTTCCCTTGGAGTGCCTTTTTGTAACCTCTCCCAGTATAAATGGGAAGAAAGTGTCTGGTAAACAGTGAGGTTGCTGGTAAGCAAATTAATAATACACATGAATGTAAATTTCTTCGCACTGGTGGCAGGTTGGATGCCTGCGATTAACGTCGCAAAGAGTGACAGCGATGTGCTTATGCCTGTGAGATGGTTAGTTACCTTTTGTTGTACCATTTTACAAAGGAATCTTTTTATTTTGTTTATGCATGGGAGGACCGAATTTGTTAATCAAATGTCCAAGGCTATGTTTTCAGTGTTCAAAAGGAGGGAATTGTTCAATGACAATGGCTAATTTGCGATAGCAATCGCAATGTGAAATCCTAGTGGGCACTTGGATCTCTTCGTCTAAAGCAAGCTGATATCACGGCGTATTCTGCAATTCAGCATGAACAAAATGGGAGCCTATTTCCATTTTACGGTGATGGAACTAACTCAACTTTACTCCCTTGGCAAAAAAAGGTATCATTTTAGTTTGGTTTTGGTAAATTCTTAGCCCCATTGTGAAATGGTCTTTCTGATTACGGGATTAAAGGTAATCCTAGAGAATCCCGATAGTGGTGGCTGAAAAAGAAAATCTGTAAAACCATTGTATTCTGTTTCTCAGGTTTCTGGTTCTATAATAGTGTATGATTGCACTGACAACCAGTGAATTTAGAGTATCCCGTCATAGGAGGAGAACAATGAGTATGGCAGAAGTTAATGCTTTCTCCTGTCCCAGATTGAGAGAAGGGTAGTAGTGTAGGGAAGTTGAATTAGACAGAAGTAAAGAAATCATAATTTTGGCTTAACTCTACTTTGCATGGTAAAAGAAGCTTGTAGACATCCTACCTGAAAAAGTTGCCTGCATATTCTGGTTTTTTTTAACCCAAGAGCCAGGTAATTTACCATTTCAGATTAGGTCATGGTGTAGGCCTTCCTTACAAGGAAAAAATCTGATCTGAGTTTGTTTTGTTGCTCTTATTCAAGATACTGCAGCAACAGCAATATTGCTATTAGTGTATAATGGAGTAAACTGGGCTAGACTAAGAAGGTAAATCTCCCTGGTGCAATGGAAAGTGTTTGCCTCTGTGTGTTTTTCTCTAATACTCCTGCATTTAGGCTCTGAAGGAAGGATTACATATGCCCACAGTTGAAAACTTTTTTGAGCTTTAGAGGGAGTTAGTGGGAATGGACCCTCAAGCAGGTGTCATGGCCATGGACACAGGTGTTTGAACTGAAATTGATCACCCAGGCTCCAGCTGGCAGAAGAGTGCAAAAAAAATGCTGGTTTAGACCCACTAAAAACAAGTGCTCGTGAATATGTAATTTCTGCTGCAAGTTTAACATGTAACGGTAGTACAGAATATGCCTGCTCAGAGGCATTTAACTCAGAGTTCAGGGTTGACTTCTTCAGATCAAAGGGGGAACGCAACCAAAATAACTCACTCAGATTTTGAGAGCTCAACTTTTAAATTTTTTTAAATTGTTATTATTATTTTTTACTTTTCTTTAGAATATAACAATCTGCACAGCTGAATATAATGCTGACGCTACTGGTAAGACTTTAGAGTGACCAGGTTCCAGGGGAAAATCGAAAGCATAATAGCTTTTGGTATCCAGTTTCTTGTGGAATGGAGTCAGATCTTGGTTTTTTATCAGAGAAAGGGTCATCACCTCATCACGCATTCCCTCCCTTCCTCACGACTCCCCAAAGGTGCAGTACTCTTAATTGCTTTTGGCAGATAAAAGCTATGAGGAAGTCGGGGAATATGTTTTATTTTATGTTACTGTCATTAGTCTGAACTAGTTCTTAATCTAAGATTACAAAGACATTGTTTATAAGGATATTTCTACTGCAGTTTCTGTTTGTTTCTACTTCTCTAGTTATAAAAGGCAAACAGTAATAGATTTTAGATCCTTAACTTACTGAAAATTGAAAATGTTGTAAATGCTTAAAATTCAATACTTGTCTCTTTCTTTACAGAATCATCAAGCTTCTCTGCATGTTAGCCCGATATAATAACTGGATCTATGGTCCATGTACAACACCAACTATATTTCATATATTTATACTTGCTAGGTCTATGTGAGAATAAATCGTGAAGTGACATGAGGTGTTTCTAATCAGTATAGCAAGTGAGCTAAAATGCAAAGCCTTGCTTAGCATTTGATCCTATTTTTGTGAAAAGACTTCTAAATCATACTCTCAAGGCAGCAGATAATCTGTATTGTATGCTTAGATATCTAGACTATACTGACAGCATATGTTTTATTCAGCATTAAATATAATCCAACATTAATGGTGGGGACTTGGTGGTCCTGTGGCTGTTCCTCCTTTGAGCTGAGTAGTGTTAAAAGAGCTGGTAGCCCTTCTGCTGCTACATTTGCACCAGGATGTTGTCCGTGCCTGCTCAGAAATCAATAGCTAAGATGGTCATGTGACTGTATCTGTCCTTTCCTTGGAATGTCTATACCATGCCTTTAATGTATTGGTCTCTGGTCTTTTTAGTTGTTTTAGGGAATCCCTTTTGCACTTTCACTCTAACATTACTCTTTAAAAATGCATACTTACAAAAAAGAACTGAAATTTCTCTGTATAATAATACACTCCACAACAGTGCTGTGACATTGTCACAGTCTAGGCAGGTTGTGTAATTGTGATGAAAGAGCTTTTAATAAAAAATAAAATGAAACAAAAAGAGTAGGAAATGCTTTGAGTGAATTCATGGACATATAACTTCTAAGTAAGATATGTTTAATATTTAAGTGAGGAACTGCTTAAGAGGACAAGTGAGATTGCTCTGACCTTAATTCTTTGCTCAGAAGAACAAAGTTAAGCATGTATGATACAGCTAAAAGCACACATTGCTGTTTGGTGAATTTGGGCCACTATTAATATTTGAATGTGGTGGCCAAAGTAAAGCCTGTAAAAATGGGAAACTTGGAATCGAATCAACCTGACAGAGTAATACTTTCTGTTACATGCAGCTGAAAAATCAAACCCTGCTTTCTCCAAATTCTTCATGTATATTAGAAAAGTGCATGAAATATATCAAATAACTTCATTTTTGAACAAGTGTGATAAAAAACCTCCAAATTCTTGGATGCCGATTACAGTAATGAAAGGAGCAAATCTGTTCATGATCATGTAGAAAAAAGCTGAAAAGACAAACACTGTATTTACTTGTGAATTTTTGTTCAGGAAGATGTAGCTCATTTGCTTAGTGCTGCCTGAGGGAGGGAGCTGGAAGATGATTAAATCAGTTTTCTGTTTGTTTGTTCAGAGACTTCAAGTGTTATCATTGGGTTGAGTTTATTTTTCTTTTTTGATCAAAGTTAGATGCAGAACTGCAAAGTTAAAAAGTGCTATGCTGATGGTGAGAAACAAGCTGCCTCCTTTGCTCCTTCCTCTTTGCTATCCCATCGCTTTTCTCCTCCATCCACCCCTAAAACCTTCAATAATTACTTTCATGATTGAAATTATGGAAATGTTCCCAGTGGTCCAGACCTGCCAGGACTAATTAAATCTCAGGATTTGTCAGTCTTTTCAATTTAAAATTAAGCTTTGTAAAGCCTATCTGAAGACATGATTTTCTTATCTCTAGGGGCCCTGACTCACTTCATTCTTTAATATGATTTCTAGGGAGTAAACATACTTTATCTTCAATTCACACAGCTGAAGTTTAAAAAGAATTAATGAAAAACCTGCATTAGTTAGTCTCTTTCCATTTGCAGCTTCCTTGTTGCAAAATTTGGTGAGAACACATGAAAGAAAGGACAAGTACTTCCCCTTAAGCTTAAATGAGCAGGCTGTTGGCCTCCATCCATGAAGTATTTTACTTAAGTTTGTGGGGTGTATTTTAATAAATGTTGGGAAGCATGTAGCTGCTGATGTGATAACTGCTGAAGTTAGGTTCTGGAAAATACAGTGAACTTTCTTTTGATTTTATTGCTTGGCATGCACATAGCTGTTCGACAAACAATGATGGAACATTCAATTGCAGTTGTTATTTAGCTTAGCACTTACTCAGTGTATGTACTGCCCTTCCTAGAACTTATCTCTTCAGGCTAGGATAACTTCAAGTAATATTTTGACTCTTTATGAGCACTTTACTGAGGTATGCATTGTACTACTGATAATACAAGCCATAGTGAACACAACCAGTGATAGTGAGCAATAATAGGTGTTTTAGCATATGTGGTAATTGCACATCTGGTGTGCCATGCCCTTTGAACAGCAAATTGATACTTCTAGGACCTAAACTCTTGTACTTTTTAAGGGCTAGAGTTGACTGTTTAAGTGTCAGTGCGGGTTCCTTATTATGCACAGTGCTCTACCCTTTGCTTATCTACTGCATTATATATGTGTGAAACTGACCTCATGCAGTCAGCATCAGTGTGGCCTTGCTAGCAAGTGGTACCATATACCATAAGTGTTTTTGTTCAAAATAATCTTAGAAAAAAAGAAAGACCGTTTCTTGCTTACATAGCTGCATGGCAATAGTGTTTTCTTGCTTTTCCTGTTTCCACTCCTAAAGATTTGCAAGCTTTCAGCTTTGGATTAGAAAAAAAATAGTACTTCAAAAATTAACTATTAAAACCCCCAAAACAAACAAAATGGAAAACAAATCTCTGTCTCTCCATTACTGTGTTTGAAGAGAAGAATATTCAGTATTCATGTACACCATGGAAAAGAAGTTGGGCTGATACATTTTACTCTGTTTTCAGTAAAGAGATGTCCACTGTAGCTTGGTGCTGCTTGGTAACTTCAGTAATTTAACCATGTGTCTAGAAGAGAGAATAAAGAAAGAGATGTTGTATATAAAAAGATGTGCACTTCAGAAGTTTGAGAAGGTTCTGCTTTTAAGTTATTATAATTAATTTAATATGCAACTAATTTATTTTCTTTTGGCAGAAAATACAATTTTTCTTCCCATTTCTCTTGCCAGGCTATGTGGGTCTAGGTTGGTGCATGTAGTAGGGATGTTACTGTTTTTTTAAAAAGTCTTTTCTGTCACTTTTATGCAGTCTGCAAGAGGAGTTTGAGTCCTAAGCATAATGTGAATTTATCAAGCCGCATTTCCCAGGCAACTTATGGAAAGCAATCCTGGAGGACTCCCAAACTTAAGTAACTGAAAGATACTGCTTGCTTTGCCTGCAGCTCTCTGGAATTGGAATGTAAAACTGGCAGTGGAATAAACGCACTCCCTGAGGAGGCTGAAGATGCTGCAGAGCAGCAGACAGGAAAAAAGAACTTTCCCGAAAGAACGAAATACTCTCCTTTTTCTTTTTTTTTTTTTCAGCCTTATTCCTCTTTGAGGCCTGCAGTGATGGCAGGTGTCCAGCTCAGTATCAAAACTGTAGTTTTAAAATTGAAATGAAAGGATGGCTCTTAGCCACTCCTTAATCCTGTGCTGAAGGTCTCCAGGAGAGTAACCAGTTACTCAGCTTCACAAGTGCACAAGTAATCACAGCAGGGTGGGGTGGAGGGCTCACTCTGCAAGTGTGTTTCTGAGCAATAACATTTCTGGGATATTTGAGAAGCACAGTACCTAATTATCTGCTATTTCTTGGCTAAATTGAGCTGTATGGTGTATATAGAGTTATGCTTCCAGAGAAAATGAATCTGCTTTTGCTGCAGGAAGAGTTTTTTGGGGTAAGCTTTTCCTATTTTTTTCACCTTTTCCATCTTTCTCTCTTCACTTGCTTCCTCTAGGAGTTTTCACCAATATGTAGAGTTCTTATAAGATCTTAAAACCAGAATATTTCCTAAATATCTGATGATGCTATTCTGTAAAACTATGTGTGGCTTTTTTTTTTGTTAATCTTTTCTTTTTGTGTGCCACCTACATAATGTAATGCAATAAGCATTGAGTGTTGAGTCATTTAAAATGGAAAATTTATTGTGATATTTCAGTTAGTTTCTAAGGTAAGCTAATTTCTAAGAATGAAGTAGCAGGGAAAATGACAAATAGTAACACCTTGTATTTTCATGACAAAATTTTGAGAGGAAGGTCTTTCTTGAATTGGTCACTGAGTTGAGCATTGCTGAGATGACCAGTCACTGTGGCCATTGAAGCTTGTCCATCTCTATATGTTATGTGTTCTGTCATCTCAGTCAACCACCTGAATGTCTTTAATTTACTACTTGAGTGACAAATGTTCAATGCTGTGGGACTGCTTTGATCATCTTGGTAATTGAAATTTGTATGGGTTGACATAGCTGTGTAAGACTGAAAAGCTGTGTTACAACTCAAAATATGTTATTTCTGGATGTTTCATTTGCCATTTCTCTTTGAGATGGGGAAAAAGCAGCAGAAGATATAGAGAGAAATTGCAGACTTTGAGTGTTTTAGAGGTGCTTCATGATGTGTTTACACATAAACCATAGAAATGCAAAGTGTTTTATTTTGGTGTCAGCATAATATCCTATTCCTGTCACTGCTTAATGTTGGTTTATCTCTAGAGATTGATTTGTGGAACTATGATGTGCAGACACATGTGAAATCACAAGTAATTGTTGTCTTTAGTTAAAGGTTAAGGAGATCATGGTCTCGCATATCATTCTAGTTTCCTTTTGTGATTGAAAGATTTGCTCTCTCTAAAAGTTGATAGCTATAGAAAAGAAATGCTTTCCAGAAGCATTTTTCCTTTACCTTGCTGATTTTCTAAGTTCAACACTTTACCTTTCTATGGTTCAAAATAAGTCACTTGTATGTCTTGGCCTCCATGTAAGTGATCTACAATGGGTGGATTGAAGGGAAGCTATACTTGTGGGAGAATGTGGGAAAAAGGGAAAAGGATACATTTAACACTGCCCAAAGGAACTATCGCTAAAAGAGATAGGAAGTCCCAAAATGTACATCTGAAATCACTGAGGCTAACTGCAACTTGGTTTTGTTTGAATCAGCTGACATGAAGCGATATCTGTCCAGAAACTAATGTGTCATGTGTGCATTTCTTTGCACACACACACAGACACACACACACGTCTTGTTAGATTTATTTCTTAATTCCTGTTTAATCAATGACACTGCGTGCCTGAACCTGGAGTCTGTATTTAAATGAGGATATAAGGAGGATATGATCCATCAGTCTGCCTGTCTGTCATCAGGTTCTTATGCTTTTTAATAATCCACAACACCTCCCTGGAGGTCCTTTGATAGGTAAGGGCATGGGCACGCATTCTAGTTGAATCTGCAAAAACTATCTGTCCAGTCTTTGGGACAGCTCAGCCTGGTGGTTTTTGTGCAGCTCCAGAGTGCAGGTACCTTTGTTCTCCCGGAGGTTTCCAAACACTGGTGCGGTGACAGGGGATAATTCCTCCTCCCCCTGAACACAGCCCCTGGGCCGTGTACTCTGACCACTCCCTCCCTAAGGCAGGAACAGTCCTGCAGCTGCCCAGCTTAAGAAGAAGCCTGATGCAGGTGAAAAGGGGGCTGGGTGTCCACAGGACCATTACTGCCTGAGTGAACTCTTAGTGGGATTGAGGGTATGCGATCAAGAGTGAGAGGAGAGAGGCAAGCCCACCAGCGGGCTTAACAGGGATTTAAAGTGACTGCCTTAGAGTGCTCTGAGACTGAACTTGTCTGAAAATTAAGATCATAAATATTTTTTTTTCTGTCAATTATGTCCTTATGTTAGCATTTAATCCTCTTGCAAGGATTTTAATTAGCATATAAACCAGATAACTGTTTTATTACAGCCTGTCAAAAGGAGTAAGAAAATATTTAAAGACTATTTATTAAGAAAATATTTTTAAAAGATACATTTTTCCTCTGCCTTTAGAGAACAGACAGAAAGACAGCAAATGGAAAATGCATTATACTATTGTTTCCTTCAGGGATGACTGTCTTGAATGACTAGAGCAAAAATTTGGGGAGATATTTTTGTTCCTGTGTATGGTGTGGATGTTTTTGCAATGCATATAAATATGTTTTAATCATGTTTGCTAGCAGTGTCAGGATACTTTGTGCATTTCCACAGCCTTGTCTGGGTTTTGGAAATAGTCTAGAGAATACATGTCCAGTTACTGTAATCTTGGATAGCTTTTTGTAATTGATTTATTTTTGTAACCTGGGGCTTTCCACTGCACTGAATACTTACTGACCTTTAATTTCATTTACTGGAGGGTGGAGAGGAAAGAGGAGAAAAAGAAAGGCTTTAGGAAATCCCTTTCCCCACGCTGCAAAAGAAAGTAACTTTCTGGTTGTCTTGTTTGGGTTTAAAGGCTGTAAGCAGAGGAAAAATACAGATCATTTTGCATCCTTCATAAAAGCCAAATGTTGAAAGCAAAGTATCAAATATTCAAGAGCATTACAAATTTGATACAACCTCTGGAATAGATGAGTTTTTGAGATTTATAAAATCTGAACAACCTTTATGCTGATACATAATTATTACTAATATGCTCGAGTTAATACTTCAATAATGCTCACTTAAACTGGGTGTTTTTTATAATGGATTTTGCTTTGGATTAATAATGTACACACCAGATCTTAATTTCTTAAGATGCTTTTCTTCCTACTTAAAGATCATCTAGTTTTCTCAAACTGAAAAAATTTCTTCATGCAGAAGAAATTTTCTTCTTCTTTGCTTACTTTTTTGCTAGATTAATTTAATCTGCTCCTTTATTTCCATTTTAAATCAATATCAGACATTTAGTGTAGCAGTATTTTTGTCTTGTGATCCAAAAGGTGAGTTTGTGAGCTACTTTCCTACAGCTGGAGAAAATCTATTTGTTCATTTCTTAACCTTTTGACATGTCTGTTTTTACAAGCCTGGCTGTTTGTGATGGGGGATTGAAGTATAGAGTAACAGCTACAGAAGGAAACATCTTGTGTTATGAGTGTAAACTGAGCCCAATGCAACGAGGGAGGAGTAGATTTACGCAAGATTTTTGCACAGTAGAAAAAAAAAAAGGAGACCCTTTTGTTCCTTCACATGATTGTGTGTTGAATTTTCATGTAGTGTAATTAAAGGTGAATTTTTAAAAGTTTTATTCACATCTCTTGGACATATGACTGTAAAACTGACTTGCAGCTAGGTTAGACCACTCATTCTCCACTGTAAAAGCAGGCTCAGCAAAGTCCAAACTGTATTTTTCGTTCTGTTCATGTGGCAAGTGAGACAGGTCTGAAAAGTTAAGACCACAGAGCCCTGTGTGAAGTTGCTAAAATGTACTTGCCGTTGTAACAAGCAGGGAGATGGAGGAGTTTTAAGTGTTTGGAAAGGAATCAGTTTACAGAATCTGCATGCTAAGTGTTTTATGATGGTTGACCCTTCCTCAGGAGTGTCCCAAGTTGATGGTGCATGTAGGTGCTGAAGAAACAAGTAGTTCTATCTGTCTTCTGTCCTAGGATATTATATCTATCAAACCTTTAGGCTTCAGCAACTCAAAGCCAGTCCTGCTTTTGTCACACTTGGAAAGCATAACCACTATATCAAAACTATTTAATCTTGCCTGTGCTTTTCCAGTAAGAGTAAAGGGTTGTAAAAGTGACAACAAATCAAGCTTTGTCCTTCTTGCTCAAAATAAGTTGTATCATCTGGCAGCAGATGATTATTATGCATGTAATTATGCCCTATGCATATACATATAATATAAAGTTGAAAGGTTTTTTCCTCTCCTTATTTCATAAAAAAACATATCTGAATGTGTTGCAGTGCCAAAGGACACCACAGTGATTACATGTGCTATAAGCACGTGTGAGCCGGCTTCTGCACTAAACTGAGGAGCAGTTAAGGGTCTATCTACAGCAGCAAAGGTATCAGAATGGGCGTAGTCCTGTTCCTGTTCTGGACCTTACAGATGCATTAGCTGAGACTTCTGTGGCCAGTGGGACAAGGCATCTGTGGAAGAGAGCCAGCTATGCCCTAGCACAGGGCTGATGGCAGACACTGCAGCATCACCTCTGGGTTACGCAGACAAAAACAACTTGTCTTCTAAGTGCATAAAACATCATTCTCATGGGCTACTGATAACTAATTACTAATGAAAAGTATGATTTCTTTCCCCCCGCATTTTTGTAAGGTGGCTATTTTAGCTTCTGATTTAAATACAGTAAACGTTTCCTTAAAACTCACATGGAAAAAGTCCATGTCTAAGCACCTTGGAAATTTGAAAACCTTGACATGCTAAGCTACATGTGCATCCCTTCTGTATTGCTTTGGCAAGTCTGAAGATTTTGAAGATTTTTTCTTTCTTCTTTTTTTTTTTTCCCTGCTTAAAATGAATCTACTTCAGATGAGAATGTGGAGTTGCATAGTGAATTACCTTTATTTGTGCTAAGTATAAGCTGTCACTGCCCACTCCCATTCATCTTTGTAACAAAGGGGATAAATGAAAGGGGCAAGTGGGAGTTCTGAGGAGGGATTCCTAGCTACATCACTATGTGCAGAGTAATATTAGAGGCTCAAAGCAGAACCACCGGTATCAGCGATATGTTCCTAAACCAACTATGTTAGTCTGAAAAGAGAAAAGCAAACATAAGAGAAAGGAATGTCAATATGGGCTGGGGGGGGATGAGGGAGGGGGATATGGTGGACTCCGGTATAACACACTCAGTGCATACTGCATAATTGTTTTCTTGTTTGCTAATGCTGATTATCAGGTCTTTTATCTTAAACACGCCATTGCCACCTTTGGATGTGACAGATAGTGCTGACATAGTGAGGCTTGGAGTTTGAACTATCCTTTTCATAGTAAATAGAACTTGATAATGAATAAACCTCATGGTCCCTCCACTAACAAATCTGGCAAATCTCTATGATACTATTTTGCTCCCATCTTTATATGTCAATGTTAGTGTGACTGCTAAGAAAATCAATAAAATGGAAGACCTCAACACAGAATCTTACAAATTGGCAGTGGTGACTGGCTAACAGTATTGAGTAGCTAGGCATTCTGTTCTTGCTTTCCCAGGCTTTCATCCTCTCACATTTCTCCCTGTGCAGTATTCTTCCATTGTAGAGTTATTGGCAGATGCAAAAGTATTTATCAATAAATTATCAGCTGTATCAGGATTTTTTTTTTTAATGTTCTTCTAACACAGAAAATTTGTTTTTTTCCCCGGGCATGAATGAATTCTAAATAAATCACATACCCAACATATATCAATATATGTTAAATGAAGTGCTCAAGCTGGGTTAGATTCTGTACAACCCTCTGGCAGATACTTCTATAAACAGTTTGTGTCAATGCTGTTCATTGAATCCTAAAAATGACTTTCTATTATTACACCTTAAAGGGCAAAGGGGATTATGGATGTTGAAGCCTCTTCTTGATAATTTCAGTGAATCTGTGCTGTGCTTGTTGGGAGATGTTTTGACCAGTAATTTTGCCATTGAAGATCTCTTACCCATGGTGATCCACTGGCAGTTTCTCTGCTTTTCATCAATGTGCACGTTCATGTCACAGTTAGCTGTGGCACTCTTCAGTTTCTGATGTTGCATTTTTCTGAGACAAGATTAGCTGTAACAATTGTCATGCAAAATGCAGCAATATGACCACAGTCGGTTTGACTGTTCAAAGGCAAAGACGCCTTTTTCATTATTTTCAAAGAACTTTGCTGTAATTTCATCAGGAGGAGAATGTTTCTCCCAGATTGTTTTTCTAACCCTCAAAATATTTTGCAATGTATTTATAATTGGCAGGGTCTGTGCATAGTTTAAAGGTTTAAAGTGTTTCAAGTCCGTTAGTTTTTACATTATAAAGAGAAATCATTGGAGAGGAAATTTTAGTATCTTTTGCTGCTCTGTTAAGTAATACTGATCAATTGTAAAAGGGACTTTGACTCTCATCCTACTTGGCCTGGCAAAGAATATAGCCATTCTTATTGCCTGTGGTATCAAGAGATATATGGTTTTAGTTACAGAAATAATTATAGCTGGTTTCATCCACAGCTGTATTTAGAAATTAGTGCAAAAAAAGCAAAAATGGAGCAAAAACACCATTCTTTTCTTTTGCTGAATAGAGTTACTTGAATTGAATCAGCTTGCAAATAATTTCATCATCTTACTAAATTGTTATAGCTGGTCATCTGTTTGCATTCTCTAATTGACTTAATTATAAAAAAGTCACAAATCTTTTGTCAAAATTTTTGTTAAGGGAACTCTTCAATGGCGAAGGCTTCTTAATGAAATTCTGCTTATGTGAGTCAAACATTATAAGTAATGCCAAAGGGGGAAGAGTAAGGAATTGCCCAGCTAAACTTCTTTTAACCTGCGCCTCTTTGTAATAAAATAATGGTAGTCAGGGTTTCCAAAGAGATGAGGGTTTGAAAAGTGAGCACGCCAGCTAATAGCTGTGGTAACAGGCTGAACGCCGTGGAACAATACCAACGCAGTGGCCTCTCGGCGTGTCTCTGGGCCTCGGAGCTCAATAGTGAATGCGCAGCATTGTTCGGCTGTGAAAAGTCTCGGAGCGCTTGGGATGTCCGGGCAGACCGAGGGAAACTGATTTTCAGCTTGCAGCCTCCCTGTCCGAACGCTGGGAGAAGCCTGGGGGCGCTGGGAGAAGCCTGGGGGCACTGGGAGAAGCCTGGGGGCGCTGGGAGAAGCCTGGGGGCAATGGGAGAAGCCTGGGGGCGCTGGGAGAAGCCTGGGGGCGCTGGGAGAAGCCTGGAGGCAGTGGGGCTGTTCCTCAAGGCTCCTCTGCTCTACCAGCTCCGTGCTTGCCGGTGGCGAGTCCCCAGCAGGCATCCACCGCTCAGCAGCGCACCTGTGGGACAGGATGAAAGAGCTTTAGGGGAAGGATTTCTTTCCCTCATGATGGGTTTCGTGTTTGAATGTTAAGTGAAAGCTTTCGCTGAGGGAAGTTAGAAGGCGGCATTTGAATTTAAGGAAAAGCGTGGACGTAACCGAAGTTATTTCATTGAGGTTTTACACCTTAATGGTCTAAATCTGATCGCAGGTTTTGGAAGAAAGTAAGTGTTTAACTGTGTGGGGGTTTGGGTGTTTTTTAAACAAAAAGAAACTCTAGATAAGTCATGAGAATGGCTCTTAAGTGAATTACCTTGTAAGTTCCCATGCGTGTAGGGTACAGAGTTGAGAAAGCTTTGATGTTCTGTCTATAAACAGGAATAACAAAAAGAATTGTTTTTTAGTATGGCTTGTTGGGAAAAACCTGCATTTCCACCACAGGGTTTTTACATCCTCCCCTCCTCAGCACCCACCCTCACTTGTTTTAGGCCACAAAATTAGCCTTTGTGACCAAGTTTCTCCAAGTCCAGGCAGTGTGTTTTGGATTTGAGAATTTGATTTGGATTCTAGCTCTAATAGTTTTAAAAGGAAGGATTTCCTACTTCTTTGTCATAGAAAACAAGCAAGTGGCAAACCCAAACAAGGAAAGTGGTGGGACTGAATGTCCCTATCTGGAAGAAAGATAAAGTGCGAAGGAAAAATCTGAGAAAAATAACTGCTCTAGCTGTACTAACTGGATTTAAATAGGAGTCTAAGTTTCTGTTTTCCCTGTCTCTAATCTAAACACTGAGAAGATTCATCTGAGTTGTTTACTGAATACCAGGTTTAGATGTTGTTTATTGTAGTTAACAAGAGCTCTGAAAACTGGCCTAGATAGAAGTACTTGAAGGCTGCAAAAGAGAAGCAAAATGGTAGTGACTATAAAAGCCAGAAAAGCAGAAGGATGGTAGCAGACAGTTGTTATTTGATGTCTTTTCATGAATGTTTTAAATTTCAGCTACCTTGCTGTGAACCACAAAGTAGTACATTTTTAAGAGGTTTCATGCCCCTCTCTTGTTTGCATTTGTCAGGGGTGTTTTTCCTCCAGATTGACAAAAGATTGCATAATAAATCCCATGGTCAGAAGGAATCTGAAGATCCCTTTTTTACTAAATTTCTTTGTATGGTGTTACATATATCAAAAATTCAATTAATATACCCCTGAATAGGAATGTTGGAGGATTTTAATACTTTGATGTCTATAGGATTATTTTTCTGAAGCTGTTGGTAAAGAAGGCACAGGGACTCTGCAATATATATAGCTTTAATAAAATGACTGTCTGGTTCAAATTAAGCTTTTTATTGCTCTGATAAGAAAGCACAGAGAAAGGCTTATGACTCAGGAAGTCAGTTGCTGTGAATTATGTGCCAAATGTTCTCTGTAACCAAGTCTAGGCCTCTAATCTGTTTTCGTCTTGCCCTGTGGCTTCTGAAGTGTAATCATTGTCACTGTTAATCTTAAATTCTGATACGTCAATAAGAGTTGCAGGCATTAACACCATCTGCATATGCGTGCAGAGGCTGCACTGCTCTCTACACTGACATTGCAGAGATACCAATCTCAATTCACACTTTGCTTCTTGAATACAAAAACTCTAAGGAAAGTATTGCTTGTTGGGATAGGAATTTGCTCTCAATGGTTTGTCTTCATGAAATAACAACAAAGAAGTAGTAGGAAGTATTGTAGTCACTGCAGAAGGGCCTTAAAGCAACTCTGAAAGCATTAGTGAGGACTTCTTCAATCACAAACATGGATCTATTGGAGTGGCTTTCATAGACATGCCTGAAAAGCTGACAAGGCAGAGAAGGGAAGGGAATGACAAGGAAGGGAAATTTCATTTTCATGGAGCACTGCATTTTCTCTGTGTTGCAACAGGCAAGGACATTGAGAGGGAAGATATAAAACATGGCCATCATTTAAAAATACAGTTGCTCTCCCCATGTACCAAGAGGCAATTCAGGAAGACCAAATCAAGGTAAACAGCAGTCCTGATGTGTTAGAGTCATCAGTAGAAAATAAAAAATGAAGGATTGGAGTGGCTGCATTTTTAAGGATCTGTTGTTTTTGTGGCAGCAGCAAGACACCTTTGATTCTTCTGCTGTGACCAGTTATTTCACTGTCATTTGGCAGTCTTAGTCTTCTTGACCTTATTTATGTAAAATTCCACACAGCTGTAGAAGCAATACAATGAGAAGACATTGTGTATGTTAAACTCCTCTGAACCTGAATATCTTCTTGGTTTCTTTTTATTTATTTTCATTTAAAGTTTGTGAGATGTCAAAATACTGAATATTGTATTTTCTAAAAATCCGCTGCAATCTTTTATTAAATCCAGAGTCCTTTAGCTGTTGTTGCCTATGTTCCTATTGAACTGGGATTTTAAAAGAGCTCTTAGGTTACTGTTGTAATGCCACCTTATAAATAAGACCTAATGTTCCCTTTTAGGAGGGTGAGCACAAGAAAACAACTGACTTGAAATGTCAGAGGCAGTTTGTGGTGCAGCCAGACCACCAATATGTCCTGGTTCCAACCTGGGTAGAATTTAAGGATTCTTCACCCCAAGACATATACATGAATATTCCTTTCTGCAACTTACATTTTTATTCAAGAGAGGGAACACAGAAGAAAGTTTTCATTTTATTGTAAATGTGAACATCTGTTAGGAGGAGCCTGCTGTTACTATTTCAGTTATGTTTCAAAGTTCTGGTTGCTGAACTTCCTGAGGTGCAGAGGAGGTTCCAGTAAGTGGCTTTAGTTCGAAACCAAATGGGAGAGATAATTTAGCTGTATTTAAAGAAAAACATCAATTATTTAAAGCTTCTGAAACTCACTTCTATTTGGCATCTAACATTGTCTGCTATATCAGAGAACTGGCTTTTATAGAATGTGTTTCGCTTCATGCGGAATTTTCACTGGAAAGATTTGTAAGTCAACAGAGAATTTGGTAGCAGAAGCAAACAAAAATCTGTTAAAAGGAGTTTAAAAGAAATAATCTATTTGTGCTAGATACTGTAGTTACAAGTTATATTGAAATTGAAGAGGTGAATTGTAAAAGAATGTCTTCTTTAGGGTCACACAATTAAGTTTTTCATTGGAAGTAGCAAGAATGATTAATAGGTGCTACATTTCCTTCTTCTGAAACTGTCTCACTCTCTGAAGTTTATTTTACCTGCTTTAAAGTGGGAAGCAGTTAACAATTTTTAGTCTTAAAAACTTCCCAACGTACTTGGTCAAGCCACAAACGTTGTGCACTATATTGGCTGCCTAGCCAAGACCTGCTGTGTGCTCATGCAGCTGTGGGCTTTAAAAAGTTGTGAACTTCAGTAGCAACTTTAGGTAGCTTAGATGAAGTTGAAAACAGCAGTGTGCTGCATGTTGGCCTGACAGAACATTTGCTCAGAGCAGTAGATTAGTGCAGGAAAAAGTAGAAACTAAACCTGGTGTCCAAGTACTGTTACAGTGATACAATCACCAGTAACGTGCCAGCAGCAAGGCCTGATCCTGTGTGGTGCTGGGTGGAAGGAAGGCTACATGTGGATTTTCATTCTGGCATGACAGTTTGAGTGTAAAAGTACTAAAACATTCAAGCAGCATCATGTTGAACACACTTTTTACATTTCTTCCCTAAATGCCAGTACCAGCAGAGAAGAAAAGGCTGTAAAAGGTTTGATTGCTTGTCATCTAGGGTATTACTCCTCCTTGTCATCTAGAGTGTTGTTCCTCCATATGCATTCATGTCTACAAATCTTCACTGAATTTTCATTTGGTCTGATTTAGAAAAAAATTGAGCTGTGACATTTAAAAATTCTTTTTAAAGAGGAAAGAAGCAAACTTTCAAAATTGACAAAGAGTTAGAAAAAAATTCTTCTAAAAGGCCTATAAATGGAGGATTGGAACCATATACTCTGTTTGTGTTGCAGTACATCAGCAGCATGTGATGGCTTGTTCCTTTTGTTAGGTGTCTCTGCAGCACTGTGTACAGATTAAATAGCTACTGCATTGCAGAGAGTTATTAATACATTACATTGCACTTCCAGGGAAGATGTCAGTGTGTCCTTCAGCCTGAATGTACCTTGTGGTTGAGTTAGGGGTGATTTTTTAAAAATTTTGCTGAGAATAACTTACTTTTTCAGTAAATCTTTAGCCAGCTGGGAACTATAGAATAACATAACCTCTGTAAACTTCACTGATTGTTCAAGTTTCGAAAAATCAAAACTTTGTTCCAAAATAAAAACAGGTCACCCTTCTCAAATCTTAATCCTGATACACTAAAAATGTGGTCTTGTGCCACTGTACATACAGTAGAAGGAAGCAGGAGATGGGGCAGAGAAAGGTTTGCAACTCCTAAAATATAATGCAGATAAACAAAATGCATGAAATATCAGAAAATGAGAACTGGGGCGAATCCGTTATTTTTCTGGCACATCTGTGTACTGTTTCATTTGTGATGCAGATCAGTAAAACAGGAGGCTTTTTGGTTTCCAGTGTTCTGCCCTGACAGCTCTCAGTGCTGTGCATGTTTAAAGTGAGAGAAATTGAGGGGTTGTTCTTGGGGAAATTCTTATGGATGGGGGAAACTTCTGCGGACTTATACATGGGGATGGAAGGGAGAGCTAAGGTCAGGTGTGGGTGTGCAGAGATGAAAGAGCAAGACAGAGTAAAGTAAGGATCTCAACTCTATTTCCCTCTTCCCTCCACTCACAGGAATGCTCTTGAGAGCTCCCTGTGCCAGTTCAGACCAGTGGCTGAAGCTCACACTGCAGTGCTTCAGCCCCTGTTTTTTACCAGCCCACTGAAACAGATGTGGTATGCTTTCTGTCATTGAGACTTCAGAGTTCAGGAGCTTTGTCACCACTAAATGATGAAGCTGCTGCTATTATTTGTATGTCTTAGGACTTCACAGAATTGACCAAACAGTGCCCTATGTCTGGTTAATGCTTTACAGGTCTGTCCAGGAATTAGTTCAAACTTGACTTGGAGATGATAGAAGCTTTGTGGGCAAGGTGGGCACAAGGTGTGAGGAAGCAGAAATCTAGAGGAGTGAATCATTAGCTCCTGACAAAAATATGTGTGCATGTAGAACATAGCAAACATATGGTGTATTTGCCATATTCAAGTGATTTGAGCACCTGAGTGCTGCACTGAGATGTACTGAGAACTCTGGCACCACTGTTGGCCATTCTGGGCCTTGGAGTATGTCTAGGACTTACAGATATGTGGTCGCTCACTCTATTTTGCACATCTCTTGGCACAAAGATCTTTTAATGTAAATATGTAAGTATCAAAAAAAATCCTCAGAAGCTGCCAGAGAATCCAGAGGACACGCGAGAGAGCACATCTCCGTGATCTGTGATATCAGCATGGTAGGCTGTAAATACCTGATCTTTTATCCTGGGTAGAAGGGACTTTCACCCCAAGAGCTCTGACATTCAGATCAAAGTGTTTCACAGCTTTGCCAATGGTCTCAAGGCTGTCTTTGCTTCCTTTTCTATCTCCAGCTTCCTGGTGTAAGGCATTGTTCAAGAACCGTGCTCTTTAGGAATACTCTGAATGAAGCTGAGGCTGTGTCATGTACAAGGACAGAGGTAGTGAATTTCAAGTATAATTTTAAAGATAGAATGACTCTTTGTGGGCTACGTTTGAGAATGCAGCTGTGAGAGCACACCTGGAAAGTGGTGCCAGCAGCTGGGAACTCTTCTGACTTATTTTGCCTCCCAGCTCCAAGATGGAAATGCCACCACCCCCTCCGCAGGCAAAGGAGATGTCAGCTTTCTCACGGGTTAGCACCAGCCTATATCCTTTTTTCTCCTTTTCTGTTTTCATCTTTTCTCCTGCTTCTCCTCTTGCTGTCTCCTCTCCTTTCTTTTCTTTTTTTTTTCTTTTTTTTCTTTTTTTCCTTTTGCTTGTCTCTATTGTGATTTAGCACAGAACACTTGATGGTTTCGTTTTCACATTTTCTCCTGAAATTAATTTCTCTTGCCTTTAAAAAAACCCCAAACCACTGAAGCTTTGCAAGCACGCTGCAAAAGCCTGTTCCTGTTTATGTTAGGGCAGAATAAGATCCAGAATGCTTCTATTTCCCAGGATCATCCTATTATATTGCAAAGTCATGGAAGTTTTTAACATAAACACAGAAAAATCACAATACCAGCAAGTGATTTATTTGCTTTACATGCTTATCAATATTGTCTACAAATCAAGCAAACAAATGCTGTAGAAGTGGGGGCTCTATCTGATGTTGCTCAGTGTGGTGCCTGGAAAAATGGAAGTTAGTAGGTGTTGCTCAGTGAAGTGTGCATTTTAAAGTTACCCACAGTGATGCCCATTGTCCTGTCCCTGAATTGCATGATGTCATATGCCATTTAAAGCTTGTAGTAATGCCAGAGAGTGTCGGTGTGCTGGGAAAAAGGCGATGAGAAAGTTGTGAATCAGGTTTCTGTAAAGCCTTTGTGTTTAGGGTTTTGATAGATAAAAGCTGACTCATGCAATATTTCTGGCGAAGGAGCTGTACAGACTAGTAAGAGCTTCTCATTTTACCTGAGTGCCCAATGAGCTAATTTGGGAACAGCTGAAGTCAGAGCCCGCGCCTCTCCTCTGCTGCACAGGTAGGTCGTGGGCTCTTCGGAGAGGACTGAAAAATAGAGAGGACTTGTTCAGCCCAGGCGTGAGGAGCCAGAGACATTCCTCAGTGGTGAGATACTGTCGCAGAGGATTTTCCCTTGCAATAATGTTCTCGGGTGCTAGCATGCTTGGTTGTGACAGGAGCTATTCTGCTTTAAATACTGCAGGGAGTGGGGGTGGGGGGGAAAGTAATTGGACTGATAGAAGCACATTAGTTGGTGACTCTTTTCCCTTGTTGTGAGATTTCTCATAAATGGGATTTCTGTTCCTCAAAGTTCAGTTAAAATACTTGGCAGAGTATCGTTTGTGACAGTCCAGACTAGACATCTAATCCTGCAAATATTGTAGCTCTCTAGTGCGATATTTTTCACAGAGGGTGTTAGTTTTAGAATTGATATGTATTCATATACAAAATTCAGTAATTAAAAATCTTCTGACGTTCATTTGGACAAGATTCAGAGCAGAAGATATAGGGAGTGTATTTAAGATCATTTGGGATTGGTAGTGGATGGATTTTAATCCTTCTCAGTCAGGAAGCTGTAGAGCATTTTTGTTTCTCAATTCCAGTGTATTGCATTTTGAATTTCATACTGAATGTAGAAATTGTTCTAAACTAGTTTGCTTAATTGTATCCACAGTATGAAAGCTTTATTTGAAATGTGAAGATATCTCAGGGAAAAAAACCAGGAAGGATATTTCTTTTAGTCTCTTTGCTTTTTTTGTAGCTAAACTCCAGAGGATGTGAAGACTGTAATTTCTGCTAATGTTGACTTTGTAGATAACACCTGAGGTGCTCTTTTTCTTGCCAGGAGAAAGGCAACAACAATGCTAATCATGGATATAAATTAACTTTTGAGTTTTTACTTGTGCACTATGCCATAAAATTTCATGTGCGGTAAACAACTTGGAGGAATAAACACCTATATTTAGATAGGAATTGGGGATCGTTATGTCGGTTTTATATCTAAAGACAAAGCACTTTATCTCTCATTGTATGCTAATGTTCTAGCATAGCCAAAGCTGCAGAGATAATGGAAAACCGTTTATCATTACCATGAATATAATTACAGGAAGGAGGTTTTTGTTAAAGAAAAGCAAGTGATAGAAGAAGGTTATGCATTTTTGGTGAGAACTTGTTTATGGCTGCGCAGTGAAAACCCGAGACACGCCAAGACGGTTGTTTTGCATGTGCCTTCAGTCTTGTAACTAATATTAGAGTTGCCTGTTAGGATGAAACAGTAGTATTCCTTGCCCTTGCATGTCTGTGGAGTGGGGTTGTGACATTGTTCTCACTGGGGAGTGCTCTGGGGTCGTGCCATGCCTGTGTGTGTGTGTATGTCACAGGAGCAGGGAGCTTTGCAGGGGCTGGGAAGGGGGAGAGAGTAACTGAATTAATGCAAAGGCACAAACAAGAAATGACCTTGTTTGGGGGGAGCGTGTTTCCTTGTGAGTAGGGACAAGTAGTAATTATCCTCCTTTCAGCGCTGAACTAACAAGTAATTACTGTTATTCCTTAATTGAAGTATGCAAATTGAAGATTTCTTTTTTTTTCTCCCCAGACTGAGTTAAATACCTTTATTCACAACTGACAAAAGTTCTCAATATTATTTTGGTTCATCCTTGAAAAGGTTCAGTAACCAAAAGAAAGCCTAACAAAAAAAGCAGTGAACCAGGCCAGACATGGGGCAGGGTATAGAAGGCTTGCTCAGAGTGTGTGCCTTTGCAGGCTCTTGGGGTACCTACAATTTCACACAATGTTTGCAGCCTGACTTTCGATGAATGCACCTACCCGCTGGTGCTGCTGCTGAAACTGGGAGGATGGGGTGGAGTGGGCTTGTAAATTAGTCCCACAGGGCATGGGACAAATTACTTGCTTTTTATAGTAGGTTTGTATGAAAGATATTTGCAAGCGGTTACAGGGTTTGCAAAGGCACTAGGTCAGTTATGATTCATAGGGAGCAATCCTGGGGGAGGCTGTTTACTCTCTCTTCACTCTCAATAATTCATTTGTGAATTTCTCACCAGGCACTTGCTACAGACCTTAGGTAGCTGGTGCAAGAGTGAAGTTACTTTGTGGTACAACTGCAGAGTAAAACTACTCTTCAGAGTTCTGGAAAGGCAAACACAGACCCTGACAAGAGAAGAGAGGATGGGCATATGGCTGTGGCAATGAACTCCATTCAACTGCTCTTTGTCCTGATGCACTTGTGACGGCAGAAATAATCTAAAAACTTTGTTCCTAATTTTAACTGCAAGGATAATTGTAGAGGTTATTTTCCTACCTCAGTGTTCTAAGATGATCAAGTCCAACTGTTAGCTCAGTGGTTATGCCAAGTCCACTACTAAACCATGTCACCAAGTGCCGTATCACCACATCTACACATCCTTTAAATACCTCCAGGGATGGTGACTCCACCATTTCCCTGTGTAATCTGTTCCAGCACTTGACAGCCCATTTGGTAGAGAAATATTTCCTAATATCCAATCTAAACCTCCCCTGGTGCAATTTATGGCTGTTTCCTCTTGTCCTATCATTTGTTATTTGGGATAAGAGGCCAACCCTCACCTGGCTGCAACCCACTTTCAGGTAATTAATAGAGAACAACAAGGTCTCCCCTGAGCCCTCTTTTGTCTGAACTAAATACCCTCAGCTCCTTCAGCTGCTCCTCACAGGACTTGTGCTCCAGACCTTTCCCCAGCTCTGTTGCCCTTCTGTGGACACACTCCAGCACCTCAATGTCTTTCTTTCAATGAGGAGCCCAAAATTGAACACAGGATTTGAGGTGTGGCCTCACCAGTGTCGAGTACAATGCTCAGACGGGTTTCTGAAGACAATCTTGTGAAGCCTTGGAAGATTTACAGATCCTGTGTTACTGGAAAGGGCTATAGGTTTTTCTCAGCTACCTATACCTGAGGTAGGAACTGAGAGCTGAGCGTGGGCATGCCCCCAAGCCCTGGTTTCCATGAGCAGGGTGTTTGGTATAGGACTTGCCGGCTGAGGAAAGGGAGCTGCTTCCTGGTTCCGTGCCATGCTGAAATCCCCAGTCTTCTGTGCCGGGGAATTCCAGGTGTGCCAGCTGCCTAGGTGCCTACCTGCTGCTCTGCAGCAACACTGAGCTTCTGTGCCATCAGAATGCACCCTCAGAAACACATTTTACTGGTTGGAGACATAGTGGACAAAACTGTAACAGAACTCTCCACAGAGAAGCCAAATAACAATTTACGTCCGGCTGGGAAAGGAGTAAAAATGAAGTAGAAAGAAACTGTTGAAATTAATAGTCAGGATGAGGCTTTGAAGACAAAACAGACCAAGTAGCAAATAGCTAGTTTGGTGTAATTTATATAGAAGCATACAGGAATAGAAATTTGTATAAAAAATAGAGGAACTTGAGTCAACCATGTTGCATGCAATTAATTAGCCATGCCTTGTAGGTTCCTGGGGTTTGCCAAGGTCACTGGGAATACTGGGAATACAGGTGTTAAAGAGAAAGCCCATTTTAACTATTACAAGTAATCCTGAGCTTTTTTAGTAAGCAATGACACTGCCATTAAACAAGATAATAAGTCGATTTGCTTTGGTTTTCTAAAGCATGTTAAGTTCTCCTCATGCTTCTGGCTGTGTGTCCTATGTAAAACTACTTTAAATATACTTTCTGACTCCAATGTCATTGACGTGATCTGTGTTTTGTTTCTGCTCTATATTAATGTCTTTAGATTATTACCTGAGAGGTAGACCACATGCCAATGAAACAGGAAAGAAAAGAATGTGGGCAATGGAATTTCATAAGAATCCTTTACTTCCCTCCTAAATGTAGCTAATCAGGTGTTTCTTTGTCACATAATTTTAGTAAAATACCTTGGAGTAAGTTAGCGGAACTGTTACCCCTGTTATCTTGTTTATCTTGTGCATTTTTCAAGGGGGCATTTTTCATTCAGCAGCATTGTGGTTTCTAACTTGAATGTGAAAAATTATCCAAGCTGATAACAAAAATACATTGTTTCTTATCAAAAATGTACACTTTCTTATCACAGGTAATAGCAAGGCACACATCACTTTCTGTACCCACATAGAAACAGGAGAATTTCACTGCATTTTTCTGTTCTAATTTTTTTTTCCCATTTTATTGGTTTATATTTTATTTTGGAAGTGATACTTGATGTGGTTTATTCAAAAAGGGTAAGAAAATATGCTTCTATGCTTCAAAATTAGAAGAACCTGGCACAAAAAAAGGCTATAGATTTTCATACTATAAGATAAAACCAGAGGTACAGACGTGCCAAATTAGGTTTTTAATCTAATGGCCAATTTCTAACCCTTGTAAAGAGCAAATTAGTCTCAGTGTTAATTCTATGCTTCACCTTGAGGGCAGTACGTCTCCTTAACAGAAAGCTAATCCCATCATGACTGAAATGGCGCTAGTAATTACTCACATACAAATGAAATCTTCTGCATTCAGGATAGGCCAAATAAATCAAAAACATTCTTCTCTGGTATTTTATTTCTGTGTGCTTTGGATTTATTTTGAAAAATGGGACAGTTGCTTTCAGCTTTGGATGAAGCCCTCCTCCTGCTCTGACAGCTGCAGGAGCTGTGTCCGGGAAGTTTCTGCTGGTAATTGCATAGCAAGTCTGACTTGGTTCAAGAAGGGCCACCTTAAAGGTTGGGCGGGTTTGATTTGCAGCTTTATGGTTTCTTTACTGAAACTGTTGTCAAGAGCTGTAATTACTGGTATGAATTTTTGAAAAGTTGTCACTGGACTAAAATAAGGACTAAGCTACCGCTCTGCGGGTAGCTTCAGTATTGCTTTTCCTCCTAAATTGTCACAAGTTTCCTTTTTTCACAGGACAGGCATTATGAAATTCCATGAGTTTGTGGCAAAATTTTTTTGGGGAGGACACTTCTTACTGAAACAAAGCTTTGAAGTATTGAATTTACCTGCAGCTACTTTTGCAGACTCTCATGCTGCATCACACACAACTTGGCCAGAGACAAATCTGCATTGCATCGTGAACAGTGCGTCCTGCAGGGCATTTTGACAAAGAAAATAAAGCAGAATTGAAATGCCAACAGGAAGACAGACATCTTATTTTGTTGTTGCGCTCATCTGAAAAACAGCTTTCGGTCAGCTCAGCAGGGGGTAATATTCTGGCTTGAGCAGAACAGTTTTAGAATTACATGTTTTCCCAGTAGAAAACTGAATTATTTGGCAGCACTTTTTCCTGTGGGGACTCTTTCTTCAGAAACTACATTATTTTCTTTGGGAAATCATTCTGCTTTAAGTATTTTTGTACAAGCCACAGAGCTGGTAATTGATAACTGCTTTTAGTTTTTTTTTAAGACTGTTGGCTTTATGGGATTCAAAATGAAAGATACTTTCTGGTATCACTGTGTGTTTCTTGAAGTTTTGTTTCCTCCGAAGCCAGGGTCAGGGTTCACCTGGGAGATAGCAGGGACTGCTCCCAGTAAAGTTGTGGGGGTCTTTTATAACCTTAGGGAAGATGTTTTGAGTTCTGTTTTTCTCCTGGGCTGAGCCTGAGCAGTGGATGTGCTAGCAACAAGCCCAGCACACTGGCAGAAGAAGGATGTGCCAGAGACAGAAGTGTAAGCAGGAGGAATGTGGTGTTGTAGCCCTCATTGGGAGATCCCCACAACCTAAAAGGCAGGAAAGTTACAGTGACCCCAAACCATGTTGTTCTGGTTGTCTTTCGGTTTAAATAGAGTTTTGGAAACTTTCTATGCAAAAAGCTTTAAGAATGTCTGCCATCAACTTTTGTATTACACGGAGCAGCAATAAACTCACTTCTTCTGTTTGTTTGCTTGTTTGTTTGTTTAGATGACTTCCACTTACCTCTTGATGTTGTACCAGCTGTGACAGAGGCCCTTGACTCCAAGAAGAAAGAGGAAGATTTGCACAAGGAGAGCAGATCTTTCCACTACTGTGAAAAAACCACCATGGACCTATCAGACAGTGACCGTCCTGTCAGCTTTAGTTCCACTTCCTCCTCTGCATCCTCCAGGGACAGCCACTGCTCCTTTGGAAGCAGAATGACCTTGGTTTCAAACAGCCACTTGGGTTTGTTTAACCAGGATAAAGAAACAGGTGCCATCAAGCTAGAACTAGTCCCAGCCAGGCAATTTTCCAGCAGCAAGACACGCAAAAACTCTGCTGTGGAGCAAGAGGATCCTGATGAAAGCCTTGAGAAAAGGCCAAGCATGCCAAGAAAAGCAGAACCAAAAGGAGCAAGCAAAAACTGCGCGATGTCCCTGGTCACAGAGCCCACCAGTCCAAAGCTCCTCTACGTGGACAGAGTCGTCCAAGAGATTCTGGAGACAGAGAGGATGTATGTGCAGGACCTAAAAAGCATTGTCAAGGTAGGGGGCTTGGTTAAGACAGTGTTAATTGTTCCATAATGCCACTTTTTACATTGTTTGATTTCACAGTGGGACAGATGGACCTGACATGGAACTGGCATTTGCTGGTCTTTATAAATTAGTGTAACATCGTTGTTCAAATATGTTTCTAGTTTTTATTTGATTAGATAAATCTAAGATGTTACTATGTGTTCATGGAGAAATAACAGAGAAAAGCATCCTGCAGCTGGCTGCTGTAGTGAACAAAGAGTGATAAATGCTTTGCAGTAAAAAAATATTATATTTTTATATTTACAAAAAAGAAATTAGATTGCTCTGTGTCCTAGAATGTATAGTAAGAAGCAAGACAGCTTTAACTGCCTCTTGATATGCTTTATCTGAAGGGTCTTTGTTACTGATTGTCCTGGTTTAGGGCAAATTTGGGAGAAAACCACCAAAGGGGTTCCTCTAGAAAGCAAATTCAAGCAGCCCCTCCCCTAACTGGTTTGGGAAAAGATTTCCTTGGGGAAAAGTGGAAAAAAACCTGTTTGTTTAACAGGCAAAGCACTCCCCAGCACAAAAATGAACAATACTAAACACCACCACCTCTCACCGCCCCGAAGAGATGACAAATTCAGAAAGTCCTTCCCGTGGGCTGCAGCTCGGCTCGCTCAGTCTGTCCCCAGTCCCTGCTGCGCTGGGAAAAGCCGCGGCCCAGGCCAGGCCCCGGTGGGCCACAGCTGCGAGCTCCCGGTGCTCTTCTGGATGTTCAGCCCAGAGCAGGTTCAAACATTCCAAGGAAAAGGGAAAAAACACAGTCCAGGGAACTTCTTTGCCTCAGCTAGCCCAAAACTAACCAGAGAAGCAAAGGAGAGCTGTCTCCTGCTGTCCATTGCAGACACCCAGTCCAGGAGAAGGATGTGGGGAGCGAGTGCAGTTTCTGATAACAAACTCTGCACCTCTTCTCCCTCCCTTTGCTCTCGGAGCCAGTCCCAAAGGTGCAGAACTCAACACCCAGCACAAACAGAACAGATGGCTGGGGATACAAGCATCACAAAGTCACTCCAGAACACTGATTTTTCCTGGCTCTCCCCGAGTCCTAGTCCTGCAAGTTCTTTCCTGCCTTTCCCCCTGTCTCTTTTATACAGCTCACAGCTGCAGACTGTTCTCTCTCTGTCCTTGGCCTGTAGTATTGAATATGGCATATGTATCTGCTGGAAAATACTGTTGTTTGGCTGTAATACAAAGGAATTACATTTTCTTTAATATGTATTTGGAATGGGTGTAGCATTTATTAGCAGCAGTAGAGTTTTTGTCCAATCCCTAGCCTAACAGTATCTTTAATTTCCTCTTTCTAGTACAGGGAAAAATATGGATGAGTCCTTCTGTGGATTGTTCTTTTCACTCTTTACTTTTGTCTGTGCTATCAGCATAATACTGGTTTGCATTTTTGAAGATGACAGTTGAGTCCCTTGGCTATTGTTTGTAGCCTACATGTTTAACATACAAAGAAGTGCTTAGTGTGCTATTTGTAGAACTTAAGAGCTCCAGGTAGGTGTATGTGATCATATGAGATAGGAAACATCAGCCAGCTGGAGACACTCTCCCTAACTGCAGCTCTAACTTGCATGGTCCCACAATAGCAGGGGAAAAATGTGAAGGCTTTGATAACTCAAATTCATGTTGTGATTAAAACACCAGTCCTCCACCCTGCAAAGTTCTGAGAACGGTTGCTATTTCTGCGAGATTTCATTGGTTTCTGTAGCTGGTGCTGTTTCACTACATTCAACTGTTGCCCGAGTTTCATTTTGGATGCTGAAGAATCAAGTCAGGTTCTGTGCATAGTAACCACTCACTAGGCATGATTGCCATGGTTTTGGAAAGCTTAGCCCTACCTCATCCTCCTATGCTGTAAACTGTACAGCTTGAGAAACTGAAAACTAAAATGAATATCTTATAACAGATTTTCCAATTACAAGCAGGAATACCAATAAATGCTTTCTAGAGAATACTTCAAGCATCACTACAGTAGATGTGGAGTAAATAAGACAAATGCATTTTTAGTTATGGAAGAACTGAAGGAATCGTGAACCTGTGAAATGCCCAAGCCTATTTCCTGCAGCAACTAATAATGAATCTAGAAAGCCTTGTGTGAAACTAGACAGATTATTTGAGACATGGAATGGTTGGTAGTGGAGCTTTCCTTAGGTAGGTGGTGAGGATGCAAGGGCTTCAAAGGACCTGCTTCCCAGGTGGTGAAGACAGTGGAGAACCAGATGCCTCAGCCTGTGTAGAATGTTCTTGTCTTGGTTTCAGGCGAGGGAGGTGTGACTGGGAGCAAAATTCTTCAGAGGGGCCCATTTTAAAAGTTTCTCAGGATTCTTTTCCCCACAAGTTACCTTAGCAATGCTGCAGTAATTCACCCAGGCAAGGGTGGGGGTTGTGAGAAGACTGGGAAGGCTCCACAGACATCTGTAGGAGTGCTGTAGCCTTATAGACATGGGCCTCTGTGATTGGAGGCCATTTAGTTTGGCAGGCAGATAACTAGTGGTGAGCCAAACTAAGATGAAGGGAAGAAGCTGGATTTGTCTTATTTTCCAGATAAATATGGGTCAGATTTGGCAGCTGGTTAGGAAATGGGATGAGAGTGGGAAAAGGGGAGCTGGAGAGAGGTCAAAGGGCAACTGCTGCTGAAGAAGTGAATTGAAGAGATACATGAAGGTGGGAGCTGGTAGAGTAAAGCATAAGCAAGTGAACCAGTGGTAAGTGGAGAGAGAGGAAATAATTACAGGGAAAACAATATGAGGAAATTAGGGAAAACACATGAGGTGAAAAGTTAAAGTACAAGATTGGTTGAAACTGGAGCTCTTTAGTGAATTTGCAGCTGACAGTCAATACAAAACCACTGGTGGGGTCATCTGGTGCAATCTCCCTGCTCAAGCAGGGTTCTCCTAGAGCACATGGCACAGGATCGTGTCCAGATGGTTCTTGAATACTTCTAGTGAGGGAGACTACACAACTTCTCTGGGCAATCTGTTCCAATGCTCAGTCACTCTTCCTCATATTCAGGTAGAATTTCCTGAGCATCAGTTTTTACCTGTTGCCTCTCACCCTAGTGCTTGGCACCACAGAGGAGAGCCTGACACCCTTCCTTCAGGTACTTCATTGATGAGATTTCCTTCTGTCACTTCTTCTCGAGGCTGAGCAGGCACGACTCTCTCAACCTTTCATTATAAGAGAGATGCCCCAGTGCCCTAACCATATTCATTGCCCTCCACTGGACCCACTCCAGGAGCTCCATGTCTCTGGTGCTCAGGAGCCCAGGACTGGACGCAGCACTCTTGATGAGGCCTCACCAGGGCTGAGTAGAGGGGCAGGATCATGTCCCTTGGCCAGCTGGCAAGCTCTTCCTAAGGCACCCTAGGATACCATTGGCCTTCTTGGCCACAAGGGCCCACTGCTGGCTCATGGACAGCTTGTTGTCCACCAGGATCCCCAGAAGCTTATATACACAGTCTAAAAGTAGTAAGGAGGGCTGTATTTTTTTTGTTTCAGTGTGAGGTTTTTTTGGCAGAGGGAGAAAGAGGAGAGGGGCAGCCCACATACAAAGAGCTAAAAGCTGAAGAGGTGTCAGACTGAGGGCAGCGTAAGAGCAAAAAGGGAAAAATCAATAGGTGCTATTTTAATCACCCTTTACCCCCATCTGAGAGCTATCACTGGAGATGTAGTCTAATGCTTTTTGTCCTGTAGTAGAGGGGATTTGCTAATGCTACATTCTCTGTAGGCAATAGAAACATACTTAGAAAGAATGTGTTCTCAGTGTTGTTTCCAGGACTTTGAAACAGGTTACAGGGCTGGAACTGAGAAGGCGTCAAAACTCAGATCCATGAATCTACATTCTCTGCATTTCTGGTATAAAAATGCAAAGCAAATTTGCATTTTTTTTCCCTTCCTTGGGAGGGAGTACTATTTGTTTGGTTTTGAGGTTTTTAGGGGGTGGGAACTTTTTTTTATTAGTTTCAGTGTGGGAGGGTGTCAGTTTGGTCTATTGATCATTTATTTTCATATATCCACACTCTTTCCCATTAGCCAGATCATTAATGAATACAAAAACCAGGATGGAACCCATTATTAGCCCCTAGGGTAGGCCACTAGCCTCCAACTAGATTTTGTGCCTGTGATCACCACCTTCGGGTCCTGTTGGTTCATGCAGTTCTTAGTCAAAATTCCTGTCTGCTTATCCAACTCCTACTCCTTCACCTTGTGCATGAGGATCTTAAAGGAGTTAAAAGCCTTCCTGAAGTCAAGGTAAACAATATACACTGCTTTCCATTCATCTACCAAGCCAGTCATTTCATGGTTAAAAAGGTTATCACACTGGTCAACTTTCCCTTGGTGAATACCTGATGACTTTCTTGATTACCTTCTTGTCTTTAGTGTGTCAGGGACTGGTTTCCAGGACTAGCTGAGCACAAATGACATATTAATATGGATGATTTTGAAATTGCACTTAGGATTCTGGTACTAGTCATAATATCAAAAATCATCTCGTTAAGAGTTAGCCTAGTATTTTGGGCAGTGTCCTTTCCAACCTATATTGTCCTTAGAACGTGGAATTGTCATGCCTGAAGTAAAATAGTGTGGAAGAATGGGGCAAAATAGAATTTCATCCTTGTTTATGCTTGTATTGACCTAATGCTGTTAGGTCATTGATAAGCAAATAAATAAAGTAAAAAGTCATAACTTCCATTGCCTTTTGAGTATCTGGGTGATCGTAGCAGTGTCGAGTTGGTAAACAGAAGTAGAAATTGACTTCATGAGATGTGGTTAATGTGATTTTTAAATGATGGTCCTGGAGAGCGGCAGAGGTTTTCCAGTTTTCTTTCCAACTGCTGACAAGAAGTATTTGGCAGGCTTAGTGTGAGTGAGAGGAGACTGTACAGGTGCTATTTGGCACTTTTGCTCCAGGAGAAGCATTAAAAAACAACTGCTCTTCTAGCCAGTACAGCCATTTTGCCTGTGACCTGGAAGGACAGCTGGGTAAGGATTGTTTGGAGGCACGCTGCTGTAATTCTTGCACAGGCAAGCATTGCAACAGGGATAGAGTGAACTTATCCAGCATTTGGTATGTTTTATCAGATGATCTGTTAAGGATAATTACGATTTTGAATGAGTGCAGCTTGAAGCTTGTTTTGGACAAGTTTGTGATGAGAAATTGGATACCTCTGCTTCCTGCTTGTGTCGTGCTGACAGGTGTACTGGCCAGGGCAGAACTCACTGACCTTTTTGCTCTTCAGGACCTAGCCTGACTTTTTCAAGTAGCAATGTTGTTAGAATAAACCTAAACTTCAATTAGAGTCACTTACTGAAGTGGATTTTTTTTTTTCCCTGAGTAAAATGCTGTGCCTGAAGTTACAAAAAAATCTGTGTTTTGCCCTTGCAGTTCATAGGAGTCAGGAGCCCCCATTCATAATGCGTATAAATGCTTGTAACTGTAGAAAAACATCGACATTTCTGTTTTACCTTTGCAAAATGAAAGAATAATACAAATACACTGTTACAATACTTGCATCTGCACCCTTATCAGTATAATAATATATGTAAAAGATCATTGGTATCTCTAGAATGACTAGAGGGGACTGAAGTGTGCATTGTCAGTGTGTTTCATATTTGATGTAAACAGAGGTTGAGCATTAGAAATCTTGAACTCCATCTGAAATCTGGGAGACTTCATTTACGTGAATTAATTCCTCTACTCTTTAATTTCAAATGTGACCTTTTTTGTTTTAAACCCTCTCCACTGAATTAGTTTAAGTCTTTGTCCTATCTCCTCTCCAGATCTTTTGTCCCTGGCCCCCTCCTTTTATACTTAAGTCTCCTCATTTGAAAAAGTCCCATTCCCCTCTGCAGTCTCCTGCCCATGATCTTGCTGCCTCTCTGTCCTAAGTCTTCTCTCAGTAAATCCCATCTGCATCCCATCAGTACATTGTCTCATTTCCTTACATGATCTTTTGCTTTTTAGTATTAATCTTCCTCATGTTCTTCATCTCTGCTGATTCCAGTGCTCTCACCATAGTTCTCTCAGCAGACCTGACAATATTTTCATCACCATTCCTAATTTTTCTGCTCTCTTAAGTATGCAGAAGTTAAAAGGGGTGTCTACCAAGCTTTCTTTGATTCCCATTCTGTCATTCCCATTTTTCTGTAGTACTTCTTTATGTCTCCTCTGCCCCGAAATTGCACAGCATGCTCTTCTGTACTGTGTATGGTTTGCAGAGAGTCACTGAGGCATGGGAACAATCTTTTCCATGCTCTTGCCTCAGCAGATCAAAACTGAACCAGATGTTGCTGGCAGCACCTGAAAATGGAGTTGTGGGTTAAGGCCTTGTGAAGCCTGAGCTGAACCTTGCAAAGTACCGTTGCTGGAAGTTCCTATTGAGGATACGTGAATTTGGAGGGTTTCTCTTCCCCCCACCCCAATATGGCCAAAAAAAGAGGAATTTGCATTAAGGCAGCAAAAGGCATACTCTCAGAAACAAAGTCTCCATTATGCTTGAATCTGCTGCTGTCTCTCCCTGAGACATGAGGATATGGTTCATGTCCCTGCTAGTCAGCCTGGGGGGTGCTTGTCTTCTCAGGGGAAAGGTCACCACAATTTTTCAACATGAGCAAAAAAAGGCATTCTTTCTCAAAAAGCCTTGGGGGAATGACTTTGCTGAAATCTCCTAGAACAACTCATCAGGGAGGCAGGTTTCTGGCATGGAAAGCTTCATCTGAGGTGAACACGTGTGTTGAAGCTATATATACCCCTTTTGGGAGGGGGGGGCAAACCTTGCAAGGGGAAATGTTGGATGTTTGAGGTAGATACGTGTTGGGGCACCAGTGATTAAGGGAAGCCCTTGTGAGAGGAAGTCAGTGTCAGAATGTTATTGTTCCCTGTTTCCTGTCTCCTGGTGCTGCAGCTAGAGGACATCTTCTGTGTTTCAAGCAGTTCGTTAAAAAGACCGCTCTGAAGGCTGCAATGTGCACATTGCCACTTGTGATGTGTTAGTAAAAGCACAGCTGCTGGTGCTCTGGGTTTGCTGGTTAGTGTAGCTCTGAAAGTTAATTCTCTGTAGATTCAAAACCTGGGAATTCCAATATAGCTAAGCAATCCCATAATGTTTGTTCCCACATTATAGTTAATTTCTACGCGTGTCCTCTTTTTCTATGCCTGCATACCTGAGAAAGATGCCTTTGGATTACTGACATAAGTTGCATGTGAAAATTCGGATAAACAATTTAAATTATGTGAAAAAAAAAATTATGTTTTGTATAAACATGGTATGATTATGCAACAGTGATAAGTTTAACTGTGATTAGTATTTGTTAAATTTTTGAGCTGAGCATTTTCACTGGTTTTCTTTCATCCATGAAGAAAGAGCAGTGTCAAATTCTGGTTGACCTCCTTAGGGAAAGCTTGGCTTAAAGCAAAGGAAGTTTTTTCCAGTAATATTGAGATATGACAGCTGAAACTGAAGCATCTTAGTACATGTCCAAGAGGCCTTCTTGAAGTGTGTGAAGTTTAAATAGAGTTATAGCAATATAAATCAGAGCAGAAAAATGTTCCACTTAATTAATTGTAATTAATTTGTAAGGTGCTTTATTAGAGAATGTTAGTGTTGTGTTTTGTTTCTGGAGTTGCTGTTTATGAATCAAGACTAGTGCAGACTGCTGAGAAGGGAGGTAGTTAGGAACACCACAGGGTAAGTTACCAAACAGGTGTAAATAGCTATTCTGGCTACCCTTAAATAAATACCTAAAGTAAGTCAGACTTCTTTCTTCTGATGCACTGCAGGGACAGTTCAGTTTGCCCTGCGGATTTCTTCCTTCCTGTATGTGAGCCATATTAAACATCCTTAAGCAACCTAAAGTAGTGGAAGTATATACACAAACTAGTTTTTGTGTTTGTGTCTTAGTTTTAGAGGCAGTTGTTTCTGGAACTCTAAGATCTTGAACAAAAGTGTTTTGCCACCTACATATGCTATAAACTCCCCATCATATGTGCTGCCCTTTAACGATACCTTACAAAAGCAGAAGCAAAACCCAAACCTCATTTTGCTGGGCAGGATGGAAATGGTTCTGGGTTTTGGAAAAAAGAGGTTTTATAGCTGTACAGTAGGGATATAATGTGTTGTGGACAACTAGAAGTAACCTAATAAACAACTTGTGTGGTGTAAGCATGTGCTTATGCTGCAGCACGAACAGGGAGCTGTTTGTAAACTAACTTCACAGAAAATATGCAAAGCCAGGGTTAAATATACTGATGCATGGTTTTTCTTGTCTGCATCATCACTAGTTCAGTCTTATTTCTGCTGGCAACATTCATAAATTTCTTTCATTCAGCATGTTTCCAAAAGCTTGAAAGACACTGAATAAAATGTCATTGCTGCCTTCTGTTTCCTTCACCTGTACTTTGCATCCAGTTCTTATCTTACAGCTGCATTGTAGAAGCTTGCTGAGACAGACACTGTCTTTGTGAGGTGATTGCAGAGCTTCACTGGTTGACTGGGAATGCAAACGTTGTGAGAGCACAAATGTATAGCCATAGCTTTGGGTTTGTTTTAAGGTCAGCTCTGTGTTTGGACAGCACAGAAGGGTGAGTTACACTGCAGTAATAAATGAGCTGTCTGTAAATGTACAGTGAGCCTTTCTTAAGCTGTAGGTGGGAGAGAAGCAGCAGGGAGGGCTGCTGCTCTTCCAGGGAGCCACAGAGTTGCCGAAAAGCCTGGCTGCGTTGCTCTTGTCCTCCCTTTTCTGGCAGCAGGGCGTAAATCATTCGACCATGCTGTCTTCAACCTCCTACCCACTTGCTGAATGTGAATGAATATAGATAAAAGGATGAAAGTTAATCTTCTGTTCCAGAAAGCTTTATTCTTTTGGGAGCGGGGAGGCAAGGGGAAGATGTAATTTAATACGGAGTGTGCCATTTAGGACTGCTGGTGGCGGGCAGGGGGCTCCAGGATTGAAACGTCGTTCCTATGACTGCACTGAGGCTGGAGCAGGAGGTTGTATCCCTGCCTGGGGGGATGCATAGAGGCCTTCTGGGATTCAGGAAGTAACTAAAGAGAAGTCTGTTCACCTCTGCCCCCATCTTGTTGTTGCTTACTGGCCGTGGATAAGGAGCTTCATAGGACACAACAGCAGAGCAGCCCTACAAAAGTTTGTAGAATAGACAGGAAAACTGTGAAGAAGAGGTCTGAGAGCTGAGAGGTGGGGAGAGGAAGTATAGCTTATGCTGCAAAATTTTCAGGAAACATTACAATGGTTTAATGGGATTATATATGTTTTGCAGAATGATTGGGATTTTCTGTAAAGAAATTTCAACATGTGGAGATGATATCTTAAAGGCAAAGACATTTCTGCATTTCCAGCCAGCCAGACCATAGTTTTTTGAATTTTCTTTGTGTATTATACTCGTTTCCATTTTGGTCCGTGGAAATATTTGACTACTTTTCAAGTTGTTATATCACTGTTATTAAATATTACTTGTCAGTGAACAGTGTTCTAGTAATCCATGATCTTTAAACCTGAATGCTTAGCAAACCACATAGTAGTGTCTTTTCTGCTCTTACCACTCCTACAAATTAAGGTGTGGACATAGCTGCTGTTTTTCCTGGTTTCATGAGAAGACCATTTTGCAAATAAGACACTTTAAGAGTTAAAGTTATGCCTTACAAACCACCTACTATAAAGTTCCATTTCATTGCTCTTTGTATATTAATAAGAAAAGCCATCCAGAAGTCTCTGGTAGTCATGTGGTTACTAGAGTTAAGATAAATGTGTGTTTATGATGTGTGCAGATTTTCTCCATTTTGCTGGGTTTGCATTTTCATTCTTTGAAAAACAAAGTTTTCAGTTTTCTTTCAGTTTCTTTTCTTGTGTTTTAAAATAAACATTTCTCTTCTGGAATGTCTTATTTAACTTGTAAGCATATTGAGATGTCTTTTTAAAAATGTTAACATTCATTTGCCTTACAAATTGGGGAAAGTTTATTTAACAGTGCAAGGGTCTACACCACAAGGCTCAGGTTCTTTTCCTGAGTGATTTGTATATTGGAAGGCCAAATATACCTTAATAATTCTCAATGTTTTGTTTGATTATGGTTCAATAAGCTTATAATCAGACCATCTAAAGTGTGTTGTGAGAATTAATTTATAGATGTCTTGATGAAAGTTAATATTTTTTTTTAAATTTATAATTACTAAACACTTCCAGCTGGTACCTTTTTGGGTGAGATTGAGATTATTGAATGATGATGATGATTGACACCAGTTATGTAGATCTAGAAATCTTTACAGCACTTAATCTCCCTAGCAGCCTCGAACTATTTGACATGCTAATTACTATTAAATATTTTCATTTGGCTGTTTTCATTACTGTAGCTTATTTCTTCTATGTTTCCTTTTAAATTTAGAAAGGCATTAAAAGAGGGTGTCACATAACTCCTTAATGACACGTCAGTAAGTTACTGAAAGTATTTGTAATCCCATTATCTCCACCTGTGCATCTGAACTTGCTTCTTACCACACCTCTGAGCAGCAATTTTGAGTGCCAGCTTCTGGGAAAAAAAAATCTTGGTAGCTGTTATGTGGCAGTGGGTGCTGGCTGATAGCTGAAGATAAATGTGGGACATGGTTTTAATCAGTGGGTTTCAAGTTCAATAAGTTAGTGTGCTGAAGCCTCTAAGTGGGGTTTCACAGGAGTTCCTGTTCCCAGTGATTTACCCATAATCATCTTTACAGATGATGGACCATTTACAGGACTTGTCTGTGTGCAATCTATCGGTCACAGTTTCAATTTGAGTGCTTTTAATGCATCTCTGTCAAACTCCAGTTTGATTTAATTGACAGCCTGCCTTCTAAGTTGTCTTTTTAAGACGGGACATTTTAGCATGGAATTCCTGCAGTTGAACAAAGGAATATTACTGAACTCTGACTGTATTTCATTAGAGCAAAAATTCACTATGACAAAGATGGCAGAAATCCATGAGAGCAGTCCATCCAGGCAAGCTGACAGTTCAATGCTGTATCAGCTGGTGTCAGGTTTTGACCCCCCCAGAGAGCTTTATAGGCACATCATTCATGCTAAAATGTCTCATGGGACACAAGAAGAAAGCATATACTGGGCAAAAAGAAGGGACATAAGACCCTGGACTGGTGGAGAAGGCGTTGTAGGACATGTGCCTCCTCCCACCCCAGTCCTAGAAGGGAGGTGTGAGACAGTGCTGGAAATTGATACAGGCATCCTCTGACACGGGGGCAGGGGCAAGAGGATGTGCAGAGCTTGCTTTAAAGGCTCAAGCTCTAAAGCAGCGAGGGGGAACCCACAGCTGCAGGAAGCTGTTCTGCTGTCTCCCAGCCATGCACGCTGGTGAGGCACTTGTCCTTGCCCAGGGCTCCTATGAACGGATTCAGTGCAACAGTCTTGAGGGACCTCTCACCGACAGAGTTTTCCAGGGCAAATTCTTTAGTTCATTTCCTGAGATTAGCTGTGCTCTGACAGCTTGAAGTCCTGTGACAAGATCTCCTGACTGTTAAATTGTTGACATTGATGTGCCCTAGAAATTTCCAGCTTCGTATATGACTGGGCCTGTGCTCATGTCTACATGGGCACAACAGTTCAAAGGCAGCCTAAACCAAAGAAAGCGTGTGTTTTCAAGGTGCAAGGCATAATGTTAAGACTCAAGAATTCCTCACTGCTAATTTTGCCTGACACCTAATTCCCCCTGTGGCTTTCCATCCATGTGTATGGATGAAGCCAAGGGGACCTACTAGATGTCACTACTTCCAGGCCTTAGTAGCTGCAAATGGGACAGTGTTTTAACATCTGTAATATAGGTGAGGAAGTTGATTATCGAAAATCTGTCCCTCAGGAATAGCTACATAGAAAAAAAATACTTTTTTTAAAAAATCCACTTCTTTAGGTAAAATTTAAGTTAATACTGTTAATTTATTTACGAACCCCTAACTGTGTGAAGTGTAGGGAGATCTCTGTCATGATCACTTCACTCTGCAGTGTTAAACAGTGGAAACAAAACTTACATGTGCTTCTCTATTTTTAGTCTTTCCTCATACCATGTTCTCACGAGTGCTCCCTCCATCAGTCTTTGCCCTTTCTGTATGCAGTCAGTCAGCAGAGTATCATCTTACTGTGTCATGCTTTATTGCCGGTACCCGCGGGCTGCGTGTGAGCCAGCTGCACGTGTAAATTGGCACTTCTGAGGAAGCTGGCTGGAAACACAGGTGAGCTCGCTATGGATCCTCCACCATCTGCCCGGGGCCTGGGGAGAGGAGTGGTGCTGGGGAGGTGGCCTCCTGCCAGCTCAGAGACTCTGCTCTTCTGCAGGGATATCGGCGAGGAAAGAAATCAATCACAAACCGCATCTAGTGCCAGATTGTGTAAAGCAGACGGGTTACTTTGGCTGCTCCCATTTGGAGGGTGGCTGGCTGTCAGTGCTGGGAGGCCTTCTCCTTGTCCTTAGTGCTTTCCAAGAGCTCTCCAAGCGTGTCCTTTGACATGTAGGTATGTCCTCTGAAGCCCACCTGCAAGGCCTGACACACACATTTCCCACAAGGGCAGAGCTTTGCTGCTGCTGCTGGCAAGTGGCAGTCTAACATACAAGGTACCGAGGGATATAAAGCAAATGGAAAAGGTGAGGAGGAAGCACATGGAGTGCAGGAGCTTTCTGCTCACACGGCTGAAGGGAGCAGAGGAGGCTATGTCTCCAAGTCTGTGTGGTCCTCAGAAAGACCCTGGCTTAGGCTGTTGGTCAGTGGCAGGACCGTGCTGTGCTTTAGTGGGCATGGTCCCAGCTAGGGGCTGATCTTTCAGACCCGTCCATGCTTTGGTCTGTGTGAGGTTTTTCGAGCTTCAGATGTTTGTTTGAAAAACCCCACCAAATACCAGGAAAAGCAGAAAGACATGCTCACAGAAATTCTCTTTTTTATTTAGGCTTCTGGGTTTGCATTTAGTGAATCTGTAGGGTGGACAGTGCAAGCATTTTTAGATTTCAGTCCCTTGGACTCATATAGCCAAAGGAGCCAGAGCAAGATAACGAAGTATGCTTAGTATACAAATGCACATTGCCTTTGCAGAGCACAGCAGTACTTTAAATAATTGAAAAGAGCTGCAATGATCTGCCCTGACCAAAATTCATCGTCCTTGGCCACCTGTTGTGTGGATAGCATGTGATTCTTTGAACCACAAGGCATTTAGAGTATGTTGCTATACATGCTGAATAAATTAATAAATAAAAAAAATAATGGGGGAAAAAGAATAGGAAAAAAATCAGGCAGAAGGTGAATTGATACATATTATAGTTACCTGTATAATTAGAATAAGCACTGGGAAGCATTTTATAGAGTCTGTTCTAGTGCACATGTGTTGCCCAACTTCCTTAGTTTACAAGTGTGTGGCTAGTTCAGGCAGCATGGCTCTAGCTCGCAGGCTACAAATAGGATCCAATCTGGGGCATGTTTTCCTTTTGACCTGCAGCCTTTCCCTCCAAGTGGTGTGGAAGTAGTGCTTAGGTGGCCAAGGCTGTTGAGCTGTTTCAGTGGTTCCTCTTCTGCGCAGCCATCTGATTTTGGCCAAACACATCTTTGTTGGGTGGAGGGGAATTGGGAAAAAATACAGCCATGAGTATGGGGTAGTACCTAGGAGTAAAAACTGCTTCACTAGTAGCACAGATCTAGAGATTTTCAGAAAACTGAGGGTCTGAGTGATGCTATGGCCCTGGATCATGTCCTGCTTGATTTAATATTACCTATCCCTCCTCTGTCTGCAGCACTACTAGAAGCCATTGAAGTTTCGATAAATACATGGTTTTAAATATTTTTAGGTCAGAGACTGAGGTTTTTTGATGTAAGTCCTTAGCCCTTGAACCCAGAGTGTGTTGCTGAAATCAGAGACATAGGGCAGCTTTGCTTTCTCTTGCAGCTTGTTTAGGCATTAGAAGGCAAAGTTTCCTAGTGGGTGGAATCCTTCTTTGATTCTTTTTTGGTATTGATATTTAATCGAATTTTCAGTCTCGTGTGCCTGCCTCTTGGCAAAGCTGTATCTGTGCAGCTACACTACTCTTTTAACAGTCTTGCTTATCTTTTGTGATATTTTTATATGCACACTCCTGCCCTGTAAAGGGATTACTAAGAACTTATATAGTATATATGTTTCTTGCAGAGCAGGATAAAAATTGATTCTCACTTTACAAGATTGTGGTTTTTACCCATTTTTTTAGAATTACTATGTTAATATTAACATTAATATTATCCCTTTTAATGTGTAATTTTAACATTACCACAGTAATGGCTGACTTACACTATGGTCTAAACAATAGATGAAGTTTTTTAAGTTAGGAGTGTGTATGTGTTCATAGGAAAACCGGCGTGGCTAGATGAAAATGTCCCACTAATATGCATTTAGTTTCTAAAGTTTGGTCATGGAAAACATTAATCAATATGTGAAAATAATTTTGCTTATTTTGTGCTTTTCTTGACAGTTTTCTCTCATTTCTGATTCATCTAATTATATTTTTTAGCCTCTAAGGTTAGTGTTTTCGTAATTTTATTCCTCTAGAGATTTATTTTTTTTGTGACTGTAGAGGAGGAGACAGTAGTTAGGATATGCAGCTTCTAGCAGACATTCCTTCTGATGGATTTGGCATGATGAAAGACAAATGCGGAGAACATCAAACCCGGCAAGAAAGGCAGGGCAGTCTGGCAAGACTCTCCTTATTTTTGGAGAGTTTCAAGGAAAAGGGAGACGAAAATTGTGCAATACCATGAGAGCAAACCATGGTGTGTGAATCAATCTAAGGAGACAGACATTTGTGAGGGGTTTTTTTCTCCTATAAAGTAAGCTATATGTTTATGCCATAACTGCAGAGAAGCAATAAAAGGCAAAGGTTATAAACAAATTGTTCAGTGCCGACAGAGGGTTCATAGATGCTGACAAGAAACAAATAAAGTGAATAAGGCCAGTACTCTGTTCTGATAAATTTCATTGATTTCTGCACCATGTCATTATGTTTGCAGCCTGCCCTGTTATCTTGTAGCTCCAAACCTTTCATTATGGCTCCAGATGATAACAGCTGTTGATACACGGCAGTGACTACCATGGGGGTAAAGTACCATTTGCTAAGAAATAATTAGGAAAACCCCCGCGTCTGGGTAGCTTTGATCTGCCTGTGGTGTTGTCCTTGCCGAAGACGTTATATGCCAATACTGCATCTGTTTCCTGGATGAGTTCATGAAGTCTTTACGAGAGCACACGTGCACTATAAAGCAGTATAATCAGACAGGTCCCGCTGGCTGAGCAGTGCAAGCCGTGTGCTGCGGTGCAGGGCCTGGTCTGCGTGACACCAATGTGTTAAGTCTGTCCAAGGTGCACTTTTTTCACAAAAACTTGGACACATGGAGCTTTTTGCTGTGTATCTACCCCAATAACAGCAATGTAAACATGTCTGTAGTCTCAAGTCAGTAATATTGACAATGTTAGGGAGCTAAGCCAGTCCCCAGATTTTGTCATTTCCTAGCAGTATGAGGTGAGGTATGAGGTAGCTCTGAATCCCAAGTGTTTTGAACAAATAACCATCTTGCCTTACCCTAGGCAAGCACAAATCCACCCTGTTGTTTCTGGTTTGTTTCTGACCTGAGGCTGGATGAAGAAGGGGGCCTGAAGCACAGTCTGAAGGAACTTCTAGCGAAAGGGAGCACAGACTGAGGATGTGTGATGTATATTGGCTGATACTGGCATATGTTACAGGAGTGCAGGAAAACTGCCCAAGCACCTGCAGGCTGCTGCTTGGCAGCAATATCAGAAAGGTACCTGGTTCCCTCTTTCTTACTAGTAATTGATAGAAGACTGAGAAGAGTATGTATCTGTGGAGGAAAATCAGGATAAGAGGACAAAAGGAGTAGAAACCAGGTCATACATGTAACACTGTCTACAATATTGGAAATAACAATGGACTGCTTGTTATTTTGAAGAAACCCAAGCTCCAGCTATGCTGAGATGAATGAGTTGGAAAGGAACTCCTCTTTATTCATTGAACGAGCTGTATGGAGTTACTTATTGTAAGATTTCCATTCCTCTGCAGCCCAATCTTGTCATATCAGCTCAAGGTGCTGCAGTGTCCCTGCAGTGCTAAAAATGTTTTCAGAAAATCACAATTCCACTGGAGCTTTTCTTTTCTTTGCTTTTATATGATGAAGATGTGTCTGTGGTCAGAAAAGTTTATTTGTTTAATACAATTACTGGAGTAGACCTGAATATATTATCTACTTCTGCCTTTGACCCAGTGTACTGCTTGCTTACAGTCCTGTCTGCGTCACCATCCTGAACTTTTTTACTCTTCTGCAGCTTCTGAGTATAAGTAAAAAGCTGAAGTTCAGGGAGCCCATGGATGTGATTCCACAGACTTCCTGCACAAATATATTTCAAGGTCCGGTGTGGGCTCTGAGGCTGCTGCCAGCCAGGAGGGAAGGTTGGATGCTGTCACAGGAGAGATGACATGGCTCTTCAGGGACTTGCTTGCCTATTGCCACTCGTTGCTCTTCTTAAAGACACTGAGGTTACCTTGGAATAGACCTACTTGCTTTCCCCCAGCAAAAAATACTGAGTTTTGGCGGTGATGAGGGCTACCTTTAACTGGAGGTATGACAGAGTGTGGATTATTAATAGGGGGAGGGGACAGGAAATTCTGCTGATACCAAAACCTTGATCTTGGTTACACCACTTACTTTGCTGACACTCCTTCAGTTGAACAGAAGGATATGGGCATGGAGGCTTAAATGCTGTAATTCTTAACCTTCCTTATGAGGACATGCAGAAAACAAAAGTCAGATCATTGGTTGATTGAAACCCTTTGTCTTCACAGAATTTACACAGAGAATAAATCTTGGCCAGTGTATGTGTTCTATAGTACTTTTTTATATGACTCTGGAACACAGTTATATCTTGGAAGTTTTCATGCTCTTGTTGGCATTTTGCAGGGTTCCTCTCTTGCAGCACTCTGGAATGCTGTGTTGCTTTTGGGAGGTTGCCACACCACATTGTCTAGCCACAGGCTAAAGGATTTTATTTATTTTTATTTCACATTGTTTCAGCTGTTTTCACTTTTATGTCCATACTCCAGCAGAATTTCTTCATTAATGTGGCAGCACATCAGGTTTCTTGTTTTATGAGCTGTAGTTAGTTAAGTAGCCTGCTGGATTTGTTTGCCCTTATGTGAAAATTTTAATACTGTAGCAGCAACAGAAAAAAAGGTGACATTGAACTCTTATCAAAGTGAGGGAAGAGGTGGGAAAGTTGTTCTCCCAGAACAATGCTGATCTGAGCGTTTTCTAGGTGTCATGTTCTTATTCAAGTAAAGTCCCTGGATAAGAGTCTATCAGTCTTGTAAGTGCAAAAAGAAATTTTTGCTAGAGTATATAGCAATGTAATTTTCAATGTAACTCTATGTGTGGTAAATTGCATGGACATAGATAGATTGAGATCTGTCTTCTACATACACTGCATTCTTTGGTAACCATGTTTTTTTAAAAAGTAATTTATTCAGTGGTTGATTTTCTGAGCCTCTGTTGCTTGTGTACTTTCTGGTCTTCATTATATAGCTTTTCTGTTACTATGACTGCATTAAATGACATCCTTCATCTCTTTTACATTTTTTTGTCTTTGAGCCAGCCAGATGATGAATTAAACTGTCACTGTGAAAGAAATTTGAAAACATTTGTTTATCAGTAGCAAGAGAAACATTGGCTGTCCCATTTAAGAGGTATAACTTGGCTTTCAATCTTCTGTTATTTTCTTGGTTTCAGGGAACAGATAAGTACTGTTACCATTCATAATAGAGTGACTGTTCGCAGAGGGGCTGCTGAAGGCTTTATTGAAATAGTAAGGTGAAACTGATATTCAGAGACTCATCTTGTACAATAAAACATAGCTCTATTTACTGATCTAGGAAAGGAGGAAATGTCTGAAGACCTCCCTCTCATTTCTCTTGTAGGATTACCTTGACTGTATCACTGATCAGACCAAGCTCTCCCTGGGAACAGAGGAGCGATCAGCCCTGTTTGGAAACATACGGGACATCTACCATTTCAACAGGTAAATTAATTCTTAACTAAATAAAAACATTTCAATAGCCTGTGTTAACAAGAGGGAGCAAACCAGCCAAATTCACTATTATCACTTCAAAATGGCCAAGATGTACAAATAGAGAAATTATCTAATATTAATTCTAAACAAAGTTGGTTTGCTGACATCAGATTTTTTTAGCTGTTTATTTGATGCATCAAGAATGGTCCCCATGTATGTTTTTTGCTTTTATGCCGGGTATTTACATGAATGTAAGCCTAAACTGCTCTGTGCTTTATGTGAGCTTAATGCAAGACCACTGTAAGAGAAATTCTTACCTTAATGAAGAGATGTTTTATTCCTACTATATGACTCCTTTTGTGTACCCATGTACATCACCCAGATCTGGCTTTTGTAGTGTTTTATGCTACTAGGGACTCTCTGAATTAATTTCTCAAAACTATATTCAGGTACCTTTCCTTCACTGAAGTTCTTTGTTCCATGTCTTTCCAGCCTTCTCTAAAACTCTGCAGATGGCATTCTAGTGTGAAATCAAATATCTTGCTTGCATAGCTGGTGCTGCATTGCATGGGATCTCAATATCTGCAGTTTGAGGAGCATGCTGCTGCTACTTTTGTCTAAATTCTCTGTTGCTATAAAAAATAATTAACTTAGCCAGCATTTAAAGAAAATCTGACTATTCAACCGATGCAGGAAATATATTGACATAAAGTTCCCACATCTTTTATATACCAATACTCCTGTAAAAGCTCTCTTAGCTTTGCTGTAGTTGGCAAAACATCTCCCAAACTACTGTGTTCTTTGAAGAACAACAGATAATTTAATTGAATCAAAAGAGGATTCTGAAGTGGACCACTTGTGTCAAAGATCATCTTCAATGTTTTTCCATCATCATGGGAGGTTACTTTTAAGGGCTTCAGCTGCTGGAATTGCTGTTCAGTGTCAAAGGAAAGAGTGAGAATGGATCTATTCAGTATTTATGGACAAAGATTAAATCTAAAGTCTTTTCCTGAAGCTTAAAATGGCTACTGCAGAATAATGGAAATATACTTAACTGGAAAGCTGCTGTGTCCTGCTTCAGCTACAACAACTAACTTTACTGAATGTCTAACAGCTGGAAAATACATAGTGGGAAGCATGCTAAAACAGGCTCTTGGTCTGTTTTAGAGCCATGAGACCATGATTGTGAGCTTACAGATTCCCAGTGGTCACAGAATGGAAAAACAGTCCTGGCCATTATATTTTCTGATCCTTCAAAAGCTAGAAAAATGACAGACTTGATAGCTAGGATGCATTTATGCCAGTTACATTGCAAATATTGCCTACTAAAAATACTTTTAAGCATGATCAGTTGTTACACAGAGTTACTGAGCTGTGCAAAAAAAAAAAAAAANGGGGGTGTGAGATGAGGTGAGGAGGGGAAGAAGAAAATTCTTTTAGAGAAAAATTTGGCAGAAAGCTCAGTTTCTTCTCTCATTTTTCTGAGTATGTCTTTCAGTAAGACTGAAAATTCTAGATCAAGGAGATACCTTTAAGATTTTCTTCTTTGACTTGAACTCTTCTTTCACTGAATTTGCTTTCAAGAATTGAGTTTAATTCAACAGCAAACAGGCTTCCTTATTGCTTTATTCCTGTTCAAATTAATTAATTTTCTCTTCAGCATGTAAAAAGTATAAAATCCTCTCATGTGTTGTTTTTGTTCATGTGGCATATATATGTATATATATTCCCTTACAGAAAACTTTTTCCAGGCTAACCATTTTATCTTCAATGAAGAAACACACTAAAAGTAGACTAATTTTCCTGAGTGAGCTTCGTAACATTCTTCATGTATGAGAAATACATCCCCAGTTCTCACCAGTATTTTTCAGAGCAGTTCATCATCACCCTTGGTCAAGTAAAGCTTGTAGAACCTAAAAAGTCTTTAAAGGACAGTGCACATGCTTCAGCAGCTTTTAAATTTTCTTAGTTTTATACCATGCTGGTTGACATACAAGCTACACAACTGTCTGACTGCACCACTATGATTGTTGCTAAAGAGCTGTCAGTCACTGAGTCATGGAATAGTTTGGGTTAGNGCAACTTTGGCCAGTTTTGGAGATAGATATGTTGGAATGGTTAAAACTTTCTGGAAAGTTATCCAAAGCATCTAGTAAATTACTAAAATATTTCAGGCATTCTGGTAAAAAGTTCTGCTTGGAAATTGTGAGTTCTTAAAACTGAACACTCGCTGTAGATCCCAATATAGCTTCAAGGATTAAGTTTACTCCTGTGTGAAATTTGGCATGCAGCTTCTGGGTCCTAAACATACTCTAGAGCCTTTTTATTTATTCTTAGCTTCAGAAAAAGGTCCACTTGGCAGTTCTATGTTAATAGTTTTCAGATGTTTTTTGTGAGCATGATTTTATAGATTTAGAATTACCTTGTTTTTCTCAAATTTGAATTTGACCATTAATCAGTAATCAAAGGTTTCAGTCTTGGGGTTTTTTCAGACTTGCAGATCTGAGAAATTTCATTTCAGTAAATGGGAATTTCTCTCAGCTAAACTACCTAGAATTTTCAAGTGGTGAGTTGAATGGTAAAAATGGTAGTCATCATGTTAACTGCTAGTCCTGTGATTATGATCTCTTTCTGAAAAAGTATTTCTTTCTCAGTTTCATGGTGATAAGGTCTGGCTTCTTCTAAGGAGAAGCCATCATAAAACTTCATTAAAAAATCAAAGCGTCCATTGTAATGAAACTTCCATTTGACATTCATTTGACTTGAAAAGATAATGAATGCACTGCATACAAAACTTTATGTCAGTGTTTATGCTTTCCTCTCTCATCCCAAAGTAGTTAGCATTAGCTCCTGATGATGTTCATGCAGATTCAGATTTTCCCAGCCCTTAGTAACCCAAGCTATATAGCTCAGTACGTGGTCTTCCCTGGCCCTGGCTCCTGTGTCATGCTTCAGTCTGAATCGTGTTAGGGATCCAGCTGAAAGAGTACACAGTTCCCCCAACAGTGCTCGCTTGTGCTCACTACCTGGCTGACTGACACAAGCCAGTTGCAGAGGCTGAGAGCTGTGACCAGCAGAACGGCTCTGGATCCTCAGGTGATCAACACTTTTCTCTGTTGTTCTTTCTGCCTCCTGACAGGTGCTTAAATGTACCTAGTATTATAGGCTACTTAAATGTAGGCTATAATAGTAGCCCTACTTTTTCGCATCAGCTTAATATTATAGGGATTTATTTAAGATTGTCAGGATGCCTGAGCATGACAGCTTTGCTGTTTTTACAGCGGCAGACTGCTCTTACCAATCCTGTTCTTACCATTCACATAGACAGAAGAGAGTGCAGTATAGGTAATGAACTCTTTCAATAACAGCCCTTAATTATGGGCTTGTGCTGAAGACACAAACCACTAGTCTATTTAACACATACACATGGACTCAATTGCATTAATATATAAATTCTTTAAGTGTTCCTCTTCTGTATCACGAAAGAGAAATGATGAGGTTTTATCAGAGACCAGTAGGAATAAAATGGCAGTCCAGGTGCTATGTACTTTAAGCCATCAGGAGAATGTCTGACTGCCAGACAGCAGGAATCTTCTGAGCCTGTTTGGCATGTTTGATGTTATTTCCAAAACTTGCGTGTGGGACACAGTCAGTCAGTATAACGAGTGGCTATGGTCAGCATTGCTACAGCTTGCTTCTTTTGTGGCTGTAAATGAACTTCATGAGTGTGGGGTATCAAGCAAGGGTCATATTTTATTCCCATTTTTATGAAGGGAGAAATTGAGGTGTAGAGGTTAAATTGTCACTGTACAAAGTGACTTAGTGACTGCTGAACCTAAGGTCTTTCCCTGTCTTTGTTCCTTGTGACTGCATGTTGATTTGTCCCTTTCCTTCCTCCAGTAATTAGAGAAGCAAAGAACAAGTCAGGAAACTCTTCTGGTTTACTGTTTTTGTACATGCAGAGGGAAATTGTGTCAGCTTACAGGGGAAAAGGGTAGTTCCCTAGATACAGGGAACCAGCTGTGAATTGGGAGAAAAGTAGCCCTAAATGGAAAATCATCTGTGGCAGTTGGGG